>CM032178.1:15722039-15800092 GCA_018908115.1 Anopheles rivulorum
GCTTCGAGCTCGTGTGAGAGAAATTGAATTCGCGCCAGCTCATCTTGGAAGTTCGTTCGGTGTGGCGTCTTCAAATGAGATGATTTTCCCCGAGGAAACGAAACGTTTGCCCCTGCGTCCAGGGCTTAATTGTACATGTGTTAACACCTGTGCGCCAAATGCCCTGCCCTCGATCGCCGTGTCAAATCAAATCCAACAATTGACCGGCCTTCGCTACAAAACATCTCCACGTTCGTAATTTACTGATTTTCATTTTCCACCTTCCAAGCTTCAAGATGATTTATCCGGCTACAAATGTGCATCATCACCCGAGGTGCCAGTGCTTCATCTTGTTTTGTGCATCAAATGAAACGGCGGTGCCTAACATCTGTCTTTACCACGATTGTCCGCATCCACTTCGTACGAGAAATGAAACGCGAGGCGTGCGTTAGTGTGATCAATCGTTACATTAAGCTTTTCTTTTATTGACGCGATTAATAGCCCACCAGCCACTTGCCACCGGTCACTTCATTACAATTCGTACCGATTAGTGGGCTGGCAAGTGGGTGGTGGAAACTATCACTTTAACCATGGGCTTTGCCTTTATTCTTGCTTTATCTTTGTTACGACGCATGTAGCATGCCCATCCCCCCCACACACCGACCGGACGGGCGGCATACGCGTCCAATCCAATGATTCAACTGGTCCAACCAGAGCGGAACATATTTTTTATTGAGCCCTCGGTGCTGGCCATTTCTTTCCGGCACTAGCTGCCTGGTGTGTATGTGTGTGTGTGTGTGTGGATGTTTTGGTTATTTTTTTCACGGCCACCCACAGTAATCCCACAATGGGCAGCTTCACGCAACTTTCCTTTTGTATTTGCAATGCAAAACCGCGAATGGACGCAAAATCGCGCCGCACCATGTTTAGTTACACATTTTCCGTACGAATTAATGGGAAATTATCTAATGGAAAATCTATATTTATATCTGATCCACGAAACCAGCTTCCAAATGTGTACCACAAACAGCAAACAAACAAAAAACTACCCCTAAAACATACTTAAACAGTCTTGCTTAGGCCTTCTCCCGAAAACGTCGGCCCAAAAACCTCTTAACCATCGCATTGCAAGCACGTGTAACTGCACTTTATTAGCCTGTTTTGAGAGTTTGTTTTCAAAACTATTCGCGAATGGAAGCCCCACACACACACACACGCGCGGCCAAAGATTGGCGTACAAATGTAATGGAAAGCAATCAACAAACGAAACTGCGCACGGTACGGAAGTTCGAAGCAAAACGGAAACATACACATGCGCATCGCACTTTTTACTCTACGCCCGATCGTTTGCCGACCAGAGTTGCTCGGCCAACGTGTTTGCCTCACAATTGTTTGACTAATGGGTTTCTGTGTCAGCGGAAGTCAGCGGGATTCGAGTCGATTAATCGCACTAAATGGAGCTGCGAGCGGGCAACATCCGATCCAGGCTTGAACTCATGCGAATCAAGCAACAGGGAATAAAAAGTTAATGCCCAATGTTTATGCTTTTATAGGTTCTAATACATCTAATTAGCACTTTTTTTAAATTCATTTTTACTGACAATAATTCCAATGTTTAATTCAAGTCTAAATACAACTTATAATAAATCAATCATCACTATCGTCGGTAACAATTAATTTAAAATATACAGCAATTACCACACATGCCATTTCAAACGCAAAAAATACAATCACAACTCGAAATGTTCCATTCCATTCCACAAAGAATGAAGAACACAGCGAACAAAGAGAATATTCTGTTTTTGCAAAGCAATCATTTGCATTACATAGAACGAAACGAGCAGAAAACAAATCACCTTTGCAAACAATATATCCGCGTACGCTGGAAGCCGGCACTATGCTACAATGACTGCGTACATAAATTGCCACCAGTGGTCCCTTCACCTGGCGTGGCGTGTGGCTCCTCACATTCGTGTGGTACGTTTGCTTGTGATATGACAACGCGAAAAATTGTATGAAAAATCAAGTTAAAACTCCACCTCGAATATTCAACTAACGTTCGTGAGTGAGAGAAAATCGCACACACACACAGAGATAGACGATCAAGTGCGGTCGATCGTTCCGGGTCAGCGTATTATGCAAATCATAATCGTGCCAGTGTTTGCCACTCGCACTATAAAATTTCATTTTTATAGCAAAAATAACGTCTGCCCATAATTGCTTACATTAAGGATGTGTCCGGAAATGGATGCAAAACCAATTTTTGAAACCAACTTCCTTATCGTACCGGAGATGAAACCGTCCGCACTCCGGGCGATCGGATTTGGTCAATTAAAACAAACGAACAGTACTGCGAAAACTTTCGCACCCGATCGTGCCGTGCCCATAGTTGGTGAAAAGCGGTCCGGCTGCGTGTATACTCGCGATCAACCATTAATCAAACAAATTAGCCTCGGCCCGTAATAAAGCTCAGAGCGCGCGCTCCCGGCCTTTAGGAAAGAAAATGATAAACTCATCCGCCCATCCATCCGAGCCAACCCAAACACACGAGCTGGCCACATTTCCCGCTAATCGCCCTCGTAAACGAAAACAAAACACTACCGAAAAGAAAGAAAAGAAAAAAATGAAGGTTTTTCCTATCGAAGTGGAAATCGGGAAAATCGGGAACTTTCGCTTACCATAAATCAGCGTTCGCGGCACGTTTGCTGTGGCGGGCTTTGACGGGCCTGATGCAAATTAGGCGTGCCTCATCTGCAGACGATCTGCAGCAACTTGATCTTGAACTGGGCGTGATGTTTCGAGAGAAAGCAATTAACTGCTGCGAATAAATTGGCACACAATCTTACTTCATTAATGATCTTCTGCTGCATGCATTCATGATCGTGCATCACTGTATCTGCTGGGTGAATTTAAATGGCAAAGTTCGATACACCAAAGTGGCCAGTGGGAATTCACTTCCACAGATAAATGATCATGTCCTTAGAATGTCCCTTAATAAACAATTGTTCGAAAGATCGATTTTAATTGCCTTGTCAAACAATTTCCTTCATTTTCCAAACGAATTTTTCTTCGAAATAATTGACTTGACATTAATCTTTCTCGCAGAAAAACTAAACTTTCGTATCAAAGGTTGTAATCAGAACAGTCAAAAAATTGTATTTATTGCAACAAAAAAAAACATCCACACACAACCTACTCCCGCCTGAATGCAATCGTCAGCGACAGTGTGCGCACGTACGAAATCGTTACGAAATACCAATTACAAGCCGCTGTTTTATCGATCAAATATTCACCATGCTGCACTCTTTTCTTTCATCCGCATGAAACCTTCAAACCAGACAGCAAGGACGGAGCAGTGGGATAAGTGAGCGAGCGCTACGAAACAATGGCACCCCAAAACTCGACCCTGATTCACGACGATTCGGCCGGGACGGCAACCGTGCCCACCTCGGCAGAGGAGCTGAGCAACTTCAGTCCCATCCTGCCGCCAAGGAACCATCATCACCACCATCACCATCACCACCACCACCACCATCACCGTGCCCACCAGCGCCAAAGCCACCCACCACCACCCCGTGCCGAGGACAGCGATGGTGTCCCGTGTGGGACGAGCTCCCTGGACGATGGTCCCGGTGACGACAGCCAAACGCTACCAAACACGAAACCTACCACCAACACTGGCAACGATGTTGCTGTAGCCAAATCGACCAACACGACCACATCGACCGGGAACGTTGCATCGACGTCGCGGGTTGGCAGTTTCCGAGCAGCCGGCCTAATGGCGGACCGTGAGCTGCAATCGTTGCCGGCCGGCTGGTCCGGATGTGAGACAGCACCGGAACAAGGCGGTCCGAGAATGTGTGGCACCGGCCGCGGTACCGTGAAGCGTGAGCTGGTAAGTTTGCGTGATTCCGCCACCGACTATAATGGTGAAGTCCATAATGTATCCTTCCCTTTTTTACCTTTAAATCATGCGCCATTATTATTATACCCGTGGATGCGCTTGTACTGCTACTGCCAGTACTACTAGATGCAAGCGCACTGTGGCACTTTGGGGAACAAATCCTTGTGTGGAACAGTTGCAGTGAAAGTAAGAGGGACGATTGAGGTTCATAAAACAAGCATCAGGCGAAAGGGGTTAAACTATTCTAGGAAGCAGCATTACCTTGTTTGATCAATATAAAGCCAATAAACAAGCAGGCGCTCCTGCTCGAAGCTGCGCTACCGTCTGGCATTCACGGGTTGGTTTCCATTGGCGATGCTATTGACAAACAGACAGTGGCAACACAGGAACCTTGGCTCCTATATGCCTGTTTACACTGTAGCTTCCTTGACGGACTCTCCATTTCATGCGTCATTGGTTGCACACGGAATCAACAATAGATTTTTGGTACCATTTGCTGTAAGGAAAGATTTTTCCTGGACAAGAATTCTCTTTCATTCTTGGAATAATTGAAAATAAGCGACAAAATAACATATGGTTCATACCACGACTTTTAAGTTTCCATTCCCCTAAAAGTATGCAATCTTGGTCTGGATGTATTTATTAACAATATATTGAAACGCCTTAAAGTATGCAATGTTTTCTTGCAGTTCCTATCTTGTTGCTGGAATAAAAGAATCCAGCCGATGTATAAGTAAAATATTCTTTCTTTTCAAATATTCAAACAATTGTCATCATCCACGAAAGCATACAACGAACCAACAAAATATTTGATTATAAAACACCCCAAAATCAACATCTTCCAATTGCTATATTTGCAGCTCAAATCGATCCCCTATCATAGCCACACACACGCGGCCAAACCGTACGCCGAAAGTCTCGAAACGGACAGCAACGGCACGGACGACACAGACGACGCGTACGACGGTACGCCGGAACCGCCGCACGTGGAAACACCGCCCCAAACGTCCGAGACCGAGCCGGATCCGTCCGTTACCGACATTGAAATACCGATCTGGATACGGGGCGAGGCCCGGTTCGTGTCCGGCATCAACGGTACGACCACGTGCAGCAACATTATCCGCGCACTGATCGACGACGAAATCCAGAACGGAAACTATGGACCGGAAGGTAAGAAGTCCCACTTTTTGTGTTGTTGTTGCTGTTAGTACTCAAACTATAACACTGCAAAACATGATTCATTAGAATTTTAATTACCACAATTTTTCTCTCTCTCTCTCTCTTCCCTCCTTCTCTCGTTCTTCGTCCTTCGTTGCTCGTTGGCGCACGCGTTTGCCGTCGCATTTTGCGCAGATGTCGCAGTGTCGCGTGACGTGAGCGATTACGTGATAATAGAACGATGGCGTGAGGTCGAACAGGTCCTGACTGGCGACACACGCATCCTTTCGATCTGGAACGCGTGGGGCGACGCTAAGAACGAGGTAAGCTTGAGGGGAGAATCAGTCCGAGGAGTTCGGCTACCGGTTTACTGCCACTGCTAATGGCGCCATTTGTGGACTATAACGAAACGAGGGTTTTTTTTGTACTGAAAGACCCACACATTAACAGCCCAAAATGATGGCGTAACAGACCTTTAGAAGCTTGCTTGCGCTAGCTGCCCGAAGAACGCAAGCATTGCCAATTCTTTTTCCAAAATTCTTGCTAATTTAGAGATCCAAAAAACAAAAACGGTTGAGTCTCTCTCTCTCTCTGTCTTTATTTTGCATCATTAAGCCACAAAATGACGTGCGCTACTGACCATCTACATGCCACTATACATTACCTTTTGCGCTTTTCTTTCGCTTTCTTCCTTCGATCTACGCTACAGGTGCAGTTCCGCTTGAAAATAAACAAAACAAACCTGGACAAAGGTACCGTCGGCAAGGTAAGCATGGCTGAGACTATAAATTTGCAGTTAGCGTCCAAATCCCTTGGCGATCGTATAGTAAAACAGCTCGTTCTCGACTATGATGGATAGTTTTTGGACCATATTCATCCATCAACTTTGTCTCTTCTTTTTTGTTGACATTCGCAGGAAAACAAATCGAAAAAGCAGAAAGAGAAAATCGGGCTCATTAATCGCATGATGCGCAAGGTGCTCAAACAGGGTGAAGCCATCCAGAATCATCTGTCGCAGATCAGGTAAGCGAGGAACCACGCAATTGGACACAACTGTCACCAAAACTCCCAACGAAAAGCCTTAAATTGTCCCTGTTCTTTCTGCACCGCCAGCCAAAAGTCGACGGAGAAACGGCAGCAGGAAAAGTTCCGCAAGTACGTGCGCAAAAACTGTGGCAAGCATCTGATCATGGAGAACTTTCTGCACGATGCGGCCACGAACAATCTGTCCGACCTGTCGGTGGACGGTGAGCCGCTGGTGACGGTATCGCACGACCGTGAAGCCAAGGATGCCAAAGTGCGGCGCAGCACCTTCCCGGGGAAGTTGCTCTTTGCCACACGCAAACCATCGGCGACCGGTGCGAATGGCGCTGGTAAGCGCACGGACGACAAAGCGAGCGGCCGCATGCTGAAGAACGTGCTGTTCGAATCGTCCGACCAGCTGGCGGATGGGGCCAAAGCAAACGAGGACGAACTGCTGCTGGTGATTGATCATACGTCCGACAGTGACAGTGGCATCTTCACCAACAACCATGCCCTGAGCCGGCGGGACACGCTGCCGAAGCGGCCAAACTTTGGCTCGATGGTGGAGATCGACCGGTACACCAAGGAGGTGGACGAGCTGGATGAGGTGACGGAAAGGGAGGAGGCAGAGCTGGAGGTGGCGGCAGCTTCATCAGCCAGCGATACGGCCAAACGGCAGCAGAAGTACCATCGGTCCAAGCGTCGGTACGATTCGCTGCGCTGTCACCATCAGAGCAGAAGGCGCGAGCTGGAGTACGCCCTGTCGGAGGACGACGGCGTGGCGTCGTCTAGCGGTGGCAGAAGGTCCGCCGACCGTGACCAGGAGCTGGTCGAGCTGGTGAACGACAACGATGATGACGAGCCGGACGACGGTGAGCACGAGGAGGACTTTACGCCGCCGGTCGACGATTTCGAGTCGGACGAGCAGTGCGAACTGCGCAAGGGCACCTTTAACCGTACCTCGTTCCGGTTCGATCTGATACGGCAGGAGATCGCGACCAAGATGGCGGAGATGCAGCATCTGCTCGAGCAGGAGGAGGAACTGCTGCGCCGGTTAAAGCTGAAGAGTGCCAAATTTCACGCGGAAAATCAAATCTACCGCTCGCACATCGGGCTGGACTTTCACGTCGAGCGGCTGCAGCAGTCGATCGATCGTTGCGCCAAGGAGATCATCGACATCGAGCAGCAGCTGCTCGAAACGAAGATGGAAATCGAGGAGAAGTCCCCACTGATCGATAACCTGCGATCGTTGCTCGAGGCACAGGAAGCCGGCCAATGCTACCGGCGTTCGTACAACCGTCAGCCGAACGATCGGCCAGAACCGTCGGAGCAGCGGTACGGCATGACGACACACTTCCGGACCGGTTCCGTGGACGAAGCGGAAGCGCTCAGCGCCGACACGAGCTTCACCCATGCGCCCCCGGCGGCCGGTTCGCGCAACAGTCTCGCTCACCACCCATCCGCAAAGCGCAAATCGGCCAACGCATCCGTGAACGAGTCGGTGGAATTCGTGGACAATATTTACGAGTTTTGTGATAATAATCAAAGTTTTGTCGTTTGAAGGCGGAATCACGCAAGCGACAAGCAGCGCCAACTGTTACTAGGTTTAACGCTCCATTGCATAGTAGGTAGAGTTTGGTGCGCCCGCGTCTGCATGCCACGCCAAAGTGTTGGCCGGCAGACAGATGGCGCAATTATATGATTGCTACGGGAACGCTTACACTGTACACGAGACCTTATTTAAACGAAGAAAGTTACATATTTTTTTTACCTGTTATACGATGCCCGATACTATGCGTCCGTCCCTGAAATCGTATGTTATATTTAATAAATATTTACCCAAACAAAGTAACCAGAACTAGGTGCTGGGATATCTGAAATACAAGCCGTTTTCGTTTTCCTTTCCTGCTGTTGAATATTTGAATATTTTCTTACGCGCGCCTAAAGGTATGCAATCGAGTGTTTTGTTTCCATCTATGTGCCCCTAAAGGTATGCAATCGAGTGATTCTTTCGCCAGTTTTCTGCCATACCGCGTACCGTTTACGATGTATGAAAAGTTATTCGTTTTCTGTTTCTATTTTTCGTTTTGCTGGTGTGTATGAGCTTCAGTTAGGCAACTCATACTCGACATGGACAAAAAAAAACGAGGAACATAAATCGCGTTTGGCTTCTTCCAGTCTTTTGTTTCGTTTAGATCGTACCTTCGTAAAGCACTTTTAGGCAATTAATGCTGACTGGCTAGCATTCTTCTATTACCTATTCTTTTTTAACCCTGTTCCGTTCCCTGTTTTCAATTCAGAATTTATATCGCATAATGTATATGCACTTTCATCCACATTTCATCTGTCATGGTATTTACCTCCTCATTCAACAGGGTAAGAGTACATCCTACTAAAAATTTGGTCCACTATGTTGATGCAACCTGCGTAACAAAGAACAGCATTATGTTAGTTAAATACATACATTCAGGCGCTTTCAATCCCTCCTCCAACCAACCCGTTTTGTCTGCTCAAAGACAAGCTAACGTCGCAGGCGGTCAAGAAACTCGACCGCCTTTTGATGACCACATGCAACGGCCAAATGGTACAAACTGTGCCGGCCAGCCCGGTCAACCATTTCCGCCAGCGAGCATCCATCTTCGTTGCGTAAAACGTTCCTCACGCACGCCTCCACCAGGTACAGCGCAAACGCAGGATCATTCGTATGTTCGATCGCGACTCCTACGGCTGTATCGCCATTGGCGTCTGCCAGCAATGGGTTTGCACCATTATCCACTAGCAGCATTAACGATGCAAGCTCACAATTGTACTTGATTACGTTGGTCAGCACTGTGTTTTCGCGCTTCAGTCTTGTGTTCAGCATGCCGGAGTGATCTATTGCACTGTCAGGAGGGAACACATCGTACGCGCAGCACCATTCGCCAATGCGCCAATCGGCCAAGGTCTGCTGATCTACTGCTGATCCATCAATGATGTTGGATAGAAAACTGTAACTGTGGTTGACCAATATTACTCGTCTGCGGCATGCAAACTGACAATCCCCACCATAGATCGCCTTTGCTTCAACTTTATCAGCGCACGCGCTTCCTAACTATGGGTGTATGCGCGATCAAACGAAAAACTAAGAAAATCATTCTCCACATACGCTTTTCTTACCTTCAGCCAAAAATGAAGAATTTAAAAATACCACCAGATAAGGTAATATATATATCTTTGCTATGTGACATATTGTTGGAACAAAATTTTGCCTGGACATCCCTTAACTCTGTCACTGGCAACCGACTGCACGGGTAGTCCAGACGATTTTATTTGTTTATAACTTTTTTTCTACGAACCGCCGCTATTCAAAACTTGGCATATGTGTGAAATTCACGGTCTTTTTCCTAGAAAAGTATATGTCGCATTTTTAAAGGGTTATATTACAATTTTTTTCAATTTTTTTTCAATACCTGGCAACCGGGCTACCCGGGTAGCCCATAACTTTAAAATCGAATAACTTTTTAATGTTTGGTCCGATTTGAATGAACTATTGGAACAAAAATTAGATAAATTATTCATGTTACGAAATCAGTTTTGGTTGTGCTTCAACTTTCAGCCGTTTTGATGATATTCAATTTCTAATAAAGCTCTAGTTTTTTTTAATTTAAAAAACACTGTTTTTATTTACTTTTAATTTTGGTATAATTTTTATCCATACCAAGTTTTTACAAATTAAAAGCAGCTATATTATGCGCCTGCAGTAATTCAGAGAAATTTCAAGCGTTTACAATTAGGTGTGTACTTAACAAAAAAACAACACCTTTAATGTAATTTTCATCAACTGCAACGGCCCGAACGGTCAAGATATGATTCCGTAACGTTTCTCGGGCCATGTTTAGATGCATTTGAATTGCAGCCCGCAACATAAACACTACGTTCGACACCCTTGGCAGAAAGCATCGGAACCTTTCGTGTAAACGGAAGTGTACAACAGCGTTGCTGTCAAAATAAGTCACAGTCGCTGTCACTAAATTCAGAGAGAAAATTTTGCATGCCAAGCACACAACTTTGTACATATTCCGTTTATTTCCCCAAAACTAGTTACTAAAACGCACCTCCTAAAGAAAGAGTAAGTAATTATAGTTTAAAGTTTAAACGACGCGATCAGTGAGAAGAGGAAAGTTTCGAAAAACTCCAGAGATGGGTCGCCAAACGGCAAACACGATAAGAGCGTGCATGGGTAAACCATGACACACTCCATGCACATCTGTGATGTTCTCGAAACTGCGCCTCCCACCACCATTCGCCAGTATAAGCCAAGCGGTGCACTCTAACCGGATTGCATGCGTTTTCCCTTTCATTGCAGCAATGGCGCGCGGACACCAGAAGATCCAGTCGCAGCAGAAAGCGCAAGAAAAGGCTGCCAAGCTTAAGAAACAGCAAGGCCACGGTTTGAGCGATCAAATGAAGGCGGCCCAGAAGGCGCTCGTGTTCTCGTGTGCGGTCTGCAAATCACAGATGCCTGATCCGAAAACGTACAAGCAACACTTTGAAAACAAGCATCCCAAAAACGATCTCCCCGCGGAACTGAAAGATGTCTAAGGAACGCCAGCTGTGCTGCAATTGCGCGTCGAACAAATGCAATCGTCGCACCATGTATGCAGTACCACTATCCAAAGAGTGCCGGAGGTTGCGAAGGCAAAGCATTCTTTGTTTAGGTGAACTTTTTCCCTCCAGTTCTAACCAACCGCACACAGGCATTGTTTGTCGTCTTCAATGAACTTGATTTCGGGCCCGAAAATAAGTAGAGAATTTAATGCACGCAACGTTAGGGCAAAGGCATGCTTCTGTTCGGTTTTCTAGGATACAGGCAGGCTATCACCATTCTTTAATATTCAGAACAGCAACTCTTTGATAATGTAACGATAAAGTAAACTAATAAAGCCGTTGACATTTTTTGAATAATTCCCTTGTGCGGAACGGTTTAGCAATCCATCGCAATGAGAAAGCCGAATACATTCGTATGAATGTGTATAAGGTTAATCTTTATTTAATACTCGCACCAGTCAGGTCGTTTGGAAAGCGCTCAGAAACATATGCAACCTACAACAATGCACGACTGCTGTTCAACGTTTCCATCTATTTACAACGATCATCATCATGGAAAAAAAACGTACAAATCTGAATACTCATCGACGTCAACTAAAAAGGGTCTGTCTGTTGCAGAGAGCAGAAACAATAAATTCCATCGAACTTAGGATTTACATACAGCGGAATAACTAGGAAAAAGTACCATCGTTGAAGCAATTCACGGAATCGAACCTCTCGGATATGGGCGTCCTGTTGCGTGCTGTTAAACGTCCGCCAACTCAGCAGGTAGCTCCGACTTTGGATGCTTGTTTTCAAAGTGTTGCTTGTACGTTTTCGGATCAGGCATCTGTGATTTGCAGACCGCACACGAGAACACGAGCGCTTTCTGGGCCGCCTTCATTTGATCGCTCAAACCGTGGCCTTGCTGTTTCTTAAGTTTGGCAGCCTTTTCTTGCGCTTTCTGCTGCGATTGGATCTTCTGATGACCACGAGCCATATTTTTTGTCTGAAAACAAAACCAAACCAACGATAGGAGGTTTATGTATCTCCTGATATCACCATTTGAAGCGTTTTAAGTTCCAACTTCAAACACACTTACCAAACAACAGTTGATTATTACACCTTATTTCTGGAGAAATACAATGCTGTACGATTGGCTTTACCCGATGCAAATCTGAACGCTTTGTAAATGGCTGTCAAAAGCATCACCGCTCTATCGTCCTACACACAGGTTGGTTGATTTCTTTAAGCCCACGATGTAGACAGGCAGCAAGCGTGTATTTATTATTCAATAAATCAATGAGACGGGTACCCTTTTCCTAGTGATACTCAATTATTACACTATGTTTCTGGAATTTGTTGTAAATTTCCCTGGCCGCAGTTTCGAATGCACTTTTATTCATGCTGTCAAATTTGCAGTCTGCACGTTAGATGCACACAGTGATTTACTGCGATAGATTTATTATTACATATTTTTCTGCACTTTAAATGTTCTCAGAACACCATTTAAACTCTTTTTTTATCAAACTAATGCCTCATTAGAAAAAAGAACTACAAAACATTCGCATCTTACAAAGTGCATTCCGCGAACCAAACTGCCAGCATGCGTTTTGATTCCGAACGAATGATATCCCGCGTTTATCTACCTTGATTGTTTTGACGTTTGCACGCTTCGGTATCGGTAAATAATAAACAATCGGTGTTCTGGCATTATTTTTTGTTACGCCGGATTGAATTTATTTTTACTCAATAACAAGCGAAAATAGCATTTGTCCAATCTGTTCCAAACAATGGGTGTTACCGTTTTGCAACCGTACCCGGTGGAAAACAAATCCGGTGCACAAACGATTGAGTTTCTGCTAAAACGCGTTGTGGCCCTGGGAGCCGTACCTGCGGGCCAGTTTCTGGTTGATTGTGAAACCTACAGCTCCAACCCGCAGCTGGGTCCACCGAAAACTGTACACATACTGCACAATTCCGAACAGCCAGCGTCCGTCTTTTCGATACTGGACACCGGTACTAAGCAGATACCGCTCGTTACGGATGGACTGTTCGATCTACTGATGACACGCATCGCTCCCGCCTACACCTCTAAGAAGCAGACGAAAATCGAATCGAAAGGACAACGCTTCGAGTTTGGTGACTTTCTGATCAAACTGGGCAGCGTCACGATGAGCCAAAATTTCAAAGGAGTACTGGTGGAGGTCGAATACCGTCCGTGCCTCGTGCCGGGCAGTTGCTGGGAACTAATGAGAGAGTTTCTGCAAGGATTCCTTGGCTCCAACGTGTCCAACTCGATGCCCGCCTACTTTACGCAGCGTTCCAACATCAATCCAAACCATTCCAAAGCGAACGAAATCTATCAGCCCATTGATACGATCAATCAGTACTTGGAACACTTTACTAACTATCGGAAACAAACCATGGCTCCCGTCGGTGCTCGACCTTAAAACGCGTCGAAAAAAAAAACACTCATTGAAATACACTTACAATTAAGAATATAGGTATATTTAATTTCCTTTATCATTAACTATCACGGTCTTGGCATTGTGTTTCTTCTTCAAAGACGGGAAGGTCAAACTTCAGAAATTCCATTTCATCTTTTGCAGGAAATCCGTCGATTACTGTCACGTAATTACCATTTTCCGGACAATCCGCGATACTCTCCACGTATCCGAACCAGTAAATAACGATGCCGGGCCCGAATCGATTTCCGTAACTGGACAATTGATCCTTGACGTAACGTTTGTGAGATTCCATATCCCCGAACGATGCCTTACTCTCGATCCAGTTGATCACCTGGCCACGAAACATAAATGGCACTGCCATTTTTAGGTCCGGCGTTTTGTCATAACCCGTGCGACGCAGATCTCCCTCGTCGTAGAAGACCATACCTGCCTCACGGGCCATTTTCTTCAACCGAACCTCATACTCTTCACCAATAAACCTTCGCACAAGATCGGTGATCGGACCATCCATAGTTTCACTGTACAAACAGTAGCTCACATTCACTGCCAGCAACGAGTCCGGGATCAGATCGGGCATACGTATCATCTCGTTCACTTCCGATTTCGATGCTTCTGGGAAAAATTTCCCTAGTAAGATCCGGCACAGCACAATCGATGGTATGCGCCATTCGATGGCCATTTTCTGAAGAATATCGTGGGACAACGTTTCCTTGGCGTTGGTTTGATACCTGCAAACAAAACACGTACAACTTTCTATCCGGCCAACATAGTATTTACACTTACACTTTAATCAGCGAAGCTGCTTTGGCGTTTATTTTAGAATGATTCGCCTTGACACGCTGTATTACCTCTTTCCCGATAATGCTGCCTAGCGTGTCCGATGAGTACTCGGGAAATTTAGCCTCCAACTCCAAATTGCAGTTGATGAACAAACCGTTGTAGTTACGGATAAAGTTCTGTATTTCGGTAAATCTGCTCACACTTATTACCACCATCTTGCTTCTTTGGAGTTCAAATTCAAACAGCAGTTCAGAATTTGTTTGCCTTCCAAATTAGTTTGCTTGCAGAAAGCAGCACAAGGAAAGGTAAACAAACAATAAACATACGGGTATTGACAGTAGAAAACAGGTACAGCAAGCTGAGGTGTCTACCATCGTGAAATTACTTTGAGAGCCCATGAAAAAGTTGCAGGGGTACAAAACATCCGAGGTCAGTAGATTCTGTTACTTTTTCATAACATTTTCTCAAATCGTAAACTCACGAGTGAAAATAAGTCACAAGTCAGCTCCTTCCTTTAGGCAAAATTTGTCCGTTGCAATGCAATTCAAATATACGCTTAATTGTCACTGGTGACTTCTTGGTAGGCCATCGATGCTTTGATTTTGACACTTGTCATCCAACATGCCATTTCCGATTGAAATCGATTAATTATATTTATCAAAACTGAAAAGCACCCTTTATGCACTATATTGCTCTATGCTGAATAAAATTATAGCTAAGAGTCTGATAACATGAAACTTTTAACATGCATTTGCATACCAAACGAAAATGCAACTGCCAAACATGGTGCAGTATTTCTGTCAGCTGTTGTCAAAATAGACAACATGTACCTACCACACACTCTGCTAGTTTTTCTTCTGTTCGTGTGCTGTTGGTTATTTTCACCGTAGTTCTTCAATGTTGTCGCTCTGTGAATGAGCACGCATTCAATTCGCTCCGGATTTTTCACGAAATAGTACGAGTGTTTGTGCCCGTATGTGTTACACAGGTTTGTAAGTTTAGTGTGCAACCTTTTCCGCGTTGTGCTTCCATTGCTGTTCCTCCGTGCGAGAAAAATATGATAGCAATGTGCGATGAAGGTGAATAATGGTGCGTCGACATTTTGGTCGGCCTTCCAAATTCCGTCACCGCCTAGCGAGGTTGCGGAAGAGCATCCTCCTGAAATAGCCCGTTTGCATCAGCCCTGTGACTGCGATGTGTTGCAGTTTAAGTGTGGAACGTACTGTGCCGTACCTAGTGTATGTCGTGTGTTCGATAAGCCATTTCCTTTCTGTAGAGAAAGAAACACAGAAAATTCTGCTTGCAATTAATGATGGTGTTTCCAGGCCCCATTGCTCCATCGTCGGTGGAGAGCGTGTGTGAATGTTTGTGTGCGTGTTCAGTACAGTGGCGTGGCGTAGTGCAGTGATAACATTCCGAAGGAGAAAACAAAATTAGTAACATCTTCATACCAGCATGTAGGCATAACCGCACCCCGAAAGTATTTAATATGCTTAAGTTTCATTCTTCAGTGTCCAATGGGTGTGCTCGTATCGCGAGACGCATCAATGGAAGGCACAAATAATGGCCACAATAATGGCTGCGGAAGCTATCGAGCGAATGTCTCGCTAATGCAGCGTTGCGTGTGTTTGTGTGCCTCTGTGTTTGTAAGTGCCCGTGCAAATGTTCCGAAGAAGCTAAGAATGCAAAGACAGCCTCCAAAGGCAGCTAGCTGGCAGAGTATTGTGCATTTAAAAAGTTCTCCCCATGACCATTACACTATCCTGCTGCTTAATTATCCAGCTAATGGGTAGATTCTTTGAGGTACAAACGCAATCTATATGGGTGAAAAAAACAACGATGACTCATTTGTTGTGTTTGGTTCAGCTGTCCCTTTCGCTGAGAATTCCGTGCAGGAATATTGAACCGTAATCTGCTGTTCTTTAACCGTAAGCTTTCGTGGTTATTTGCTGTGTACATTATCTGGTGATGATGAATCGAGTAGGAAGTACTAATCCAAGCAACCACAAACACAACAACCATCTTACGCCACCGTGAAGTACAGTTCGTTCGCCTACTACGTTGAAGCAAAATCGGTAAAGAACAGCAAGGTCCTGATCGAAAAGCTAAATCTATTCGCTTGTACATTCCCAAAATCCACCTCGAAGCAACGATGTTTCGCGGTGGAACCACGATGGAAGTTTCCTTGAGTCTTCCACTTCACAAACCTGTCCTGTCTGTCGATCAAGGTCCCGATCTGACTCAAATCTTCTTGGGTCGATGTGCCTGCGCAACGAAAATGTCGTTCATCGCAAGGAGGCAACACATTTCTTAACAAGCTGTGCGGGACACCAGGAAGAAAGACAAATAGTTTTGAAGACAATTTTCCTGCCTGCTGTAGCACTCTGGTACCATCCGGGCTTATTTCTGTTAGCTCAGTGCCACTGTTAAACCGCGGTCTAGTGCTAGTGCATGGCATCCGGCATCGTGCGCCGCATTTTGCCTTGAAACCATTAGAGAGAAAGCCAATGAAATAACTACGATGGGTCGTCCGATGACGAAGAAGATGCTGTTGCTGTCTAGTGTGTCTCCAATGAGCGCGAGACGAGGGACGAGCGACGCGATTGGAAGGGGGGAGGAGATACAGCAGAAACATGTACAACGCAACCGGCGAAACTTCCCATCCGACCACGGAACCATGAAGTTAGGTGATGAGATCATCGTGTATAGTGTGTAGCGAATTGCTGCAAGTTCAGGGTGCACCTGAACCTTTCACATGGCGAAAACGAAGAAAAGGTTGGTAATCGATAGCAAACCTTCTTCGGCCTTTGGATGCTACCAAATAATACAGGTTGACGCTGCAAGGAGCACATTCAAAAAATGTGGAATCAAGGCAAAATGGTCCACTTCTAAACAAGAAAATGTCAAACGAAATAACTCTTATTGATTGATCCTCCTTTTCGCTCAGTGCAAAGTGCAATCTGTTCTCTTACCTTGGAAAGCTGATTTATATCGGTGCTGACAAGAATGACGTGGACAGCAGGCAGACACTAGCCGTGGATTTAGCAAGTTTATCGGCTAATGGATAGAAATAGATAAAATTACTGGTGTGACGCTGCCACTGAGAGGAAGAAAGCCACACGGATGTAATGTCATCAGTACGAAAATAGTCCCTGTAAGCGATAAAGACAATCGTCGCACGTCAGTAAACCTGGCACAATCGGGAATGGAGTTTTATGGCACTCGATTTCACGACATTTGTTACCTCGGGGCTAAGATTGTGTTAATTGTGGATGTTTCTTTAAAATGTATTTACTGTTTTGATGAAACCGTAAAAAATGTCGAATTTCTGGACGAGTGCAATAGTTTATTGAAAGGATTGTAATAACTATCAATTAATTGGCGTATTTTACCTAAACGATAATTATCTTTGATTTATGCTTACTAAACAGCAAGTTATGTATGAAGCATATACGAAGTAAAACATAAGAAATCTTTTATGTTTACCATTCTATAGCACACTGAAAGCAAGTTGTTGAATGAGATTATAATACTGGAGCCAGAGCGTACGAAAGAAAGAGTTTTCTATATGGTTATTGCACTGAACTTTTGCTGAATTTTGAATTCAGTTTCATAGCGTTATAAGCGTTTTTTAAGCAACTGGCCCATGGCCAAGTGGGACATTGCACTTTTCTCACCGATTCTATTGAACCGGAACCATGGAGGAAACTCCGTACGGATCGTTTTTCAGTTTTGGAACCAAACCAGTATAATATGCTTCAGGTTTCGTTCTTCTTCGTTGATACCATGAAAGCACATACTTTTATATAGAGCTTTCGGTGATCATTTAAATACATCATTTGGATGATGTCCAAAATGTGTTCAAAGTTATATCGTTTGAGTTGATTAAACGAAGATTTACGATATGTTCCATTGAACGTTGTGGTGGATTTTATATTACAATGTAAAAAGCACTAGTAGCTTCGGTGTTTACGCTTCACGATACACAAAAAGGAACTAAATAATCGACGTTCGTAGGCAAACTACTT
This sequence comes from Anopheles rivulorum, assembly GCA_018908115.1. Classification (NCBI taxonomy): domain Eukaryota; kingdom Metazoa; phylum Arthropoda; class Insecta; order Diptera; family Culicidae; genus Anopheles; species Anopheles rivulorum. The sequence continues at coordinate 15,739,949 of CM032178.1, forward strand.
AACTACTTTTTACATCCACTTCATACCATTGTGTTTATTTAAATTTGTATGCCCTTTTCCTTGCAGCTAGAAAACACAACCCGCTTACCCAAATATCACGCCCATCGGCCTCCATAAGGGCACATAAGTTCATGAATTTATTCGACAAAGATTGAGTGCCCGGGAAAACTCCACACTACACTCAACCATATCGCAGTGCGCGCCGGGAAAAATGATTCGTTCGGACCACCGGAGTGTTTAAAAATAGCTGCCGCTGGTTCGATCTAGAATATGCTCGCTCCACCACACAGAATGGGACCGCGAAAGCGAATGGAACCATTTTCTCGGTTCTTTTTCCCGTGCACCAGTGGCAGTGGCAGCGTTGAAGACTCGTCTCAAAGCAGAACACGAATCATACCCAGCGTGAATGATGCGTCCCCGCAAAGGCCGGCCTGCGTTTTATTGCGCTACAGAGAAACGTACAACATTTTATTCCATCTCTTCCATTTGCAATAATAACAAGCTGAAGGGTAGCCACTGTTCCAGTGTGGTGGTGCTGCCTTGTGGCGGTGCTCGTGTTGAGGCTTTTTGTGTTTTTTCCTCCATGAAAGCTCGTTATGTTGCTCACCAATGCTTTTCTTCGTACACACATAGCCAGGTGTGCAAATGTGAACGTCCACACAGTTGGAGGTTTTTTTTTAGGTTTGTTTTGTTTTGTACGTCCTATAAGCCCGTGAACCTTCTCACATATAATCCTCAGTTGATGCTTCGATATCGATTAAAGTACGAAAAGTGTGCGATGTCCGGCAGCTTGTCGTGAGTGTGTTGGGCCGGGCCCGGGCCTGGGCAGTAATCGTCTGGTCAAGCGAACAGCAAAATTGCCTCCCCATGGGCACCATTTGCCGGCAGCTCATGACACCGCGACCGCGGCAATTGGGAATGTTTTTGTTTTACTTTTCACATACCACACATCAGCACACGGCTTTTCCATGCCGAGTTTTTGCTATTGCAGACTTATGCCTTTTCGAGGGATCGAGAACTGGATCTGCGTTCGGACGTTCCCACCACGAAGCTCTCCCTGGATGATGGGAAGACACGCAAGCCTCGAAACTAACAAATTGTTTCTTTTTAGCTGTGTATACATCTTTTCGTGCCACCAGCAGCAGCCATGTCACAACGGTGTGAAATGTGATGAACGATGCGTTTCCCATGACCGACCGACACACCGAAACGAGCCGCTGACCCGACGGACTGTTTTAATCGTCTCCGTTGCGGTTTGGTGCTAACATTTCGCAACCACGAATGTTACCTTCCCAATGGATCGCGCGCAGAGCATCAGTCGTGCTAGTGGAGCACTGTCTCCGACAGATGAACCCATTGAACATATGGCACACCTTGTGGGTTTGGCTACACCAATTGGGCAAAATTTGTAAAATGGAATGGAAAACAGCACTTTCGAGCAGAATCGTTGGTCCGCAGCCATCCAGGCACAGTAACTACGGTTTTTATCGAATTACTGATCCGCGGAGAGAAAGAATTACGAACAGACACACGGGTATATGTGTATATACCCCTGCCCGGAAGCAAGGTTAGTCACCGCTGTTTCGGATCGCGCCTGTCATCGCTCGATCGAGCTCTCCAAGCGGTCGACAACAATGTCCGGGCTGTTTGTGCACATCAGCTCTTCCTCCCCATTGGCGTATAGTTGAAATGCTTTTATTGTGGCTACTTTTAGTCTATTTCCCCTACATGCCTTCTCAGCTGAAGAGTGGCCCGTCCACCGGACTTCCGCAGCCATGCTTGCAATATAGGCGTTTCCGCAAATGAATGAAGCAAACAACACACAGAAAAAGGCCCAAAAGACTGCTCGTATGGTTGTGGTTTTTTGGTTGAGGTTTTATGTTTTCTTGTACGGCTAGATTTGGTCGGCGCCGGTCGATTTTCGTTTCGAGTTTCATGCAATAGTTTCAAAAGATGTGGACATGCTTGCTGGTACAAAACAAAACGACTTCATTGCGAGTTTTTGGTTTGCAGGAAACGATCTTTTATAAGAGTATGGAAGATAAGAAAAAAATGGTTCAACATTCAAGGGAAGCCAAAGTTTGCCAATCGTACAAATACCTTTACAGTTTACGCCAGTGTAATAGAAACTGAAAAAATAATCTTTTATGTTAATGGTATATTCATTTCAAAAGAGATGCAAACATTCTAAGACACTCGCCATTTGATCGATCGATCGAGCACAATAAGATTCTAAATTAGAAATTCTGTAGCTTTGCATCCAGGTTTTGATGTTTAAAATTGCTATTTTAATATTTAAATAATTTAAAGTTATTATTAATTTCTGGATTATGAAAAATAACGATCGAATGCTACTTGCTTCATGCGAATGTAATATTTCACAGAGGATCGGAGCCTCGTTCGTACGATAGGAAGAGTATGATTATGATTTGATGGGATTACACCCACACACGCACAGATGGATGAGTGTTTTTGATAATTTTAATTAGGTTATATCCATATCCATTCGCTCATCCGTTTGCCCTTTTACCCTTACTCGGGTGTGGGCACACGAGCGATAAAATTTAATTAAACCCGGCAAGCTTGAAACATCCAAGTTTCGTTTACAGCTTTCCTGTACTTGACAGTGTAATTTCGTTTGCAGCTAAACAATTTCTGCGGGTTAACGAATTAGACGAGAAGACTGTTGCGTATGTGTGGGGGTCTTTTTCGGTTTATGTTACAACATGTAACTTTATTGTTTGTATGATTAAAGATGCAACGTGTGTGTGTTTTTATGGGGGTATTGAACTTTGGTGCAAAACTTAAAAGGGTATTCAGATCGGATGCCAAGTTCTGAGGATGACTATCAACTTTGAAAACATAGGTTTTGTGTCCTCGCTCGGGGCACTACGACACGTTACTTCTTTCGGCCTGTAACTTTGGAACAAAGTGTCTCATGAACTTCAGGTAAAGTTTAATATAGCAGGAGAAAAAAAAGCTTTTTTTTATCTTGGAGAGTGGATTACCCCCTTTAACGCGATGTTCCAACGGTCCCGAAAACATTTGTTTAAACTTTGTAAACTTCGTTTATTCGATTCTATTTTTACTCTGTTTTTTTCCTTCCCAAGATTGGTTGTTTGCCGTGCCGTGCCGATCGATAGCGAATATAGTGTGGTAAGATGATTCAACAGAAAGTAACAATTGCAATCGATGTTAGTCATCGCTAGCAAAGCGACAAGCGCATTAATGGACACGGTGGAATAGACTGCGTGTGTATAAAACAAAAACCATTGACCAACACCTTCTTCCATCGCTGTATAAATGGTGGAGCACAATTACATTGAAATGCAACGCAAATAATAACCATTATGCAGTTCACTCCAAGGGTGTATTTCTTCCTTTTGTTGTACGTGAAGCTGTTACTGAGAGACTTACAATATGTATGGGTCGGGTTTGTACTAGATGTTAACATGTCCGTGCGTAAATGCGCTCCGGTAATCGGACCAATGGAGCATTGCGATTCGATAAGAACTTGTGAATAATATTTACGCTGGTACGTAATCCAAAGGCATATCTCTAGGCCAGAAACTTTAAGTTAATTAACTACCTTTTTTTAAAAATTAATATCACACTGCAGTATGACAGAAGAAATAATTCAACGAAAATAAGATAAAAATAAGTTCAATGTGTAATTTTCCTCTCCGTTTATTCACGGTACATTACGCATGTTGTGCATCGCTTGCGATACGCTCACGTCTGTTCGCATGGTTAATAGGCAGCCGGCCATAAGGTCTGTGGTTATATTTACGTCCCATGACACGTGCTTTGCATCCGTGATACATTTCGTAATATTCGCCAGGACTTTCTTTTCATCCCTTCTTTGTTTTTCGTAACCAAATGCATCGTGTTTAACTTTCAACCAAACAAACAAACAAAAAACATCATTCAATCGATCGTTTATGCTTATTCGCACTAATTTGGAAGTAGAGAGTGAATTGAACCAGCAGCAAAAAAAAAAAACAAAAACAGTAAAATCTTTCCGCCTTCCAAAACGAACGGTGAAATGCTTTTACTTTTCACTTCCCTAAAATCACGGTCAATCGATCGACATTTACGGTGCGGGAAGTGTTTGTGTAATGGAAAATGGATAGAGAGAAAATGATCGTGTAGAAAATAAAAGGAGAAACAAAACACTCTTCCCAAAACATAAGCTCTTCGTCTTGGTTTGGGGGTTTTCCTTGCCGGTATTATAAATCAATCAACATTTTCTGTCATGGCTTCTGCATTGCATTTAATGCCTACAGCTCTAATTTCATCGTTGGTACGATCGCGATAAACTATAATATCTGTTAACAGATAGCTGAGGAAGGAACGCAACTTTTTATTGTTATCGTACCAATTGCATTACAATTGTATTTTTCTTTACACACATTAGATAAAACATTTGTTTGGAATACGTTTGAAAGTCAGTGATATCGTACACGAAACGAATTCTCGCCGTACAAACCCGAGTGCCCGTGCCTGAGTGTAAGAGGAAATTCGTCAGCCATTTGCAATTTGCATTTCTTCTATGCTGTCGGTGTGCTTATGCAAAAAAAGTGATTGTGTCTGTGTGTGTGTGTGTGTGTGTATGAGTGTGAGGTCTAAGTTTTCTGCTCCGTACGTCGCTGCATGCCTCGAGCAGAAGTAAAAGTGAAATCACCCCGCTCTACCGGAAGTGCAACCGGCGGAAGATCAGGGTGATTTGTTCCCAACTTTCCCGATCCCGTTTTCGTCGTCGGAAAACTGTCGGGAAAAATGGACGTGNCATGTTGTGCATCGCTTGCGATACGCTCACGTCTGTTCGCATGGTTAATAGGCAGCCGGCCATAAGGTCTGTGGTTATATTTACGTCCCATGACACGTGCTTTGCATCCGTGATACATTTCGTAATATTCGCCAGGACTTTCTTTTCATCCCTTCTTTGTTTTTCGTAACCAAATGCATCGTGTTTAACTTTCAACCAAACAAACAAACAAAAAACATCATTCAATCGATCGTTTATGCTTATTCGCACTAATTTGGAAGTAGAGAGTGAATTGAACCAGCAGCAAAAAAAAAAAACAAAAACAGTAAAATCTTTCCGCCTTCCAAAACGAACGGTGAAATGCTTTTACTTTTCACTTCCCTAAAATCACGGTCAATCGATCGACATTTACGGTGCGGGAAGTGTTTGTGTAATGGAAAATGGATAGAGAGAAAATGATCGTATAGAAAATAAAAGGTGAAACAAAACACTCTTCCCCAAAACATAAGCTCTTCGTCTTGGTTTGGGGGTTTTCTTTGCCGGTATTATAAATCAATCAACATTTTCTGTCATGGCTGCTGCATTGCATTTAATGCCTACAGCTCTAATTTCATCGTTGGTACGATCGCGATAAACTATAATTTCTGTTAACAGATAGCTGCGGAAGGAACGCAACTTTTTATTGTTATCGTACCAATTGCATTACAATTGTATTTTTCTTTACACACATTAGATAAAACATTTGTTTGGAATACGTTTGAAAGTCAGTGATATCGTACACGAAACGAATTCTCGCCGTACAAACCCGAGCGCCCGTGCCTGAGTGTAAGAGGAAATTCGTCAGCCATTTGCAATTTGCATTTCTTCTATGCTGTCGGTGTGCTTATGCAAAAAAAGTGATTGTGTCTGTGTGTGTGTGTGTGTGTGTATGAGTGTGAGGTCTAAGTTTTCTGCTCCGTACGTCGCTGCATGCCTCGAGCAGAAGTAAAAGTGAAATCACCCCGCTCTACCGGAAGTGCAACCGGCGGAAGATCAGGGTGATTTGTTCCCAACTTTCCCGATCCCGTTTTCGTCGTCGGAAAACTGTCGGGAAAAATGGACGTGTCCGGCAGCTTCAGCGGAGATGAGCTCATACCGGATAGGTAAGTTTGTTGTGCAAACATTAACAAACATTATTAAAGAACTACGAAAGTATTATCCATTATTTGCCAAAGAAAAATATAACTTCGTTCGTCTGGTGGGACTATCTCGAAATCATATACTATGAGCGATTCTTGTTTCCTACCTGAAAGCTTCCTTTCACAGGTAGAAAAATATTCTTAAGTGACGAACATTTCAACGACTCCAATCAGTGCTGCTTCTTTTACATGGTTTCAAGTAAACTTCCAATTTGAAACTAGATAATCATTCACTTGGAACTAAATTTAATTTCCTCTTTTATTTCACTCTAAAAGCTTTTGTTTTTTGTTTTTTTTTGCTCTTCCCATACTCAATCCACCGGATATCTTTCATCTATCCTACAAACCCGGGTACGGTCTTCGTACTTGAAGTGGAAAATTGTGAGATTTTATTTCTTCTTCTTTTTCTTTTGTCATTCAACCCTGTGTCTCTGTGCCACACATTCCGGGTGTGTCGTTTAGTGTAGTGAACCTTCCCAACATTGTTTTCCGTACGATGCAACCACTTTTGCAGCTTGAATGCCAGTAATTGAGCCGGGCTTGAAACGATTCTTCAACGGCATGACACACTATCGCTTCGCAAGCTGGTCTGGCTGATTTTCGAGGTTACGATTTGTTCGCATAATGAAGAGATAAATTTCAAAACCGAGCACCAACAATGGATAATACAGCGTAATAAGTTGCTCATTACGACGCGACAAACAATGAGATCGATAACACTTTACGATCGTAATGTATCGCAGTGCATGACGAACGATCGGAACATGGGATGAGCGTTAAATTGTTAGGCACTTGTGTATTTAATGTTTATGAGACATTTTTCTTTGTTGTCAAGGAAGCTAATAAATTTTGCAGTTTATTACACTGTGTGCTGAAGTTTTTCACTTGCACCCGTAACTGTAACACCTTTCCATACCGATAAATAAATCAGCTTTAATTTGTAAAGAAGTTGTTTTTATTGGCTGCTCCATGGTCGTTAATGTTGAATAAACGATACCTTCCACGCGCTATTATCCAAAGCTTAAAAACCAATTTAATGCGTATGCGCAGCCCCATACATAGCCCCACACAAACAGCACAGCACAAGTGAGTGTGTGTGTGCTATGGGTGAAATGGGTGAAATGATCATTTCCAATTATGCTTTATTCCACCATTTGTTATCAGCCGTTTCAGCCTGATCGAACCGTTCGGAAGAAAGGCTTTTTCCGATGGTGCGAGCTGGCACACGAGAGCAGAAACTAAACGATCCCTTGTTTTGATTCGTAATTTTATTTCGATCTAATTACGCTATCACGTGGAAGTGAGCTGATTATCACCTTTTCGAATTGCCCAGGATATTGTACAGTGTGTGTGTGTGTGTGTGTATCCACGCCGTAAAGGATTGTGGCCACATGCAACATTGTTTTCTCCCCTAAGCATCCATCCAGAGATGGATGAACACTTTTCCGTGCCTCTTCTTTACATCTTTTGCCGGCACGGGTACGGTAGATAGGCGCACGCTCATTGCTATGAATCGAGGTTAAAGCGTCCCCGGTTTTGCAACATAACAACCGCCCGTAGCCGCCGCACACCGCCTAAGAAAGAGCTTCACACTTCGTTTGATTTGTGCCCACGTTTTGATGGGGGTGGAGAGGGGGGGGGGGACAGGGTAGTTTTCGCCACATTGACGTATTGGTGTGCCTCCGACTTATCTGGCGTTTCGTTTGTTTTCTTCTTCTTGCTTCTGTGTGCCCGTGCCCAATTAACTGTGCCAACCCAACGCCTCTCCCCAGCTGCCTCGAGTCGGAATGGATTGATGATGATGAGGTGTTTGCAATTCTAAAACAATGGGAAACACGCGGCGGTCGCGGCCACAGCAGCAGCAAAGCAGCAACCAGCGGCTGGTGCAATCCGGGCAACAACAGCACCGGTCACCACATCCTTCTCAACCAGAGCTTCAGCAACGAGAACAGCAGCCCCGGCAGCAGCAGTATTCCTGGCAAGTTAGGTAAGTTTCACTAATGATTTAATGCAATTGGTGACAAACCATGCTCATGGTTTAGGCATAGACAGGACAATATGTATAGTATAATGTATTTACTTCAAATAGTACTTTTTCCATTAGACACTCTCGACTTTGAATGCCTGTGGGAGAATGTAGCGATCACAACCAAGGTGTCAAGGTTGAAACTTTGGCAAACTTTCGCATCAACCCTTAGTGGGCTCGACTTGTACTATTTCGCATATGCAATAGGCAACAGCTTAATGTTACCACACCGGCGACTACTCCTTCGGGTTCTGTCTTTCGGACGGTATTCATGCCGCAGCCCACTGTTGACAACCAAGGACATCCACTTGCTGGAATTTCTTTCGTGCGAGCTCGGTGTTTTTCGTATCCAATTTCAACTTTTAGCAATGGTTGACACAGAATGTGTTGATGCAAATTAATGTTTCAGCTCGTTAAATTCTCTCGAGAAAATCAATCAATGTAATAAAACTTTCCAAGCTCGGTGGTGGCGTTCGGGGCGCCCAGAATGGGCGTTAGATAGTATGCGAAAAAGTGACAAGACAAAATATAAATAAAAAAAAAGCAACCGCTATTTAAATCGCCCGAACGATGCCGTGAAGTGACGGTGCGGCCGTATATGGTGAGGTCGCTTCCTCCACTCTTTACACTCTGTTACAAGCGCTTGTTTCTTTATTACTCGTTTTTTGTTGTTGTTGTTATTGTGCGCTGGTGGTGTACGCTTATGGTGCTGGTAGGTTAATTCTTTGTCCCTGGACCTAAACGAGTTGGAAATGGAAACTGAAACCCCCACGCCGCACGTAACGGTTCCAATATCTCCGGATGGTGTTGGAGTTGTCGCCGGTCCCATGTCCCAGGCGATTGCAATTAATCCGTCGCCTTTATTGCCAATGCACGGCGACGCGCTTTTGGCAGCAATTGCCGTATCGAGCGGAGGCTGACGAGTCGCAGAATAGCGCTGCTATCCAGTTGTTGTCTGACGAACCGATCGGGCGGAAGCCCGAATGGTGACAGCTGTTTCCGTTTTACTAAATGCCACAGTTGGTTTACGGTTGGAATGGAATTAGCCGCGACCATAGATATACTTCCTCGAGAACACAAATGTAGCTCCGTAGAACGGCCAAAAGCAACTGACGGCATTTTTATCGTTTATGGAATGTTGAGGAAGTGGGAATATGTCGCTTTGGCATCGATTTTATCTTCATAGGCATAACAGTTATCTTTGACGGTCGTTTTAAACGTATCCTAAAGTTTAGTATCTCGCTTCATTCTATTCTATGTTGTCTATTAAATGTCTAGAATTGCTGTCAGCTGAACAGCAGATATTCGAGTGCAGTACAGAATGTACCAAGAAAGAGCATTTGCTCGACGATATCGATAGTGTAGAGCACGGCAAGTGGCTGCTGAATCCAAACAGTAGCAGTAAGTATTCGTTGAGTTCTGCCATCGTTTTCATCCGTGTGTGTTTTAACTCGTCCCTAATTGGAAAAAAAACCCCGACATTGCTAATAAATCTTCAAAATTTGCACCTATATTTTGGTTCCCCCATCAGTTGTCTCAAATTGGATGAAATTTAACTGCATCTTGATCATACCACACTAACGAAAAAGTGTACGCACAGTGTGTGACTTTCTCATGCCATATACATTCCGTTTTAACATGCCCTTACGTTCGTTCGTTCGTTCGTTGTGGTTGAATGGTACAGTAAGATTAACACATTAAGATTGTTGGTTCGTTCCATTTTCTTCATAGGTCAAAGATTCGTCGACACGGGAACGTTCACGAGGCCTAAGAAAAGGATAGAGTATAACACACCGAACAGCACCAGCACATTGTCCGTAGAGAATAATCCCTTGTCAACTTCCCACAATGAGGTAAGCGAAACGAAAACCTTTCTTCGGTGGTTGATTGTTAACATCCATTTGTGTTTTTCCTTTCTTGCAGCTTGCCAGTGGAGGATCGCCGCTGCTTAATGTACACATCGGTGGTCCCGTAACACCTTCTTCCTTGGCGACATCCGCCTTAGCTACATCCGCGACCGGCAATCGGCTCCTGATGCAACGTAGCTGGCTAAACGACGTGTCTCCACCTTGCTCGATCATGAACTCGATGGAGTTCTCTACGAACGAGCGGATCGCCAGCAGCCTAATCACTAGCGGAGACTTTAGCAGCGTTGGATGTTTGCTGAATGCGAGCGACGAGAATGTGGGAACGAGCATACCGAGCATGGGGAACGCCAGCTATAACGGATACAATCTGTACAGTGTGATCGAGGACAGGCAGCGGTTGGAGAACCTGTGCCTGGACGAGGAGAGCACACTCACGAAAGATTGCAACATCTCGCGTACGGATCTGAACGCGATCGAAAGTGTGTCCGGCGTGAGTACGATGCAAAACTCGTACGAAAGTAGTGGCCGAACAGCCGTGCTGATGGGTTCGTCAGGGAAATCTTCGTTTGAGGATGAAAGTTCGCCACCTGTCGCCGTAGGAGTGGAAACAGAACGAGAAGCACGAACGGAACTGATTGATACGACGATCACAACTGCGATCGCTGCAAACGATACGTTCCACGTACCGACGGACGTACCGGAAACAGAAGCAGAACGGATTCTCGCTAGTAAGCTGTTGGTGAACGGTGGTGGAACGTATGATATGCGACGGCCCCGAAACTTTAACACGTACAGAAAACCTCGCTCATCGTTAAATCAAACGTTCGAGGGATTGCCTCGGGTGGATGCGGATGGTGGTGCGTGTGAGGTCGGACGGCAATCGACTATCGTACCGCCAATCGATGAGCAAACATTCGTTGGACAGGTACCGATCGCCGTAAATGATAAGCATGCCGTCATGAACAGTACCTTCGGTATCGTTGGCGAAGAACAGCTCGGTGGCGTTGCAAACGGTCACGGAACGTTCGTCAGAAATAGCACGGTCACCAACGACGATGTGCGATTGCTAAATCTGACGCACGACACAGTGGAACAAGCGCTACCAATCACACCTCCTCCAGCGGTTCCATTCGATCGCACCTTTAAACGTCGTCCACGCAATGGAACGTTTACGGGTGGAGAGGAGGATACGTGTCATCTGCCACTTGACAGTCCGCTTCGACCGACGGTGATAGGACACGAGGACGGTTATACGCAGCAGGAATTGGAAGCGAATCCGCGTGAACATCATACACCAAATGGAACGTTCAGTGAGCTGCACCAACAGGAGGGCAATTCGATGTTGGTGCAGTCCACACCATTCCATGGACCATCGGCTCGGGTGAAAGCCGTTCCGGAAATAGAGGAAATATCACCTATCGGTCCCGAAACTACCCAACGGACACCAACTAGTGGCTTTGGGCGCACTATTGTACGGCGAAGTCGAAATCTGGAGCCGGATCTACGCAGCGCCTCTTACGACGATTCAAAACCGACCCCGGTGCATGCAGATGGTGATGCTGGTGAAATACTCGATCTGGAAACGGATGACTTCGACGTTCAGATCCGACGCATACCGTCAACGGCGGCTAGCCACGGCACGGACATATCGAATTTCCTCGACGCGGAGAAACGCATCTCGCTGCAGCACTTTGAGGAGTTTGAGAAATCGATACTGGAAAGCGAACACAGCGGGATCGATTTCGACGAGATGCTCAACTCGCTAACGGCAGATGTACGACGGTCGGACGAAGCGGGCGATAAGTTAAGGCAGTCGCTGGACAACATCAAGAAGCGGCACTCGCGCATCAATATGGAGAAGCAGCAGCAGGATGAAATGAAGCGCAAATTGCACCAGCAGCAGCAACCGGCAACGCTGGTGGAGGCACAATGCGACAATAAGCTGGCGGACTCGATGCTGTCGAAAAGCGGTAGCATGTGCTCGTCGAGTGGAAGCGAAAGACTGTTAAACCGTAGAAGTAGATACAACGAGGACGTACACCTGACATTATCGCCGCAACAGACACAGCAACAACAGTCACCATCCATGAACACGACGGTAGTCATGCCGAATGGGGGCACTGAAGGGTCAGCCGAAACGAACGATCCCGTTCCTACCGCCAGCGAGGTAGAAACGTACGATCGCAAAAATCGGGATCGCTTCAAGACAATACGCTTGGGAAGGAGGCGGGATGATTCGCTGGGAGCCGCCCTGCCTGACGTAGATCAGGAGCTGGGTACTGTACAGCCAATGTTGAATGGATCTGAGGAAGATAGTATCAGCAATAGTGGTACTGGTAGTAGTGCCTTTAGCAGGTTAGATCATAACACACTGAAAATGGCGTCCGGCCCGTCGTTCGCTAATGGCGGCAAACTGTTGGGCAGCAATAATCTGCCATCGATGAAGACTGAACCCTCCGGTGACGACGATGAGACCGTGTTTAAGAAACCCCAAGCAATCCCCACCCAGCAGCAACCGTCTGGGCTCGCACGGCCCGGTGAGAGCCGGTTGCGCAGCACTCTTTCAAAGCCTCGCTACTACGGCAACGCCCCGATGCAAGGGACAGGTGGAATTCAGCGCAAGGACCTTACGCTTCCACTGGGCAATAAGTCTAACTCGACCGATTGCCTGGAACAGCGGGAACAAGACCAGTATCTCCAGCTGCAGCAGCAACAGCATCAACAAAAGCTGCAGCAACAACCTACATCGCGACTAGCGACGACATCCAAGCTGGGTGGTGGTAGTGGCGGTCTGCTAGGCACCGGAAGGTACTCACAGTTCGGCCTAGCAAATAAGCAACTGCAGCTGCAGCAACAGCAGCATCAAACGAATGCGATGATGCAGCAACAGTCGGGCGCAGCTCCTGCCCTCAAGTCGCCAATGGGCACAAAGTCAAAGTCCTACCATAGTCTTACCTTTGCCCAGGCTAACAATGGCACCGGTTATGGTGGATCAAGCGGCAACCTCTCGAAGCTACATGGGTCGTCTGCACTGCAGCTGAAACTGAAGCACAATTCCAGCAACACAGAGGTATTTTCCATTTACATCGAAATTATTCATCTACTACATCCAGATTCATGCCAGCCATTGTTTTCATCATTTGCTTTTAAATCGTTCAATAGTTTTTCTTTTCGTTCGTTTAGTTTAGACTTATTTGCATCCTTTTTATCTCCGTTTGTGTTCCGTTTTGCCAAACACAAACATTTCCAAATCATACCATTCTGGATGCTGGAAAAGTATTGTAGTTGGCGTATGTTAGTTTATATTGTTTTGGGTCGTTCAAACCATAGAAGAGTTTGATTGATTTGGTCGATCATTCGTTGGCGAAAGTACCAAGTTCTTCCTCATATTCGGCGTATCATACACATACGTTCACTCCATTGTTCATATCGCACGTGCACTATCGGTGTGAGATCGGTCTATAATAGGGTTTGAGTGTTGAGCTGGCTCTATTGGTCTTACCCAATTCTTCTGCACACACAGACACACACACACACACACACACATATACTTTCCTCATGCATCAGGATGTTCGCCATCCGACTGAAAGCTAAAATGTTGTTTAGGTTTGTGTGCGAGTGTGTTACGTGTGTTTCGTTGTGTGTTTGTTTCTTCCGTGTGCACTAACGCTAATGTTCCGGTCGTCACTGTTGTTTTGTAGCTGAAAAGTAACACATCCAAGCGGTCCTCGCTGCAGCAGCAGGCAGCTTCCAACTTGCGGCNAGCTGGCTCTATTGGTCTTACCCAATTCTTCTGCACACACAGACACACACACACACACATATACTTTCCTCATGCATCAGGATGTTCGCCATCCGACTGAAAGCTAAAATGTTGTTTAGGTTTGTGTGCGAGTGTGTTACGTGTGTTTCGTTGTGTGTTTGTTTCTTCCGTGTGCACTAACGCTAATGTTCCGGTCGTCACTGTTGTTTTGTAGCTGAAAAGTAACACATCCAAGCGGTCCTCGCTGCAGCAGCAGGCAGCTTCCAACTTGCGGCATGCGTCCAACGGATATCAACAGGGTGCCGGAGCGGGAGCAGGGATGGTGGGCCGCGCCAGCTTACCCCTGGTGCGGTCTCCCGCTGCTCAGCCAAATGCAGCTCGAACCAGCCTGAACAACAGCTCTACCGCTGCTGCAATGGCTAACAAAAACGCTCTGAATACTACTACCACTGTACGTGTTTGTTTGTAATTATAATGTGTTCTTTTTCGTTAAGTTTTGGGAAACTAAGAGACATGGTAATGGCTAACAAAAAAATATGATTTACGTCCGCATCTCTATGTATGTTGTCATAAGTTTAGTGACATTCACTATAGATTAACATTTGTTTAGTGTGTTTGCTTGTTTATTTCGTCATTTTATGTTACTCTTTAGTGTTTTAAGTGGTATTTGGACGGATTAATCTGTAAATATTTAACACATATACTAGCCACGGTAATCCAAATTTCAAGGTTGACTTAAAAGAAACCGTTACGATATGCTTTATGTGCGCTTACCTTTTCGCGGTGTTCAGTAACACTTAGTTTTAGTACACAAATTTCTTTCAATGCTTCTTCAATCTACTACAGGATATTTTCGAAGAAATACACTATTCCCTTGTTAATAATGCAGCAACGAAGATTAATTTAATATTACGTTTCATTACGACATTCTTGTATTTTAATTTCACTTCCATCTTTTGTCATCTATGCTCCATTAGCTCTCCGGTGGTGTACAGATGCGCACAGCCAGCGGAATGGCAAAAACGTCCCGACTTGGTCTGATACGCCCGTCGTCCGGATACTTTAGCTACAACACGCACCGTAAGCACCCAGACTCAGATAACGAGTCGGTCAATGTAAGTAGAACAAAACGAACACATTAAGCAGAGCAACACAATTTCGTAGTACATACCGACTTTTACAGGTCAGAATTATGCCATTTTTACATTATCAATTTCGATTTGTACCTCCTATGGATAGTTTGGAATTCTGACTCGTAAAAGGTCGTAACAATTCATTACTGTTACAATAGGCTAGAATGATTGCAATCAATATCATACACTTAGTACTTATTCAATGTTTGTAAATGAAATTGTTTGTTTTTTGAATAATGGTATACTTTTTTTCAAATTCTTTAAAGTTGTAAGAACCATTTTTGCAATGATGGTGAATAGTAGTTTTAGATGTAAAGAAGACAATTTTTTTTACAATAGTGTTTCAAACTGTGTACTCATATCCTACGATTTTCGTGTTTTTCTTCCCTGTTGATCGATGTGTTTTTGTTTTTGTTTCATTGTTTATTTCGTATCTTCCTGTACCCCATCAATTCGTTTGCGTGTCCATGTGCGTGATCCTCCCGTGTAGAGCCTGTCATCCTCATCGGCTAGCTCCCGGGGCAGCCTGTATCGTGTAGATAGTCAAAGCATAGCGAACAATGTACAACCGCAACAGTTCACGAGCGCCACCCGAACCAATAGTAGCGAGGACGTTAGCGGCGCTAGTAGTGGCGTGGGAGGTAATGGTTTGCTAACGAAACTTAATGGCACCGGTGCAGGAATGGGCCCAGGAGTGCTGAGCGCGTACGCTTCAATCGAGCCACCGCTACCGAAGACGGCCCCAAGCTCGACGGCAGCGACGGCAACAACAGGCTTGAAGCAACCGGCGGCAACCAGTGGAGTGAAACCTTCCGGGCTGAGGCCACCGTCCGCCATCCGGCCACCGACCGTACGCAGCGGCCTGCCACGTCCAACGAGCTACATACGACGATAGATCGGACCACTATCAACGAGGCCAGATCATAAGCATCTACATGTAAAACCGCCATAGGGGAAACGATGTGTAAGCAAAAGAAGGCAACCGTACACTTAATATTGTCACCCGTGTTTTGGTGGGTTTATTTTCTGTCACTTGGTATCCTTTCTGTGTATTTATCTACCAATAGAATGTAACAACTGTGTTCTGCTAAAAGTATTTCCATCCGTACATTTTAAAAACGTATTATTACCCTAACATCCGGACCATCCGACGATCAACTACCGGTTATCGCGCTTTTTTTTTGTAGTATTCTTGTTTTATCCACTGCTGTGCAACTCCGTGTCCGCGGAAGTAGTCGCCATATGTAAAGTCAATCATTCAAGATGGTCGCGCAAGGTTAATCAAAAGCCGACCGACGTTTAACTTTTTGGAACACGTTAGGCTTTCCAACACTCTTACAATTATACGTGTACATAGCTTCAAACGTAACCAACCAAACGTGTTACGTGGTTCAGAAAATCATTTTCAAATTGGCGTCCTGTAAATTATACGTAAAAGACGAGCTGTGTCAGAGGAAGTTTACTTTCGGTTATTTTACTATAGCAAAATAGTTAACAACTTTCACACTGTTTTCAAATCGTAACGTCTATTCCGTTGGAATCTTGTTTGTGTTTTGGTTTTGAACGTGCTGTTTTGTGCTTTTGCGTGAACAAACAGGCGCTTGATTCCGGATCACCCGGAACAATTGAATAACTTTGCTTGTGAAAGTCATTACATTGCACATCATTAGCCATTTCTAAGAGTTTAATGCATATTTTTTCTATTATTTTTGTTCGTTATAATCCCAGAGAGGTGAAAAAACTTCGAACGACCATGCTTCATTTTTACATTAGCTTATCGGTCCTTATTTAAAGTACTACATTTGTTAAAGGTAAAATTATAAACTTTATTTCTGGAACCAAATCTTCGTGTCTGTTTTCGAGGAAGATATGAAGCATTAAATCCAATATGTTCAGAAAGGACTTGGTTGTATTCAAAATTAATTTATCCGAATTGAATGTCACGCTATCAAATTATGCCACCATCATCCTCATAGCCTCAAATGCAACCAACTGCGCTTACCTTTAGTATGACCCAATTTTTCATTCGAAGTATTCAGCGTACTGTTTCCCTATACTAAAACGCTATATTATGATTCAACCCACAGTGGCAGCAGACAATTTGAGAATAAAGTCGAAAATAACTCACATACGATGTTGTAAAGGCAGGTAACATATTGTGGGATGTTGGCCCTGGTCGCTTAACATCTAAAATAATGAAAGAATTTAAGTGTAATCATTGTTCCCAGGCAGTGACAGAAATATGTTAATTTCACTAATTTAATTATGAGCTTACAAGGAAAGCCGTTAGTCGTAAATTAGTACATCCCTTAGACGGTCAGTGGAAACATTACAAGGCTGTTGCAATGTTAACCCATCTGGGAAAAATCCGTCAACGAGCAGGGAACGAATTAGTAAAGATAGGATATCTTATGCTAAGATTGATCCGCAAAACTAGCGTTTAAAAGTTGTGAGCACATGGGAAGAGTAGTGCTATAAACAGATAGTTTATCAGGTTGCCGTAGAACGTCATTAGAACGATGTACAACAAACGATTACGATAGAGGGCAATCTTCGCAACATTGTTTAATTTATACCAGGGCACTGAATTGTTTGTTTGATGTTCTACGATAATCTGGCAAATGGTTTACTTCAATCGTACTAAAAGCATCGCTTAGATTGGCGCTACTATAAAGCTCATACAATATAAAATAAAAACAAACAAAAAGAAGCGAAATAGAGAAATGGAAAGGAATTGTTATACTTCTAAGCCGGAACTGTAAACCTTGACTGTAAACGCCCTGTCAACTGTTTAAAATGGAATGATATACACATATTTATACATTAAAGCAGAACCTTCGTGGTACAACGTACATTTTCGCTTGTTTGTTTTTCTATTCACAAACCGTAAATAAAAATGCCTTTCATTCTTTGTTAAAAAGTTAAGTATCACTCTTTACAGAAACAAATTTGCAGGATTAATTTCGTACCAGTAACGTTTCGGATTCGTTATTTTTTTTTGCAACACATTTCATAGTAAACGCCACGTATTAAGTTTGAAGGCCTGATACAATCTCTGTAGAATACAGTTTTATTGGCAATCGATTTTTTTTCCTCGTTTTCGCTAGACTATTTCACATACGACAAAAAAGAATAAAAAAGAACATTAAACGGTACAAGTTTTTTTTTCTACATTCTACAGTAATTTCATCACAAAGTATTATTCAAGATAATTGCTGATTAGTCTGCTGATAAATGTAGTGGTAATGTTAGTTACACGTCAATGCAAACATCTTCAACCGTTCTGAGAAGAAAGGAGTCTGTATATGGAATCAGCTCGTGCTATTAGTTATGCTGTTTTTTAATACCTTAACGTTTCGTATAACCTCCCCGTTGTGCCTATCTAAATGTTTTCCATTTGCTTCGCAAAATGTATCTCTCTGTGTGGGTTTGTGTGTGGAAGCTTCTTCATTGCTGATCAAGCGAAGTGCTTCACTTTCGTTTGGCTTGTTTTGGCGTGTTTTTTCGATATACCAGCAGAATCCCTGTACTAATGTTTCACCTGCGCTACGGATGGTTGTGACGGAGCTGCTGGTGGTGGTTGCTGTTGCTGTTGTGACTGTTGCGGTGGCGATGCAACATTTCCGACTGGTTGCTGTTGTTGCTGTTGGCCTGCTGGTGGCGGTACATGTTGCTGTTGGGCTGCTGGCTGTGGTACATGCTGCTGTTGGGCAGGAGCCTGCTGATGTGGTGGCTGTGCATTGGTATTAGTCTGCTGTTGCTGATATTGGGGATTTTGTGGGATCTGATTCGACTGAATTTGCTGCTGCTGTTGCGCGTATTGCGCTTGTTGTTGATGTTGTTGCTGCTGTCCATGATGCTGAGCTGGCGATGGTTGATTGCCTCCTTGATAATGAGGCGCGGCTTGCTGACCCGTGTATACGGTCGACTGTTGGCCAGTGTAAGAGGGATTAGGCTGAACCTGATGCGGCTGTACATTATCATAGATCTGGTTAGGATGAGCATTTATCTGCTGGCCATGATTGTTGTAACCCGATGGTGGAGGTCCCTGCTGATGCTGTTGTTGCTGCTGCTGGTAATGCTGTTGTTGCTGTTGTTGCTGCTGCTGGTAATGCTGTTGTTGTTGTTGCTGCTGCTGCTGCTGATTATGATACTGTTGTTGCTGCATCTGCTGTTGCTGCTGGTAGTGTGGAACCTGTTGCTGAGGAATGGCATTGGGATGCACTTGGTATTGACCCTTGAAATAAATAAAAATACATTATTTCTTTTCTATCCAAAGCTCAACATCTCCCTCGCTAATCCTTACATTATCTCCCGGATGATATCCTTGGGGCATATTAGGATGTGGTGGAAGCTTGCCCTCCGCAATCAGTCGCTGAATCTCTTCCTGACGGCGTCGCTCAAACTCCACGTACTCTTCGTGCGTAAATTGTGGCTCATGGTCGACCGTGTCCCATCCTGGATCCTTTTGAAACTCGTCCCGTTTCGTCTGCTCGATGAACTCTTCGAAGCTTATCAGTCCGTCCTTGTTCGTATCCGCCTCCTTAAACACGTGTTCCCGCATGCGCTCCATTTCTTCTGCCCGTTCCTTCATGTCATCCTCGGGCGCACCGGCTTGATACATTTTGTTCAGCTCGTTAATGAACAACACCTTCACCTCGTTCTCATCCCACATGTTGTTACCGTCCAAATCGTGCAGCATGAAGAACGTTTTCGGATCGAAATCCTGTCCATCCATGTGGTCCTGCTTTTCCCACACCTCCTCCAGCTGCGCCTTATTGCCCGGGTGGTGTATTTTCTCATGGTTATCATGTTTGGCCTGCTGGCGCTTGAGATCCTCCTCGTACGTTTTCCGGTGCTCCTCATCGAGGTTGCGAAGTTTTTCCTGCTTTTCGAATTCCTTCTGCAGTTCGTATTGTTTGAATTCCTCCCGCCGGCGGCGATCGTTCTCCATCAGGTCCTGGGAAGTCTTCAGAATCAGCTTCTTCAAATCGTCAATTTCGAACGTGTGCGGATTGGAGTGATCCAGATGCTCGCTAATTTTCAAATGATCTCGATCGATTTCGTTCGTCAGCTCGAACTGTTTCGTAGCCAGTTCCTTCAATCGCTGCAGCTCCACTCGCTTCAGCTCGTCCAAACGCGATCGCACATGATGACCGACGTACTCGAGCTCTTGAGCTATCACACCGGACTGTAACAAAGAAAAGAATGTATTGAAAAGAAAAAAAAGCAAGGCGATCCAGCATATGGCTGCACCCTAAATCCACGTACCCGGATATCGGATTCCGCTGCCTTTTGTAGTTTTTCCGCAAATACAGGATCACTTTCAAGCACACTAACAACCTCCTGAAGATACTTATTGTACTCAATAATGTTCTGTAAAGGAAAGCAAACGTAACCACACACGTCATGTATCTGGGAATTCCAAACACGTTGAACCGAACGAAACCATACCTCCATACGTTCCACGTTGCTATCGTCGTGCTTTTCTTCCTTTTCTGCTGCTTTCGGTTTTTGCGTCACAACCGGAAGTCCCAGAATGGTTGGCACCAAACCGGCAACCAACAGCAGCACCACTATGCTGCCATTCCCGTTCATTGTGTTGGAAGGCTGTTTTACTTCCGGCTTGTGTCGTTGAACGAAATAAAACGGTGATTTTAATGGCACTACTGCTGAAATCGATAGAAGATTTTGAACTGTATGAGATAAGGATCCGATAAGAGGCGGAGTCAGTACTGTTACTGTACAGCAGTACAATACACTTCGTATGAATCGAATCAAACTGTACAGTTAACAGCACTCCGCCAAGGACACTGGGGCAGAAAGCCTTGTAGCGTGTTGGAAGTATTTCCTTCGCCCAATTAGAAAGTTCTACCACTGTTTACTTTATGCCAGACAAATTAAACAGAATGATGCGGAAAACGGCATTGAGCTGACGAAATATTTGGACAAAAAATACGAAAGAACACGTACGTACGTACTACCCGAACAGCGCAAACGGCAAGTCAATTGTGATTGTTTTCGGACGTCATGTTATGAAGCTGTCACGGGCTTTCTTCGTGGCATTGTACCAAGGTGATTAGGTAAAGATAGGTTGAGGCTATTACCTCTTTGTTTAGTGAAAATATAAGTCATATCGCAGTAATAACGAGTATACTAACACCAGATAGGCAAGATGAATTTCCTAAGGTGGGCTTAAGTATAAAAAACATGTTTTTTTTCTTTAGTTTCAATAATTACCTCGCTCTAATCACCTTCGCACAGTACACTCCAGCTGTCACCAACATTGCAACGTCAGAGCATGTCACGTCAAAACTGTGAAAAAACGAAAGAAAGGGAAAAAGTAAAGTGCTGGTTGTGTTTCTCCACCAAACGATTCCAGTAAAATACCATTAATTTCCAATTGCACAATTGGATATTGATTGGGAAGTGTACTGTACTGTGTAACTTTTGTACCCACAACAGAATTGTTGTAAAATTCGCACCACAAAGTCTCGTTTTCCACGCGTATCGATAGTAGGTGTTTGCGCTGGAATTTCCCAATCGGTAGCGAGCTGATTTTCCCCCCTTTCGTGCTGCGTGCAGTATACGTGTTTGAATTAATTGGTGATTAGTTGGCTCAAGATTTGCCCTACCTCAACCGCACACGTTCGAAAATGGCTGGTGGAAGTTCGCCCTCGAAGGAGGACATTGATGCCATTTTCCATCGGTTACGATCACAGGCAACGAACAAGGTAGGCGACAATGGGACGGGGACAAAGTCACCACCCTTCACAAACACATGACGTGTTGGGTAGAATGCGTCCTTCAGCACGGTAACAAAACTCGATTTTCTTCTTTTCGCTGCAGAGCTGTTTCGACTGTGGAGCAAAAAATCCCACCTGGTCGTCGGTAACGTACGGTGTGTTCATCTGCATCGATTGTTCCGCGGTGCATCGGAATCTGGGCGTGCACCTAACGTTTGTACGGTCCACCAATCTGGACACGAACTGGACCTGGTTGCAAATCCGCCAGATGCAGGTCGGAGGCAATGCAAATGCCGTAAGTTGCGATGGCAAGCAGTTTCCACGAAAGCCTTTACCAAGCGATGGATAATTTAATTAACACCAGCTAACACGCATCCTTTCCCGTTTTTGCAGTCACAATTCTTTCGTCAGCATAATTGCAACACCACCGATGCGCAACAGAAGTACAACTCACGGGCTGCCCAATTGTACAAGGATAAGCTGTTAAACAAAGCTCAACAGTCGCTACAGCTATACGGAACAACGGTGAGCAAGATAAGCCCAGAGTGTGTGCCTGTTGCCACGTGTGTTTTCAATGACAAGTGTATTGCTTTTTTTGGCATTCTGATTGTACTAAATCGATCATTCTAAATTTTGCAATAAGATTTTATGTTCTGAAACATCTCTAAAATGTAGAATAATCGCATAAATGGCCTTATTTTGAAAGCAATCGCAAACAATGTTTCAATTGAAACGCACCCAAATTTGGACGCACCTGCGGGGACTACGGATGCGGCTTATTCCAAAACAAAGCCGAATACGGGTCATTGTGTCCCTTTCATTCAAACAAACTGCTAAAATTGGCAATTTTCATTTTCGCTTTTTCCCATCCCGCGTATCGATTGTCACCGTGTGCACAGCTCCACATTGACCAAGTACACGACTTGAACACTGCCGGCGAAAAGAAGGAGGTAGACTTTTTTGCAGACTGTGACAATTTCGACGGTGATCCCACTGTGCCACAGACGGGTAAGGATGAGCGTAACAACAATCCTAGCGCCAGGCCGAAGATCGATGCGGAGCAAGAAAACGTAAGTATGCAATTGTGTTACAACCCATTTGGTTGTAAGCAACAGCAGCAAAATAGGTATCTTATTGATGCACTTCATTTGCCGTTTTGTTCAGTTGCTGCTTGTTTATGGATTTGTTTTGTTCCCAAATGTTAACCCAAACGATTTGCTATAATTTTATGAAATTAACCACTTATATATCCTCACTTTTTCTTACAGATTCCAAAATTGGCTTCCCTCAGCGCAACGGTTGATCCTACTGCTGGACCACGGGTAGATTTCCTTACTTCGGAGGTTCCGATCGAACCGGTCAAGTCAACGATCGGTGTACGAAAGATTCAACCGAAGAAAGGTGGACTGGGCGCGAAAAAGGGTGGCCTTGGTGCGACCCGCGTCAAGACTAACTTTGCCGAAATCGAAGAACGAGCCAATATGGCCGACAAGCTGAAGCTTGCACCCGCCCCGGAGAAGGTTGTCACCGAGGAAGAAAAAGCTGAAACACTAGCCAGTGTGCGACTTGCTTACCAGGACCTTTCGATCAAGCAGCACAAGGAGGAGGAAAAACTGAAAGCCATCGATCCAAACAAGGCAAAACAAATCGAGCGACTAGGGATGGGATTTGGGCGGGCGGCCGGTGTTTCACACTCCGCACTGACCGATATGAAAACACTGACGCAAGAGGAAACGACACGAAGTGGTGCATCGGTCACTAAAGCGTACGATCGGGACGATTCTTCTAGCGGTGGGGGTGGTGGTGGTGGTGGTGGCAGCGGAAGCAACAGTGGCAATGGAGGGAACGACTTTTTCGATGACTATTCCATAATCTACGGGTTTTCGGGTAGCGGCAAGGGTGCCGATATGAGTGAAGCGACACAGATGGGCTTCGATACGCTCGAGCCAATCGACAGCAAGCGTCCGACGGTGAAAACGATGTTCTCGCCGGCAGGAGGAGGCAGCTTAAAGGGGGGAGCTACCAGTATTAGTGGTAAGCGGGTGAAATAAACCCTACGTAATTGCTTTTTTTACAATTATAACAATTGATGTACTTCAGATCAACCAACATACAGCCGTGCTGGTGGAAGTAGTAGCAGCAGCAGCAGCAGTAATAACAGCAGCAATCGAAGAAATGGTAGCAATCAGTCGCAACCCGTCGACAATAGTGATGCTGCGCAGAAGAAGTTCGGCTCTGCCAAAGGCATCTCGTCCGATCAGTTCTTCGGTGATGAACAGTCGAGTTATGAACGATCGGCAAACCTGTCAAAATTCCAGGGTTCCACCAGCATCTCTTCCGCTGACTATTTCGGCCACGGTTCGTCATCGATGGGATCGAGCGGTGGCGGTGGAAGATCAGGTGCGTAACGGCTTTTTGCTTGACCCAGCTTGCTTTGGATGGAGATTGCCGTTCACGTGGTGATTTGTACTTTGTTTCTTTCATTTTTTAGGCGGTTCACGCGGTCCAGCACTGCAATACAACGGTCCGGATTTGGAGGACGTTAGGGAAAGTGTACGGCAAGGCGTCACAAAGGTGGCCGGCCGGCTCAGTTCGCTAGCAAGCGATGTGATGAACTCCATTCAGGACAAATATGGCTACTGAGGCGGTACCACGATCGCGCTAATGCACTGTGCACGGATCACAATCAACACTATTTTACAAAGCTAACAGCAAAGGTGGACCAGTCGCCGGTTATATTTTGATTAGAACGGTAAAGTGTAACGGAGTGCCCATAGTGCGCTTCTATGTTGGTTGTTTAAAGTATGTTTAGTTAATGTGTATGTACTATAAAGTGTCGCTAATTGAAATACAAAACAGCAACTCTGTCCATCGTTCCGTCACCATTCTTGTGGGCAGGGAAAGGAAGCAAACTGAAGGGCTTCAGAGTGTAAGTCCATTTTTTTGTTCTCGTTATGGTTTCGGTGCAATGGCAGCACTGTAGTATAGGAAAGAATATCTGGAAGCTAAATAGCGTGTACGTACGTGTATGATTTTATCTTCGGTTGCTCCATAACCTACGTGCTTCAAGTTTGTGCCTTGTTTTTTCGTTCTTATTCTACAATATTTTATCATACAAAAACATTAACGGAAGATGGCGGTAATAATCTTCTCACGACGGCGCCTTACAGAAAAATGCGCACTCATTCTAGGAATAGGCGATAATGGTTCAATAATAAGCAAAACATATAGGCACGCAGGAAGGGCTCCACGTTATATGCGCCCTAGCGGGAAAAAAAGACGCAAATTAGTAGCAAAAAACATATTGCATTAATCATTCTGTAATGCTTCTAAATCGGGATACACTGCGAAGAAAGACAGTTCACTTCGATGTAGATCCACGTATAGAGAAAAGCGTAGTAATAAGAAGCCTTCCTCTTTATAATCGCTCCTCGGTCCCAAACCTTGTACTTTATTCCACCTTATTCTTCCCACCCAACTCAGTAACTTGATTGCGCCACAGTGAAGGGAACAAACACGCGTACGGTATCCTCATTTCCGTGATCAGTATGTGATCGATTGCGATACCCTGTATCCGATACGTTTCCATTCGCCATTGAAGAAGGCTCAGTTGTTAAGCACGAACGTTAGACAAAAATTAGGCAAGGCAAATGTTACCGTTGTTTGTACATTTGTAAAATTTTAGCATTAAACGGTCGACGGAGTGGTTGCGTGCGGTGCAGTATATGTATAACTTCAAAAGATCGTTCGGCCAGCACGATGTCGGTGCGCATAATGCGATACGTTCGAATGTTGATTACAATAAAGGCTCTACACTGTGCATACTTGTAAACAGGTTATGGAATAGAAAAAGAAATGTGTATGCTTCGCTGTGTTAATACCGTACTGTCCAATGTTGTGTAGGCAATTATTATTCTAATAGATTTTGCGAAACGCAAAATCGACCGAAAATTCAATTATCTAAAAATAGTATTTCCTACACTGTGCGAAAGTTTTTGTATCACACCACGGAATGTGCGAATTCATTATCATCTCATTTAGGATTTAGATTTTCGTATAACATGCTTCAGAGGCACAAGTCTCATCTAATGTGATTACGAAGAGTAAAGAAATGTATGAGTGTGGGAATGGTTTTTTTATCACCATCACCATTACTTCTCCATCGATAACGTTCTGTAATCGATTGGTTCAAGGATGCAAACAAATTGTATTCATAATTTTAGCACATTAATCCGTTCCGCTTGCTTCCAACAGGTACTACAAAGCTCCATAAATCACAACATTATGGCCACGGTACGTACGTGCGTTCAAAGGCCGTGTGGTAAGGCCACAAACGTAATGCGTTTATCCTCTCGTCATGTGTGCTCCATTATGTCCATCTTAGGATTAACAATTCCTTCGTAAGAATTCGTTTTGGTGTAATAAAAAAAGCCGATCCACACCCTGACGATGAAACGCAAAACCGGTACAGAAAGTTTTGGGAAAGAACTAATACGTACGAAACAGGATTCATAGCTAGTGTGTGATAAAGATAACAGATACATAGATGAGCAACGGTAGCTTAAAATGTGTTCGGTTCATTGTTTCGATCAGTCTAGAATGGAGCGCGTTTGGAGCCGGAAGACTTTGGCAGTGGCTGTGCTGTGGATTGCCACGCTAGCATTGGCGGACATTACACCATTGTATCTGCAACGGCAACCTTTCCTTCCGAATCTGCAGCGCCAACTGTAAGTCTGTAAAGTGTGCTGCCATTTTTTAAACAAACTCCCACAATGATCATACAGTTTTATAGGTGATAATTATTCCGTGATTGGTTATCATACTATGTGCGAAAAGATAAGTGAGGTGAACAAAAAAGAAGGATTTTTGGGCCGTAAAACCTGTAGGTTAAAATTCTGGCTCCCAAAGTGTCACGTTATTCTGTTTGGGCTTTATTTTTCGGTACTGAGTGTTTCTAAAAGCAAAAAGCAATTGTTTTATTATGTGGTTTTCGGTCTAAAGTGCCGAAGATCGTTGATAAGCCATGTACAAGAAGTATAAAGCCGCTTACATAAATACTTTACTCCTTCTGAGCACATTACAAGCGATAATTACTAAAAAAAATCAAGCCTTTGCACTTGTAACAGTCATGACATCCGAATATAGACATTGAAGCAAGGACAACAACGATAGAAAAAATAAAAGTCGTAAAACAATCCAATACGGCCTTCGTAAAACCTGCAGCTACCAAACACGAACACGATTCACGACAGGAGTGATCAAACAAACAATAAGTAACGACCTTTTTTTTTTTGAAATACATTCAACCACGTGTTTGTGCTTCCGGAGAACCAAAAAAAAAAACATTGCTCCTCTTGACAATGCTCTCATTGCGCGCGCGAGGAACAGAGAGAGAGAGTGAATGAGATTGAGAGAGGGAGAGAGAGAGAAAGAGCGAGAAATAAACGGAGCACCCGCGCGAGTGTACCATTGATTGGTTGCCTAGCAACGTAAATCAAAGATATCGTGTCATCGCCACGTGTTTATTTCTGCATGAATGGCAACCGAATATTTCGTTTGCATGGCGCGTCCATTCGGGTTGTAGCTTGTTAATGAATAAAATAACATCGAATGGCTGTCCATTGAACAAAATGCACGTTTGCTGCTTGATTTATCATTGCCCATATGCTCAAACCATACCACAGACAACAATCGCTGCCTTTATGCGGTGAACAAATTGCAGGATTAAAGGCTTCAGCGCGGTTTGTGCCTTCCAGCACGCGTAACACGTTAGCACTTGCATGCTTCAACTGTTTTGTGCGCGGTATAAGCAACAACAATTAGTACACTAACGGTTGCCCAGCAGGGAAGCACACGGTTGGGAAGTACGCTACGGGCCGGAAAACCGGATTTCCACCGGATGGTAGAACATCGTTTGCTTCCTATTTGCAAAAGTGTTTACCCATCTGGACCGTCCGGGCGGTGCAGTTGCAGTTTGAATCGCTCAAGATGCGGACGCTTTACACGATCTACTTCCTGTTGGCCGCATCGTTCTTCGCGGGCATTGTGATAGCGGGTGTTTTACAGATCAGCAAGGATCAGATGGCGACATCGTTAGTGCCCGAGGTGGCTGTACGAAGCAAAAGACAACTGTTGCCGATTCTTGGGTATGGGGTTTTCATCGACAGTTAGAGTGGCCTACGTGTAATAACGAGTGTTTGTTTTGATTGAAGTCAGTGCGATCAGTGATATATGGCTTTTTATTGTGTTTTACCTTTGTGTTCCTTTGTATGCTTGTGTTCAATTGATATATTTATTATTTAACCTACAAACGAACTTCTCTTTTATTATTCATTATCTACTATTCAGTTTCATATTTTGTATTGTGTTTTAAAGTATTTTTTATTATTTTATTTCTATTTCTAGTCGCTTCAATAACTTCCCAAGCTTTGATTACACACCGCAGCAAAAGTGAGCAAAACGTTTGTTTGAATTCTGTGACCTTTTTGGAATCTCATTTGCAAACCTCTTTTTTGTGCCCCTGTTTTGCAGCGTGTTCGGTGGCTCTGCTGCCAGTGCTAGCGCAAATGCTAATGCTCAAGGTTTCGAGTAAGTATGAAGTTAAAGTTATGTTAACAGTTAAATATGTTGTTTAGTGCAAATGAAATGTTATATTGCCCCCCTCAAAAAAAAAGGAACTAATATGTAAATGCACTCGTTCTCGATGTTGCTTACAGTGGATTCAATGGAGTTTCCGGTGCAAATGCTGCCTCAAACGCACTAAGTCAAAACATTGGGTAAGTGCTGGGAACGGACAACCTTTAGATTCCAATCTTATCGCTCGTGTGTGTGTTTTTTTTTTTTTGTTTTTGTTTCCATTTTTCTTCTGCCAGCGGGTTTGGCTTTTCCGGTTCGAATGCAAACGCTAACGCCTTCAACCAGCAGTACGGTTCCGACGGATTCGGCTCGTCCGCTGCCAATGCGCAGGCCCAATCGTTCCAGAGCGATGGACCGTTCGGTTCGTTCGGTGCATCCGCTGCCAATGCGGCCAGCCAGGGTTTCAGTGCCGGTCCCGGTGGGCTTGCCGGTTCGGCCGGTTTCTCCGGCAGCCAAACATACAACCTGCCGGGAATGCGAAAGATTTCGCTCGCCTATTCCAACGGATTTTCCCTCGCCAACGGACAGCCGTCTGCCTCGAATGGGTTTAGTATATCGCAGAGCTGAGTGGAGGAATATTAGACAAAAAAAAAAGCTACAACATCCCGTCTAACGTAATGTTAGTAAATTAGCTCGTAAACAAAAAAACAAAAAATTCTGAACTGATAAGCCGAGTCTTTAAACAAGGAACTATTTATTATTACCTTCTCAGTGTTACCAAACTGTCCCACTAGCAACACTATGCCAGGAAGCAATTGTTTTCAAACATAATGATTTGTGCATAGATTTTGCAACCAAGGTTGTTGTTTGTTAATGTATGCGTAAATAAAAAAAAACGACAAACGCTGTTATCGCTCAAATACTGCTGCTTTTGTTTGCTTATTTGCTGATTGCTCCGCTGTCTAACCAATACAATCAACAGTGTAAATGGTGCCTCAAACTCATGTTTTGTATGGCCTAAGCTCTAAATTAGACATGACTTTACTCTCTTTAACATTATGTTTAATTCTTGAAATAACTATAAACACATTTATAAAGAAAAAACTAGCTCTTTACAACCTCTTGCAATCGCCTTAAAACGGAGTGACCCCCTACTTGAAGCAAACGACCATTCGTCACTAATGCATTCACACGCGAATCTGTAGTGTTTGTGCTGCATCTAGCGCTGCCGTTATGCTGCCCAGAGGGTTGGCACACGTTTAACCCCACTGCTGCTTTCTCCCACGGTCCACCAAAGATCGCTCCCACCCAAGACAGCTGCGAGCAAAAATGCGACGCAATCCCGCCGACCAAGATCAGCCAAGGGTCAGACACTACGCTACTTGATCATGCATTCCACGCAACGAGGGTTTAGCTGGAGGTTGTTTAGTGCACCCAGCCCAGCCCAACACAGCCGTAGCAGTTAGCGATCGGTAATTAGTGCTGCTGGACGTTAGTTTTCGGACGCAGAATTAAACAAAGATGTGCACAACGAAGCGTTGCAGCACATCCTGGTGGACAGTGTGTTGTGTGTTGGTGCTTCTTGTTGGATGTGTGCTTTCGCTGCCGGTTGAAGAAGCCGCGAAGGAAAAGGATAAACCACTCGGTGGATTAGCCGACGGTGGTAACATACACGAGGAAGTCGTTGTCGCAGCATCCCTGTACGTGCGCAAGAAGCCTGCCACGTCGTTACGGCGCCAGGAGCGTGAAATACGGTCAGTTCCACGGTTGCACGTATTGCATGTTCATTAAAACTCACATTCATTGCGTAACGACAAGTGATTTTACATCCATTCTTTTCCTTTCCGGGACACTCGCCGGTTCGAACAGGGACGATCACGTAACACATCCGAGCGTATCGCACACGAACGGGTTACATTCGCCCGGGAAAGGCGTACCGTATGTGGGCAAACAGCACGACAAAAGGCTGCCGAACTGGAAGAACAATGTCGTGACAACGAAAGTGGAACACCGAAATCACTAAACAAACGCGTGGTGATTTCGCTGCCAATCCAGTTTGAAATCAATCATTCCGATCAAGCTTGATCGAAACTCAATCATCCGATTGGATTATTGCAAAAAAAAAAAATGGTTTGAAGTGGACCGACACCGAGTTACACATGGTGAACATTTGATGGAAGGTTCCCAGGATTATTTAATCGTGTGTTACTTTGTGTGACGAACGTACGAATCAAGCGGAGCGGATTAGTGGCCATCATTACTTGCCTTTCATGTCGTACCGGCAAAGGGAATTTTTAATATTGAAACAAAAAACATGATTTTAGCTTAAGACATAGAAAACAGTTGTACGTGCTGATGTATGTTAATTAACACGGAACATAGAATAGAAGAATAGAAATTAAACTATATAAGGTTCTCATCGTTGAAATTGATGCTAAAAATAAACAAATAAAATAAAAAATCAATTCAATGTGATACTTTTTGAGTTACTCAACAAGTAGGAGAAAGAAAATTCTAATAAACTTTTAGTGATCAACACGATCACTGATTGTATAAATTGAGGTAATAACGGCCCCAAAATTTGGGCAGAAAAATACGCTCAAACTCCTGTTTTCAGTTTTATGTTTAACAATTTATTTATCCCTTCGGTCGATGTTATTGCAATTCATGGATCAACCGAATGTAAACGATCAATTAAAAACGTAATCGAAATTCTTGCCTCCAACAGTTCGAAACACACAAACAGTTGGTATTTCCACACCTTCATTAAAATGCGTTCATTTCCTCAAGCCTTAAAATGGAGCCTTAAAGTAAATAACTGGAGCGAAAGCCGTTTCGCTTCTTAGGACCACTTCTCGCTTCTGCACCGAACCAACAGCTACATATGTGCGCCAACAGTCCAATGGTTGTTTCGTATGCAAACAAAACCAGTTCTGCTCCCGTTGACGGGTGTAGCTACGGTGCGTCTTTCAACTAATTCGCTGCGTCGGTGTATTGGTAGTGTGTGTGGGAATTCCCCAGACGATCGGTCGGTGCGTCTAGTGATACGATCTTTGTTGTACGCTCGTACTGCAGTTTTGAGAGAAGCTGCTCGATTCCGCGTGCTTTCCGACTGCTCGAAACGATAACGATCAGCGCTTACTGCGTGATTGAAATAGCAACAACACGCACACAGCCCGCGGTTACCGGCGTAAACCTCGGGGATCTTCTGACACTAGGCGATAATCTGACCGTACATAAATATTAGTGTTGGAGGATCCGATCTCGACCTCGGTTATCGAATTCTAGCTATTAGCACATTCTTTTGCCTGTATATCGATTGATGACGCATCTTTTGGGCAAAGGTCTCTGAACTGCTGACCGTCGAGGATCGTTCCTTAGTTTCGTCATAACCGCAAAACAAAAAATCTTACACGTCGCCACATATCCACCACATAACCCCCGAGCCGAGGGTAAAACCCGATTTTAGAGCCTCCCTTCCCTTCTTTTCTTCCACCAGCCCCTCCTTCTCCTCACAATCCGTATCTCTCGCAATCACCTTCCCGATGCCTTCCATCATTATCAGTTGATCCCCCCTCCTTACTGGTCTCACAAGGCGCAAAGTAAACAAACAAACAAAACAAACAACCGGACTAGCAAGCGTAAAGAGCGGTGTGGTCGACATGCGACCCGTCTCAGCCGAAGATCGCGACAATGGCGAACGAGATCCGAAGGACGGGACACAGCATCTTCGTGAGGTCCAGACTCAGCGGATGAATCCGGACGCAGCTCAGACTGTTGCGAACGTTGCGTGTGACCGGTAGTGTTTGTTGGGCAGTGGATTTTTAAGCGTGAAGTTCTGAACGGACGGACGGACAATTCAGTGACGATGAACAGATTTATTGAAGTGCTTGTACTTTCGGCGCTGGTAATCGGTGCCCTGGGTCAGAACGATGGCCGTGGTAAGTGATTAGAAAGGACAAAACCTCCGACCATTTGCTTGATAATGGCATGCAAAAGTTTGATAAACGAACACAAATATTCAAGGCTTAAAGATCATTTGCAACTGTGTTACGGTTTGTTTATTGTTCTTGTTCGTTGGTGCTAAACATGAAGCTAATTAGGTTCCATGTTTACGAGGTAGATTCAGGATTAGATTCATACATGGAATTTATTGTTCGTTTCGTTTCTAGTTTCACTATTCAAAAGCATAGCTTTTCAGATGTTGAAATATTTATTTTAAATCTATAAAACCTTACAAGGACCTTCTGTAATAAACTAACAATATCCACAAGATGACAATTGTCCTTGCAAATTGACACTAGAGATGTTAGATGTTAGGTCTTTGAGCATTTAATACTCAATATGTTTTTTAAATTCTCGTTTTCTTTGCATATTATAATTCAGTTACTATACTTTCTTCAACATACTCCAAAGACACTACAGGAAGCAAAAATGGCCCGAAATCTAAGCTTCTCCTTGAGATCATCGAAGGCTGCCTTTGATAATAACAAAACCTTCCCAAAACAAACCCGTCTAAGGTCACTTCATTAGTCGTGACCTTTCTGTCTGACCGTGCCATGGCACCGCTAGCTAGCCTCGCTGGTTAGAGGATTATTTTGGACAACGTTCGGAACGCCACGGATCGAATGACCTAACAAACCGGAAATACTGGTTTCGCGTCCCGCGCGACAGACAAATGGCGAAAACAAAGTCTATCCGGATTCACAAATTGGGTAGCATCGGATTTTGTTTCCACACACCTTGTGAGTGGACCAAGAGAACAAATAAGCGAAACGGAACCAACGTCAGCGACACAGAGAGAGAACTGGTTTTGTGCGGTATTATTTCGTACCAAACAAATCAGCAATAATGTTTATCACCATGGTATGTTAGGCGAGCTCAACAATATTTTAAGTGAAAAATAAACTCACATTCGCAGTGTGAAAGTCAATACAACATGTTGACAAACTGCTAAATTTGCTGCCAAACACCTTCGGAAGCATAATTGAAAAATGGTTTCTTGTCGCAGTCGTTTGTTGAGTCGACTTGAAACAAATAAAGCCACTTCATTCGGGACTTAAAAAGTCGTTAAACAATCCCAACAAAAACCAGCTTCCTTACATGGCTGAAAGATGTCGTAACCAATACCAATACTTAAAGCCTTTAACCATCATTACCATATCAGTCAAAAAACAACCTTCACTTTCGTGCACAATTGTTCCTTGCGCCTTTTTTTTTAACACAAAATTCAGTTAAATAATTAATTAAGCCAACCAATCACCACCACCATTCCAGATGCTGCCGTGCCGGATCGGACCGGCAATGGGTATGAGGTCCTGGTGGAGTCGTCCCTGCACGTGCGAAAGGCAAATCCAGCGGTACGACGCAACGTGCGCAGCGTGCTAGATCTGCTGGTACCTCCGGAAGCGGTGCTCGTGCGCGAAAAGCGCCAGTTTGGGTGAGTCTTGCGTTGTTTGTGTGGACTTGGATGCTTTCTGGATTTCCTTTCTTTATCTGTCCCAAAAAAATATATACATATCTATTTCTCGATTGACCTTGAGCTGTTATACATTGTGCATTCCGATCTCGTGCCCCATCTTAACGATCGTTTAGATGCGACGGATTGTGTTTGGTGCAGTACAGTGCGTGCCGAATTGTGTCGCACGTTTGTTGTTAAAGTTTGGTGAGAACTGTGTCGTTGAGGTGTAACAATAACTCCACATATATTATACGGGAAAGAGTACACAAAAACCATTCAAAATATGCATTTGTTGTAGTAAAACTTTTCTATTCCATTGCAAAGATAGGAGTTTCTTCCGTCAGCTACTGTACAACTCACATTTTTCCCTCCTCCGGTTGAAAGATAAAATCCCAAAAATTCGATCCACGTACGATGGTGTATAAAATCCGTTGGACACACTTAAGCGCTGAGATGCACATCCAGATTAAGCGATCCACACTGTTTCGGACACTAATGTATCAACACCTCATTTGTCTGTTTTTGTCTGTTTTTGTCTGTCACTCCCAGTGGATTCGGTGCGTCCAGCTCGAACGCTAACGCTAACGCCTTCAACCAGCAGTTTGGACCGAATGGATTTGGTGCCAGTGCCGCCAATGCCGGTGCACAATCGTTCTACAACCAGGGACCGGGCGGTGGTTTCGGTGCATCAGCTGCCAACTCGGCCTCGCAAGGTTTCTCCGCCGGTCCGGGTGGATTCTCGGTAAGCTTTTGGGGACAAACGGGGTCGCGGCGTTGTATCCAAACGTTAATAAAATATATTCTTTTACCGTTCGGTAGGGCTCTGCTGGACAATCCGGTAGCCAAAGCTATAAGCTGCCGGGCGATCGGGACATCAACCTGTCGTACAGTGGAGGATTCTCCGTCGCCAACGGACAGCCAAGCGTATCGCAGGGCAGTTCCATCAGCTTCTCCAAGAAGTGAACGTCTCCCAGTACGGAACAGAAACGAGACAAGCTGGCAATGATATTTTTTAGTAAACATGATGGAGGAAAGTGTTAGTATCCCGTATGGAAATAAAACACGTATGCGAGTACCATTTTAACAGTGAAGCCCCATATCTATAAGACGAAGCAAGAGGTGATCGCTTCCATCCAATATCTGCTAGCAAGTAGTGGCCCGTTTGGGTGTTGCGCTTAAATACCCTTTTTATCATTTAGATGCATTTGCAGCTCATTAAGATCCACTGAGGCGCCATTCATGGTAATACCCACCCAGAGCAGTTGATTTTGGGAGGTTCGTTTGGTTTGTTCTCCAGTGAAGCGAAGCCAAAAAAAAAATACAAAAGAAAGATCATGTGCCATCGTATGGCGCACCGAATTGATATTCTACGCGCATCGTCCAAGCCGGACTTACGCGAAAGCCTAATGCCGTATTGACGGTTTCTCTCGACAATCGGGACCAGCTGGCAGATGGGGCCTGACATTTGCATAATCGAACGGCTCCCGTTTTGTTCTTCGCGATTTGTTCTGGTTGATGTTCTTCCCTCACAAATGGCCACGGCCATTGAGAATTTTATGTACCCCCGACGTTTACGCTTGTCTGATACGGCATGGTGGCCTGGCGTGTTCCTCGAATTGGTGTCGCGCGTAGAAGAATAAATAATGGGAAGAGCACGGCGGGGCGAAGTGACGTCGGCTAGGGCCGAAGGACCAGGGCGTCAAGGTAAGGTCTCCCTTACGTGATTCATGGCTGTGTGATTCATCGTCACGATCGTGTAGGATGGCGGTGCTTTTGGGGTGCAAGGTGTTGCCTTTTTCCCCTACTACAGATCATCGATCCACGCCGTCTCCTTTTCTGCACAGCATAATTTATTCGTTGACATTCATCAATCAGCAGACCATTTTTATTAGCTTTAGCTACCGCTTGGACAGGGCAGATTGAAATATGCATCAACTCCCGGATGGCAACCCTTTGAGACTAACGCTGTGGGAAAACCGGTACAGACTGGCTCAAAAATTAAATTGTGAATTGTTATACTTTAATTTATATTCAATTAAACCAGTTGACCGAATACCACGCACACTCGTTATCCGCACATGTTTTTATGATGTTTTCACGATCATCGAGAAAAAAAAGTGATCCAAAATGTAAGCTAACCCAAAAACAATGATGACAAGTTTCGAATCTGCGCCGGTGTGTTGGTTGCGATCGGTTGCCGTGATCCATATAAATTGACCAGCGGGGATGTTGTGCCGAATTTCGCACGTTGTTCGCACGTTCTAGATTGGGATGCCTAGTTGTCTATTCTGCGGAGTAGGTTCAATACCGTCGGGGGAACGTTATGTTTGGAACGTTTTTGATCTAGTTTTGCTTCGCGTTCCCATGTCGGTACCGTAACCTTTGATGATGGGAATTCATCGTTGATGTTTGATATTTAATAAATTGTAATAATAATTAACGTATAACGACTGAATTATTATACTTTTTTTTAAAGAAATAGTAACTACATTTAAATATTAGTATGATAAATAAACGAATAAAATGTACAACAAGACAAAAATGATCATTTGAAAGCAAAATGCATAAAAATGTAAAAAAAGAGTGGCTTAACCCGTCAGCGCACAACTGAAAATTAAAAATAACATTTGCCTACCTTTAGGCGCAAATAACAAAGACGCTTTTGAATCACTTCAACCACTCAGGAACAATTTCAATCTTATAATTTCTTACTTACCAATGATACCAAGCGTTTCCTACAATTCTTGTTCACATAACTGCACCATCTCTTCTATGATGCTTTTGTCAACTCTAAGGCCTTTGAACTATAACGCTTTAATGACCTTTCAACCATAAAGTGTAAATCGCTGTTCAAGATCTTCTAACTGTACCTGATCTCGCCTGCACACGTCCAGACACTTTGCATCCTGTTCGGAATGCAAAACGGCAAACGAATCTGAAATAAAGTTACAGATTTATGATCATAGGTAACAACTATTTCCCATGATTTCGCTCTCAGGCCCATCATTCAGGCCCAGGGCTTTTGTGGTACGAATCTTTTTGGTTTTTTTTTTGTTTTGCCACACCATTGATCGTGTTCGCGCACTGTATAAACGATAACAAAAAAAAAAAACTGACAAAACTGAAAACTTACTAACTACATGACACGCCTGTTCTGTATTCTACACCTTCTTTTCCTACGGTGCGGCAACGTTTGATCGTTCACACAGCAGCACCTTCACATACGGTAGCTTAACGCAAAACCACGTTTACGATCGTTTCGTAGAGTAGCAAGTTTTGTAATAAAATCGCATAAATTGTTGTAAAAAATTTTACGATCCTTCACTGGATGGAACTGTACAGGACCGGATCAAGCACCCTGCTGGTGAGTTGCGCATTCCCTTCCCAACTCACATTCTCCTCGTCCCTACCTACCGCGTGGATGTTATTTTTTGGGGGTGGGTCACCCTCAACACCCGCAACAAAACCGTTTGGCTGGCGAGCAAGCTCCGGGGAGCGTAAAGCGTATAATTTACGCTTTTTATTTATGTTTTATTACCATCACTCCATGAATCTTATTTCAATGAAGCAATTACGTTAATGGTGACAGCTTCAGTCTGCACCCAGCAAGGCGCACGTGATACTTCTAGGCTTCTGTTGTCGCGGATGCCGGGAAGCGTGCCCCATTGGTGGGTGATGGGAGACAAATTTAGCCAAAATTATCATACAATGCCCCCTTTCGGTAGTGGAATGCGCATCCGGAATCGATCGGTATTGGTCGGTATTGGCGCTGACGACAATCGATCCTAGAACCGTGATTCTGACCGGCCGTGCGCTGACAGCTGGTCGCCGAGCGACAGATGTCACGAAATGATTGACATCCATTTCGCTTGTCCAAATTTGCCTGACTCGGCCAATGGCTCGGGTCGGTGTTTGGTGCGGACGCAAAATTCAACGAAATATCTTCATCATATCGATATTGGTGGACGGCACGAGACATTCATGCACAATTAATTCCAAACGCCTTTCGGACGTCGGAATCTAACAAAAAAAAAAAAAAAGAAGCGAAGTGTGGAGAGGTGTCCCAAATGGATGCATCAAAATTGCAACAAAAGTGGCTATTTCTTTGCAAACTTATCCCTATTCTTTGTGTTTACAACGCCGTTCAAACCTCATATGCACCAGATAATCATGCTGCTCTGCACACATCTTCGCAAGTACACTCTCTTCCGTCGTCTCATTACAGCACTGCAACTAGCTTTAAGGGGGCAACTCCGGCTTTTAAATTTATTCTAAAATCTAATAAAATCAATAGCCATACATACGAAATGAAGACGCACAGACTGACTGCTGGGGCTACGGCTGCGGACATCGGCGGCGGCAAGCCATCGCAACGGGTAAGACGCCGGGAACGTGCAAAGCAATAATACCCATACCCATGGGTTGCATACCAACGAGGACAGTTAAAGAACCACGGCTGTTCCATACCGGGACCGCGTATAAAAGGCGTTGATCCCGGGCGTGATGGTTATCAGTCGGTGTTGGGAGATCAGTTCGGTGGCCACGAGATTTGTCACGCCAGTGTCACTGTTGCCCCGGGATTGCCGAGACAAAACGACGTGCTTTTAAAACGATCGATCCCTTTTTTATTCCGTTGGTGAAATAGTGCGCATCGTGTGAAGATAGGCGTGTGAAGCGTAGTGCATACATTTAGGCGAAATGTTCTATTCGACCGTAGTGTTGGCGTTGCTGTGCGGCGTTGGGCTTAGTGTAGCCTACCCATACGCTTACCCACAGAATGGTNCGAGATTTGTCACGCCAGTGTCACTGTTGCCCCGGGATTGCCGAGACAAAACGACGTGCTTTTAAAACGATCGATCCCTTTTTTATTCCGTTGGTGAAATAGTGCGCATCGTGTGAAGATAGGCGTGTGAAGCGTAGTGCATACATTTAGGCGAAATGTTCTATTCGACCGTAGTGTTGGCGTTGCTGTGCGGCGTTGGGCTTAGTGTAGCCTACCCATACGCTTACCCACAGAACGGTGCGTCCTGAGTGGTCTTATGTTTGCTATGTAGCACACCTTATTGAATTCTCTTCTTCGCTATTTGTCCATACACACACGCCGTCCGCAGCGTTCATGTACTACCGGAATGCGTTCCCCATGATCAGCTACCCTCAACTGCAGCAAAGCGCCATGTATCAGCACGCAATGTTCCAGAACCAGCGGCTGCGCAACTATCATCGCCGGTCAGCAGCGAACGGTGTGATGGCTTTCGCCTCGGG
The DNA here is from genome assembly GCA_018908115.1 of Anopheles rivulorum. NCBI lineage: Eukaryota > Metazoa > Arthropoda > Insecta > Diptera > Culicidae > Anopheles > Anopheles rivulorum. Next base: position 15,778,730 of record CM032178.1, read on the forward strand.
AGACAACATTGCCACCGGTACACACATTCTCAAAGGTAAGCAGCGACTTTTGGAATCATTTCGTAACCTATTGCGGCCGTTCGGGTGCGGCCGTGTACGAATGGATGCTAGAGGTTCGTCGGTTTTTTGTTTTGCTCGTCCTTACCATTAACAGCTGACTGCCGACCCGCAGATCCTGCCGTGGCTGCCTACCCATCGGTACAATCGTTTGCCGATGCATACCCTGCCGAGGCACTGCCCGAGAACGAGATTCCCTTTAACGATGACGGTGGACAGTTGGACCAAGAATCGAACGGTGGAACCGAGCTTGACTTTGCGCTGGACAATGAGGAACCGCTGGAGGATGTGCCGGCTGCAGTGCCACTCGTACCGACCACCGTGACGGATAAGCACAAGAAGAAGGTTACCGTTCAGCTGGATTCAACATCGGCGGAAGATGATCAGGAGGATGAAGAGGTAAGCGTCGGTACGCGACGTGGTAGCGGGAGCCGTCCCAGTGGTGGATCCGCCGGTCCCATGTTTCCGGTCACGTTCGGTAGCACCAACGGTGGTGCCATCGCGATCGCCAACAGCTACAGCACGGGTAAGGGTGGATCGGCCACCAGTCACGCCACGGCTTACGGCAGTCCTGCATCGGTACCTGAGGAACGTCGGCGGGCTGTCGTCTTGCAGCAACAGCAGCAGCAGCAGCAGCAACGGAACAACCGTCCTGCCAAGCTGCGGACGAAATATTAAAACTATCCCTATCCCGTTACCCTGTCGAAACCAGCGTTTGCTGCGCCTGAGTGTTGGTTTAATTTATTCCTAGTCGTTCATTGTTTCCTTCTTAAGGACAAGAACGCGTACATGTGACTGGATCAATAAATTGTGTGTGTTTTACTGAATTAACTGTAATATTACAATATTTTTTAGCCTCCCATCATTTCAAGGTTGGTTTATGGGCATTTGGGAATGCAGAAGGACATCCTGTTGGTATCATCCCAACAGAATCAAGCAGGACAAAGTGTGTGATTTACGAACATATTCTTAAGTTACAAAATCAATCATTCATACACATCACATACGTTATGAAACATTAAATTCTATTTCCTACAAACAACTACTGCATAACTGCATAATACGAGATGGTTCGAACGAGATGGTAAAGAGATGGTTTGAAAAATTCACGAAAAAAGCCAATTCCACCAACCGCAAACTTTGATTTATGACGCTGAACACTGAGGTAACACATGCAAATGTATTTTAGAAGTTAACATCCGCAAAAGAAAAGACTATGACTGGTGAATATTCGGTTGTGTGACAGAATCTTTTTCTAGTTACTGCGTATCTTGAACGACGATCCTTCCGTTAGACCACCGTAATCGACTAGAAGATTCGAGAAACTTTTTTTATGAACTACTCTCGTGTTCATCTTTACGTAATGGTTTTTCACCACAATGGTTGAAAACGTTGAATAAAAATGTGTATAAAGATATTTAAAAGCTTTGTTATCTTGTCTTCTTAGCAACATACTTTTTCTCATGAGTCGTGAAAGCATTATATAAAAGGCGCGGCTACACCTTACATACAACACACGGGTTGTAACATAATTATGGACTTTGGATGTACTGCAGCATAAATAGTCAACTTTCACGAATTATTCAAATTTTACAGGTGCTGATCTGTGCCAAAAAAATGTGAAACACTCACTCTCGATATGCTAATCCGTTATGCTAAACGGATGATGCTCGTCGGCAGGCTTGCCCACAGCATCTCAGGTCTGGGGAGCATTCGTCCCGATTGAAGACTATGTTGATTAACGCATTTCCTATCACAACATTTCTTGCGGTGGGTTCACATTTCGCACGGCTGGACCGGTTTAGTTTGTACTGTAGGAGGACGACACAAATCAGTATCACCGGATCGGGTGGAATGTTATGAAGATGGGTAGAAAGTGTTCCGGATCGGTTTCGGAAGTTTAGTTTGGAGCAGACTTTCTAAGCGTCAGTAGCTAGCGATCGTACCGTGCGCTCGATCGGTTTCGTGCAATGTACTACACGTGGTGTAAGGTGTTTTGTTGCTCGGTTGTGATAATTTCCTTTCTTCATGGGATCGACTGTGTTGAACGAGAAAATGGTGATAATTAATTATTTGATTTTATAAGAATATTTTTAAATCAAGCTTTTTTGAGATTTTATAAGAAGTGTGACATTCCAACTACTACTTTTAGAGTTAACCACAAAAACGATACAACCTCGGGTTGGTGCATCAGGTCTTGCGCGAGTAGCAAGCAGAGAATCTAATGTTGGTGAGTACTTAGTTCGGTCTATCACCCCTCACGATCTTCCTTCAATGAATGATCATTTTTACAGCACCATCACCGATAATAATGCCAAGAAGAGACGGAAAGATAGTTAATACGAAAGGACGGACCGTAGTGTTCACGTTGAAAAAACATCCAAAAACTGTGCTGCTTCGCGAAGTGCGTCGTCCACCGAAGCAGGTGAAGCGAGCACCGTTGCACCAAAGAAAAGGCAAACAGCAAACCAATGCGGCTGTATTTAATCAGCAGCAACAGCTAGCTCAACAGGAAAGACTTCGAGAGCAACAAGCGCAACAGCAAAGGTTTCTAGAAAATCAAGCCCAACAACAAACGATTTTCACCCAAAACGCTTTCCAGCCACAATGGATGGAAAGCCAAAGATATCCACTGAATGAACAACAGGCAGAACAGGAAAGGCTTCGCCAGCAAGCATTCCTCAGCGCTGAAGCTGAGCAGGAACGGAAATCATATTTGGAAAAGAAACGACGCGAACAGAACCGTCGACGACGTTTTCCCGATGGTTTAAACGATCAGGAACGGGTCCGAAATCAGCAGATCATGAGAGAAAAGCAACACCAGGTGGAACTACGGCAGGCATATCTGAAGGGATTAGCGGATCAGCAGGGTTTGATCGCTCAGCAGCAGAACAATTTTCAACAGTCGCAGCAATTAGCCGGCTCAGCATCACAACAAACCAATTGGTTCTATCATCCGCAAGCGCTTGGCAACGTGAATGCACTGCCGCAGCTGCAGCAGATGGTTCAGCAAAATACAGTTCAAAACGAACGACAGGTTCAGAGCTTACCAAGGATTCCAAAGCAACGGAAGCAACGGCCGATATTGGGCAGAACAATTGTGTTAAGAGTATTGCCGAAGAATTAGCAAGAAAGTTAAATGGGTTAACCATTGTTTTTAAGCAGTTGGCTTCCAGGATATCCATAGTATGGAATCATTCGATTCAGGATAGACATGACATGTTCAGCCAGTACTGTAGAGACGTTTGAACATTATTTTGCAACAAATGTTTAAATAAAATACTATGTTAAAACCGGTTCTTTCAAGATGGTTCCAATTTTATAATACTGCTCGTTCGAACAATTTCGTGTGTAACAATTTTCAACGAGCAAACTAAACTGGTTTAGTAGCAGAGGAAATTAAGAAAGACAACGGGTAAATGTGTAAAGTGAAGAGATGTGTTAATGTGGTATACAATCACTACCGCAACTATACGATCTGTTTTAAGACACTTCGACGGCATATACAGAGACTATTGGATCACAGCATCGCAAAACCGGGAAGACTTGAGGGAGCCTCATGAAAGCTAGTTCTCGTATTCTCCATCCACGTAATCACAGTTCATCCACTCTAGTATCACGTTACACAGTGGATCTCCAAGCTTCCTTTCTATCATTGTTGGTCTCCGAATTACTCCGAATTTGAATATATTAAATTTCTTCTACAGAAATTAGCCATCGATTGATTGATGGTTATTACGATAATGTTGATTTTAAAGAATTTTTATCCAATATTTGTTAACGTTTAAACAACTTTTCCCTCGCTATGTCGCCTCGCTAAGGATTGTATCCTTGTGCTTTGCGAGAATATGAACTAGATTTCCGGAAAATGCTAATATCATGTAAATTTTATCTAACTTTACCGCACCGCAGTTCATCGTTGAAACGCTCGCACAAATATGCTTAATCAACAAATGCGAACAAAACCGTCAATGCCAAACCGGTTTATTTTAACCGAAGCTTCCTACCAAATCTAAACTTACCAAAATTTCGAAGAATTTCGTACGCATCAATCGCGAAAAGTGTTAGTAGCGTACAATCTCTCCAAGCGCAAGATTTGCTTCCAGCAGCACGATGAGACCGCTTAACGTTGGGGTGCTCGTGATGGGGCTTGGTGTGCTGTTTGGAAGGAATAATTGTGAGCCACGACCGCAAGGTAATTGGGGGAACGGATAATCGGTGCATCAAGGAGTAAAGTATTCGGTAGTGATTGTTTTATTTTTTTTTATAAAGGGTCTTCCAATTACTTACTGAGTGAGCAATCGTTCGCTAAGGTAGGCAAGGTGGAAGTCAGCAGTAGTTCTGGTAAGTTTGCAGAGGATGTTATTTTTCTATGTGACCTGTTATGTGTTCAAAATCGAAAAATAAGGATAAAATATATTTTATTGTTCAAATGGTGGTTTTGTGGTATCGATGCCGTTCTATGCACTACAAAACCGGTACCCGAACCGTTCATTCGATCAGAAAATGACATGTACAGACCTTCTGAGGCTGGAGGCGATTCCCTCAAGGTCTTTTCGTCCTTTAGATCAACTAACTGTGCAATGGAGTGTTAGATGTGACCGTTTTTTAGATTTAAAAACCTGTTTAGACTAACTCTAAAGCATGTAAATTTTATCCTCCTGCCATTTTACCAAACAAATTTAAAACTCGTTACCATACTTAGCGTCGAGCACGAGCACGTCATCGAATGACTATGTTGAACCAGCGACTTATCAACAGCAACAATACCGACAACCCCAAGTGATATCGCAACCACAACCACAGCAATATGTGTCAAATCAGTTCCAAAGACTACAGCAGGCCAGCCCATACGAGCAAGCTCAGTCTCAGTATGAACGTCAGCTAGCACAATACAGACAGGCACTAATGGCGTACCAGCAACAAACGGCACAGACACAATACTACCAGCAGCCACAGCCGGTGCAGCAGCAACAATATTACCAACCAGTTCAGCAACAACCATCATACTATCAGCCTTACAATCCTTACCCGCAGTATGACTATTACAGTCGTCCATCGTTTGAACCATCACGACGCACGTCATCGAGCTCGAGTAAGTGTTGGCTTCGGATAGACACAGTGGCGCATCTCTGCATGGTAGCGTGGTAATGAATGAATCGAATGTATCCTTTCAGGTCTGTTTGGTGGATTAACGAGTGGTTTGCGCAGTCTTACGAATGGCCTTGGGTTTGGAATTTTAGGTTGACCGATACCGCTAGTGATAAGTGTCAAGAAATGAATTCCTGATCGACGATTACGTGAAACTCTCTCCATTGTGCGCTTCTCTAGATTAGTGTAGACAGGGTTAAGAGTAAAGAGTAGATGGGTTTTTTTTAAATTACACTCATCATTACCAGTAATGTAAACCAAAGTATTCTTATCCAACACTTTGCAGTGATAAATAGTACTTTTTTATAAAATCTTTCTTTTTCTCTCTCTTTTTCTCTCAACCGTTTCAACACGCGTGTTGTTGATGATAATGACCTTCCGTCCAGGTGTGAACTTGAGCTCACCCATCAATTTGCAATAAGGAGCGATAGATCAACATGCAACATTCGTAGTGTAAGCCTTGAATGAAATGATTTGCTATTATGCCACCACCATTTCATTCGCAAACGGGAATTTTGTTAAAGACGTAAAATAATGAAGAATAAAAGGTTCGTCGCTTATTGTATTCAGTGGTGGCGTTCAAGTCTTTCATCTTAGCGATGGTACGCAAGTGGTTTCGAAGAAGCAAAAGCACCAAGGGCAGTTTAGGATTAACTACAGTTATAATAAAGGGCGCACATTTTTCCTTAAAAACGCAAAATAAGTAGTAAAAGTTTTGAAAGTCTTTTTATTTTGCCGGATTCCATAGGAACACATTTCACGAAACTTTCTTTCATAACCTAGGCCATTTTTAGGATCATTGATTCAAACAAATTAATGACGTAGCTACATTGGTGGAAATATTTCTTGTAATCCATTCAATGTTGGATACAACCCACTAGGTTTGTTAAGCCAAAGATATAGAGAGTTTACACGTAAATTAGTTGAAATACTAGAGCAGTTCAGTGTGCATCATCTTAAATATGCAATCACTCCGATTATTGAGATGAAAGTAAGTAAACAAATAAAATAATATATTATAACGGCCAACTGTGAAATGATCTTTTACGATATTGATAACACTAGAGCTACGGGTCCAGTCATATTTAAATTTTTTTTAGAAATAATTTGGTTTATTGTGTTACAAAGATTCGTTTGGTAGTTCTAGTGTTTAACTTTTCATACAACTTCCACCGCACATATATTTCTGAACCCTGCTTTACAAGACACAGGTTTTCAACGTTTACTAAAAAGATTTCCTTTCTGAGTCGTGCAATAAATAGATACGAGTGGCAATGCTTTCACAACACCCTGTGGCACTTCGTCCCACAAGCGACAAACGAAGGACATATTAATTCACAACAACTGACATTGAACTGGATGTTGCTCCCGTACACCAAACGCTCAAGCTTCGTTCGACAAAAATGATAAAAAAGTTCACGTTGCCTATCGTTCGCCACCCGTTGCGCTGAAGTCTTTTGACCGCAGCAAACCTGCTTGGCCTACATATAAAGGGCGTAACGCAATCCCTTGTTTGGTTGGTTTTCTTTTCTTTTCCATCCTCTCAAAGAACACGTTTAAAAGCAAGTCATAGGTTTTTACTCGATATTTTATTCATAAATAAACATAAAAATAGCTTACAACACGAGTATGGAATCGGCGTAACAAAAAGGTGGCACAGATGGCAACGTGTTGGCGGTATAATGAGTGGTATTTGTCATTTTCCTTTAGCAGTTTCGGTCACCATGATGTGACCACGCTGTACAGTCTCCCGGGTGTGTTTTCATTTAGAAGAATCTAAAAAGAGTTTGGGAAAACGATCATGATTAATAATTCAACATTGGCAACTTTAAATGCCTGTACTTACGGGAACAAACCACCACCGCCTCCACCGAACGAGTTGGCCGACGCTTGGGCACTGGATGCAGAGCCACCAAATCCTCCCAGGCCACCACCGAACGAGCCGGACTGGGCTGAAGCTTGTGCGCCTGATCCACCGAAACCACCGCCATGGCCACCGCCGAACGAGTTGGCGTTCGAGTTGCTGAACGAGCCCGAAATGCCACCGAGTCCGATGTTGAACGAAGCGGACTGAGCGTTAGCCTGGCTGCCGGAGAATCCGCCACCACCTACCGGGCCTCCATGGTATCCACCATAATAGGGTTCTGGATAATGGCGATGGTAATGCGGACGTTGACGATATCCTTGTTCGTTCAAAGGTAATTCCATCCAGACATTGCATGATTGGGAACAGAATTCGAACAACAAAAAAAGATTGCAACACAAACGCGATGATTAATAGAGAGTATTTTTCTGTAATGTACATCATAACTCAATGTCATTATCCCCCATGTGATAGTGATTCTTCGAAGAGTTGCTATATTAGACTTCAGCTATAGCATGGCGACGAACCCAATCCCATTACCTGGCGCTACGTATCCAACTGGGGATAGTACACCGACCGGTGCAACACCGATCGGTGCTACCGCTACTGGAACCGGAACCGCTACTGGAATTAAGCCTTAAAAGAACCGACCGTAAACCGGAAAGATTAGTAGCAAACTACAGTCGTGCATAGAATTAGGAAGAAAGGGCAAGAGAAGGGTGGTCAGTAGGGGATGGAGTGTTATTACGCAGTACGATCAACACCATGCTAAGAAAGGGAATGACTTAAAGTATGCTCTGTAAACCGTTTGGCGCCTTTTCCGTCGATTATACCTTTAAATTAAAAATTAGGCTTTCTGCGCCTGAATGTATGCAATCGATCGATCGATTGAATGGATGTAAAATTTGGATATTCAGCAAAGACCACTCAACTTCATAGTAAATCCCCGAACAAAACCATAAAGCAAATAAACGTATGCGATATCGCAAGAAACTGTCTTCTTATGTACAGATCCACGCCGTCCGCGTCATACATCTGTTTGCAAATCCGCTCGATCGATGGAACTGCAAACAGAATCGCTTCCTAATGCCGTACCATCGATGTCAACCGGCACCACTACAGATGTCAAACTGGACTGGCAACTCAATCAAACGTTGTACGTGGTAGAGGCTTGCCACGCGTTTGTAACTTCTCCATTTCCTTCTCAACTCAGCAGCAGCTGAATGGATTCTTCGTTTGTTCTACCGACCGATCATCGATCTCTTTGCACTGGGAGGGGTGTGAAATATTGAATATTTCGGGGACTTTTTCAAATTTATTCAACGGGTGGGATTTTTTTTTTGTCAACTACCATTTGAAGAAGTGTTTCATGAAAAAATTAGCAAAACAAACCCGACAAATGATTGGAATAAATATCAACATAAAGAGAGATTGCACTTGACGGAATGAAGAAGGAGGTTAAGTAATTTGCTCTTTCAATACTGTTCTTTGCTTTGTTCTGGAAGGTAAACAATGTTTGAGGGGAATGTCACAAGAAAAAAATCTCACTGGACACGATTTATTCTACAAAAATTTAACAATTATTAAACTAAAAACAAAACTGCTCGATGGATCGTACCGCGTGTCCTTAACGGGAAGGTTTCGAAAGAATTTTGAAAATCAACGTGAACACACTATCATACCTCTGCGTAATGCTGTTTGTGCGTGTGTGTGTGCGTGTGTTTGGAGTGAAAGATGCAACAGGAAGGTCAAATAAACCAAAAGGGCCAGATGTTTCGATTTCAGTGGTCGCATTGAGACGACGATCGCAGGTGGGATTGTGTAACAACGATCGTTCGATTGATGAAATAAAAAGGGCGCGACCGTGAGGCCATACATGTTGTTATCAATCACAAGTTCATAATGGACGGTGCATCACAACGAAAAGCATCATTCGATTTCATCATCATAATACAAAAATAAATAAAATAAAAATATAAGCATAAATGTTGCACTCTTATTTGAAAATAGTACGAATATGTTTGGAAATAATCTACCTTTTCGATATGCTTTAGCTTTTGAAGGAAATGGAAACAATTTAACACACACACACAAGCGTTTCACCGTTACCAATCAGTTGGTAAAGCGGCCAAAGAGAAGTGAAGACACGTTCAAAGTAAACAGGAGCAACAGCCAAGATTAAAAAGAAATAAAACAAAATAAGAAATAATGCTTAATTTCACTACTTCAAACACTACTTATAGTAAACTGCTTAAAACTAGTGTTAGCGTCGCGAATACAGCGTTCACACTATTATCACAGCATCTGCGAAAGAAGCTACAATAATACTACGCATACAGCAGCATCACCTCCAAGAGCTAACTACACTACACTTGTTTGCACTGCGCCCTCTAGCGGCAAACACCCGCGTACAATTCCCGCTATAATACCTCCTCCCAGGCCGGGATATCCGAAGCCAAACTGTGCCGCCGGTGCAGCAAGGGCAACTGTCAGCAGGGCAAACAACGCTACGAACAGTTTCATCCTGCCACGAAAATCGCTTATAGTTGGGGTCACAAAATGTCACAACCACAGTCAATCTGCACACACTAGCTACGCACTAAGCGGGCGAGAGCACAAATGTCCACTGCTGGGGGGATGCGTTCCGAAACCGAATGTGTGTGCCGTCCGATGGCGTCCGTACAACTGCCTGAAATCGATAGTCAAATAATGGTTTTTATGCTGCGCCTGATCCGGGCGCACGAGGTTGGCCTGATCGGTGTGGTCGGTACAGCATCCCTCCTCCTGGAAGTGGTCCGAACGGATAGGGTTTTTCCTAGCCGACCAACAAAACAAACAACTCGTACCGATGCTACCTCGAACAGGTGTGGACGGGTGTGCTATGGGACGAAGGGTGTTATGTTTTGCTGCCCGGCCGGCATGGCCGATATTGTATGATCACGCTGCGGCAAGATCTGCAAGGTGATTGAGTCACTCGGTATATTCGGTTTTGGTGTGGGGAGTTGGATGTTATGGCCGTATGTTCAAGTTCAAGTTTTACGTATCTTGATGATCGTCTGATCAGCGTTGTTTGTGTGTGTGTGTGTGTGTGTGTGTGTGTGTATTTCATTTTCTTTATTTTTTTGTTTGCTTGTGGTCAAAGTTTTCCGATCGCGACAGGAAGAGCATAATATCCTTGAGAAGCGCCGTTTCTTGACTGGTCGTTGACCGGTCGTATGTGCAAGCAGAACAGACGATGAGTGTTGTGAAACATGCAAACGAGCCGGGCGTAGTCCGATCGGTTCGGGCACATGGTTAACTGTTTCTAGAGACGCTCGACACGCTCGTCCCGCACTGAGAGTGAGGCGACTTGAAGATGTATGGTGCTCATCTGCGTCATTACACTTTTACAGTTGTCGCAACAGGGTAACGCAACAAGGAAATCGCTTAACGCGAAAGAGAAGATAAAGAGATAATCTACGTATGTCTCAGCAACTACTTTTATTGCAGTATTCTCATTTGTCTATCTGCTGTACAATAGAGCCCACAAGCCCACAACTCGACAAAAGAGAAAATAACGATCATGACCTTCGTGCGAAACGTTCGGCGTCATCTCTTGTTGGATCGCGCGCTAGTACACGCGCTGGGCGCTTACAAATGTAACAAAATCCTTCGCCGCACGACGGCACTTACCTCCCAAAAGTGCCAATAGTCGCTCCAGCTAAAGTACAAGGTCTACCGCTTTGGGTAGATCCATCAAACTTCCTATGCTTCCCAGCAAGCGGAAGTCCGTGACATTGTGCTTACGTGAAAGGTTTCACGAGGGTATAGTAGCTGTGAGTGAGCCTTAAAAAAAACAGCCCCGACTATCTTATACCATGTTGCTGTGTTTTGTTTTGGTGATATGCGCGTACCGTAATGTTGACACGAGTGGTCCACAAGCTGAAGGATCTCCAGTGAAGGGATTCGAATATGTGGAGCATAATTGTAGAGTCTCGATGGAAAGGGACAAGATATGCGATACTTCAATGTCATTCCCTGCAGTGGAGTTTTCACTTTTAGTTTTTATTCACTTTCCATTTCATTTCTTCTTTGCTTATTGTCTTTTTCAAGACGTGATTTTGTCGAAAGAATAAAAACTATTCTTTGGACTTGAAATAAATTGTTTGTTTGCAACGTTCCACGACAACAAAGCCAAACACAATAGATAGCTGATGAAGCATAATTAATGCGTAACTAAATGGTATAATTTGCTCAAAATTGTGCTTCTTCATCCTCGTTTATCTCACTCCCACTCAAACATTATAACTGCTATAGCGTATTCTCTGTCCTTCATTAAAAATAGATCTACAATAAAAAAACAACCGGTTTTGCTTCTTTTTTGCAAACAATGAAAACAAATGATCTTTAGACCGTTTCCGGGTGCGTAATATGTTTTCCTTTCATCGTTCTTTTTATTATCGATGGGATTTTAATCTTTAAGAACCTGCTTCCACAGCATGATATGATATCATTTTTGTTTTGAACTGTTTTTTGGTGTGGACAGTTACGGTGTGGTATCGGGCAGGGGAATTCCAATAGCTATCAATTCAAGCACATCCGCAACAGAAAGTAAACAGTTGACCGTTTGCCATAGGATGAGAGTCACGCACATCTGATCAAGGTGCAGCCGTTTGTTTTACAGAATTAATAGTTTAATTGAAGAGCTAATGGTATGGAGACTGCAATGCATATTCCTTTTTCATTTCTACTGATATCTGACTAGCATCAACAAAAGCTTCAAGTCATTTGCAATGTACTCATTTGAATTTTATTAATTTAATTTCTCAGAGATCGCTATACGACTGTTTAAGCAACACGCAATTCATCGTCACTTATTGTTACGATACATACGAGCCCTGCCCATTACTACAGCTTCGCATACTGACGACTAGGTGGCAGCACCAGTCGAATCAGAAAATTGTCCATTATCACCGTGGACGAATAAAAAGAGTTGCAAAATCTAAAAGTAATATTTTATAAATGCTTTAAGATATGTAGCTATTAAAGAAATAAAAAAGGAGTACAAAAAAACACACAAAATAAATAAGAGTTTCTCGTCACTACGTTGCTGTCAAAAATGCGCTGAACCACAGCTGTACCACATTCCCGTGTGCCCTGTGTTCCAGTGACATACAAAACGTAAACAGAGAGAAAAAAAGGAAAAAGTACCTCGAGTGAAGGAGCGCTAGGGTGTTCTTTCGTAACAATAATAACTAATTTACACCATGAACGCATTGGCAAAGCTGAAATCCATCACACCCACCGTAAATCAGATCGTTCGTACGTACGCATTGAAATCGGATCTGAAAATAAAATGGGTCCGTCCGGAGAAGATTCCCTGCTACAAGTCGGAAAAGTCGGGTGATTTGCAGTCACTGCCAAAATTTACCGGCACCGAACTGATGAAGGATTACCGGGAATCGAAAGAACTGGAAACAGCAAACGAGCACGTTCGGAATCTGTTCACCTTGGAGCACAATCGGCGCCGGGAGATGGTAGAAAACTTTAAAGATACTATGGTTCGAAGAGTGTACCGGCACGATCTCGACTATGGTTCCGTCGAAGCGAAACGTGAGTTACCGTACAAGATAGGAATGTTCTATTGTTTTATACTGTTGCTTGTATCTTGTTACAGTGGGTCTCATGACGGCAAGGATACGCAGTCTACAAGAATACATGGAACAGTACCCGCGCCAGTCCGTGGTGAAGGTACAGTTGAAGGAATTGATTGACAAACGCAAGCGTTTCCTTCGTTATCTACGGCGCTGGGATTATCGTCGTTTCGAGTACATACTGGAAAAGCTGGACCTTGTTTACAAACCCTACCCAACGTAAGTACGGTGAACACAATGTAGAACACATGAGTCGGTACACTAATGGGAACGTTTTATAAACACTACGCAGGCATTTCCACTGGATCACCCGTAAAGATTCGTTACGCAAGCTAACCAATATCCACTGCGATCAGATCAAAGAGAATCGCCTGGAAGAGTACCGAAAGCACCTCGAATCGCAGCAGCTAGAGTTTTTGGAAAGGAAGTTACAAACGCTGGAATTCATCCGCAAGGAACAAACCGAGTGTCAAGTACCGGTGACGGTAACGAAGGAGGAAATCCAAACCGTCCGCAAGCAGTACGACGAGCTGAAACAAAAGCGAGCAGCAATGGCAGAAAGCATAAAAGAGTCGGAAGAATCATAGACCATCGCTGTTGAATGAAGAGTGGGTATGGTGCTCCCATGTCTTTTTCGTTCATTTTATTGTATAAAAAAATACATTAATACGAATAAAGTTAATAGACTTGAGCTAGCTAGAGCGCATGTATAAAAAACACAAAAAAACAAACGTTCACATTAAAAGAGTACTACAATGTGGACCATCGCCATAAAGGAATGCATTGTTGCCACGCATCGAAACTACACGTGTTTGAAGAGAGGACAAAACTAAAAAAAATATCTTATCTACTGGTGGACATCTCTTGCACACTCTTCTTTGCTTTCGATATCCACATGGAAGAAGAAAGAGTCGCTTCGAACGAAGGTTAACTTACAGATTATACATTAATTACTGCGGCTGCTTGTGGTTTATGTAAATAATTTAAAAACTATCCATTATACGGGGGAAGGGTGAAACGTGACGATCTACTCCCTTCTACAGACTCGTCATGGCAGGCGGACGGGCGTATGCTTTGGGTATGAAACCATATTTGCGGGTTTTCGGTGCGTAAGCCCATAACCATCCGTCGACGGTTTGGTTGTTGAGGTCCGCATAGATCCAATCACCTCTTCGTACACTTAAATCATCTGGTGCTTGTGCCTGAAAGCGAAACGAATGGAATAAATTAATATATAATACTCTTTTTCGTAATCTTTGTAAATCGATCGAACAAACTACAAAATCTATACGCATTGGTGATCATTTGTTGGCCTTGTTTAAATCCTTACGGTTGCAAAGGAAGATCTCACCTTATAATCGTAGAGCATTACTAACTCCGTGCCATGGTACCGTAGATCGTCCGATCCAATCCCGGGTTGTTGCTGGTGTTGCTGTTGCTGCGTTTGCTGTTGGTGCTGCGCCTGCTGCTGTTGATGTTGTCCACCCACGGACATACTTCCACCATTCATCGTCTGCAGACTATTGATGTCGTTTCCGATCGATCCCATACTATTTACACCGCCGCCTCCCTGTTGCTGCTGTTGCTGCTGCTGTTTGCCGGCATGACCTTGCAAAATATTTTCCGCCGGATAGACAAACCCGGACGGGATGAAACCTTCCTGACCGTCGCTCCGCACGATCCAGAACCATTCGGGATCTTCGCGGTTCAGCACGGTTACAAATTCTCCTCGTTCAACCGACACATCATTCTCGTCGCGAGCGATAAACGTGTACAGCACGATGTACCGACCGCTCGGATCCTTGGCAAATGGCAAGAAATCGGGCTCGGAGCTGAGACTCGCCTGCGAGTGCTTCAGCGCATTCGTTAGCAAACCCGGTCCAGTGCTGTCGTCCAGCACGTCCATGTTAATGTCGGGCATTCCATCGGTTAGATCGGCAGCCGTTAGTCCGACGCCGTTCCCTATACCACCACCGCCACCCACCAGACCGACTCCGGTTGCTCCTGGTCCTCCACCACCACTGCCCGGTGCACCCATTGTGGCGATATCGCGCGGTAGCTTCTTCTTGATCGCCAGATCGGCCAGCTGTGTGTTGAACGGTGCACAGTACGAGTGGGGTATGAAGCCTTCCTGCCGTGTGTCCTGTCCGATCACGTACACCCAGTCATTTTCGCGATACAGTATGTTCACTATTTGGCCCCGTTTCACTTCCAACTCGTCGTCCACGCAGGGAGTAAAGTCATGCAGCACGACCATCTTGCTGTCCGGNGGTGCACCCATTGTGGCGATATCGCGCGGTAGCTTCTTCTTGATCGCCAGATCGGCCAGCTGTGTGTTGAACGGTGCACAGTACGAGTGGGGTATGAAGCCTTCCTGCCGTGTGTCCTGTCCGATCACGTACACCCAGTCATTTTCGCGATACAGTATGTTCACTATTTGGCCCCGTTTCACTTCCAACTCGTCGTCCACGCAGGGAGTAAAGTCATGCAGCACGACCATCTTGCTGTCCGGGCTGAGACCGTGCTCCTTCTCGATCCCTACCCGTACGAGTGTTTCGATGCTGGCCGATCCGGTGATCCGGCCCATGCCATGGTTCAGCCCTAAACTGCTCGATAGATCCTTATCGATGTCGCTTCCGATCGCTGCGATCGTCAAAATGCACAGAATATGAAATAGAACACACAAAAGATTGTGTAAATCATCAACTCAAACATATTTAGAAAATCAGCACCGATCACTATCACCGAAAAATGTCGATCATCGGTAACGGGTTACGATGGCATTCAGATGCAATTCATCCCCCCGGGGGGTGTCCAGCATCACACAGTGCTCAAAACATACTTACGTTTCTTCTTTTTCCCACGACGTATGCGTACGGGACAGAGGAATGCCATTATGGGAGCACTTCGCTATGGATTTTCGGTGCCTCTGCCACCAAAGCGATACACCTGTACACACGTCTGGTAGTTAAATTAACCTATTCCGGATCGTTGATCATCGTTTTGAAACGCTTTTTCCGCACAAAATCGTTCCAAAACACAGCAATAATTTGCGTACGAAGATCGATCGACTGTGATTCCCACGGGCCAATGGAATGTTATTTTTATGGTACAGCGTTCGATCGAAACGTCACAGGGAACGTATACAGGTTTTTTTGATTTAATTGCTACGATCACCATACACTGACAGCCTGGAACAGCAAGTTGAATACAACAAGTTGTGTGTTGACAAAATATTTAGCCAGCGAGCCTTACCAATTCGGCCCAGTGTGAGCGACTCTCCTACGAACACCGGAAACAAAGAGAAACAACACAAACGCACACACACGCATAGTGGTACGAGAAGTGAAGAAACAAACTCTACGTGGTATCCCGAGCTTTGACGTGCGACCATACACACGCACGCATACACACACTCCTTCGCTCAAATTTGTGCATACCGAACGCATACTCATGCAGGATGTGACCAGCCCGTACGCATAGCGAAAAATTATCAATCATTTCTTGTGTTTGTCAAACATATTTGCAACCTCTAATCTCATAAGCGGACGACGACGTGTTTTGCCGATTAATTAGCGGCATGATAGCGATAAAAATCGGTGTGATTTGGTAGCGTGGGAGATTTGAAGTGTGTGTGATTTGTGGTGCATTGAGTTTCGGTCGTGAAATTGACGAAAAGCGCAATCGTGAAGCAAGTGAAGAGCATCCGAAAGAAAAAAAAACACTTCGAACCATCTAGACGGATTGAATGGTGCGAGCCAGCACGAAAGTTTTCCAGCGTGTACTTGGATTAGCGGAAACTGTAGAATTAAGGTAAGGACAAATAGAAGTAAGCACTACTGCTACTATCGCATACAAATTCATCAAACGTGCAGTGCATGTAGGGAAAGTGCATGCCGCAGCAGGTGCAAGTGCTAATGTAAACAAAATGAAGGTGCAATAGAAATGCAGTCGCATCGGTGATCCACTGTATCGGTAATACCGGCCCCCACCGTACTGGTGACATTTGTGGAAAATCAATTCAATGTAAACAATGGAATTGTTGATGGACTATCGTGGGCAGGTTGAAAACATGCTTATTGCGCAATTATTTTCGACATCAACAGTCCCCCATTTCAATCCCCACTTCAGATGCTACTTCTTTTAATTTGCAAAGGTTAATGAACGTTTTCGTTGGAGAGCGTTGGTTGTTTTCTTCCTTGCATGTACGCCTTTTCGGTGTGGCATCCGAGCCGGACGGAAAGAAAGTTGCAGTTGCACGGCTTGTGTCAACTACTCGGGGTGTAGACGTTACCCTTCCAATCGTGTCGATGGTGTGCTCGAGGCCAAACAGCCAACGCTGTTAACCCCCCATATACGATCGGTATTTCCCCCACCAGCGGGGCTTGCTGTCTTGGCCGCAGATGGTGTGTGCCTTTAACTTTTACTTCTATTTTTAGCAACAAATCATTTTCGTCCAAAATAAGAGACCCGAAAAAAAACGATACCCTACAGCATCAACAACGGTCACAATCTGCATGGGCCCAAAATGAAAGAGCGGTCTCTTTCTTTGCTGCGAAATCTTTTCGCTATTCGGCGGGCCTGTAGCGCCATTCAAGCAAATCAGCGAGAAGTGGAATTGATGTTAAAGGTGAAACATAACGATAGAAGACGGAATGGGACTGACGAGTAACTAATCTACGTATGATAATAGAAAGGGAACGTTCCAGTAGCTGTTGGGATGGGTGAAAGGAAAGGATACTTGAAGTGTTAAACCGGCGCGGGTAGCATGATCATAAACGGCACACGTGCATTGTTTAAACACACTAAACACGTAGACGTTTGTTGATGCAATCGATTCCAAGCCATTGATTGATGTATTGTGTAATCGTAAAGAATCTTTACACTGCCCAGATCACTATTTGTAATCGGCTACCGCCAACAAGAGTGTTAAGCAATAACAGCATTTTATGAGTTCTCTTGTACTGATAAGCCACCCCATCCTCTTGAAACTGTCTCAATACATCCAGCCTCTTCTTGGAACTGTCGCACGCCCTGTCTGCAGAGATGATAGTGGTGTGTGGCTTCTATTATTAATACGCATCATTATCACCGCACAACAAACAAACAGCTCCAAAACGGCACGACGGAGGCTCGACACTCTGGTGCACCGTCACCTTTGCGGTTTTTGCTCTGGCCGATGTAATCTATCGCACAAATGAAATGAATTCGTGAACGTGCCACAGCCACCTCAAGGACTTTTACTTTCCCTTCCTCATCACCTTCCCTCTTCTCGGGCTCCTCCCCTCCGGTACACAAGAGAGTTAATTGTAGCTTCACGTCGTCATCAACCCGCTTCCCTTCCCAGAGTCATCGCGATCGCGATCTTTTATTTGGCGATCGGAACGGATCGGAAGTATGTAATCACGATGCGTAACATTGTTCATGTGGTTGTTTTTTTGTAAAATAGTGTTTTCTTATATTTATATAAGAACGTGCTATACAGGAAAAATACATTTCAATGCTTTTTATTGTTGAATTTTTGCTGTCTTGAAAAAAGCGGTTTTAGATGTTCGTTTTGGTTCTATACTATAGGCGAAACGATCGCAGTTGATTAGTTAACGCCGAGAACGGTTTTCAAGGCTTTTTTACGATCATAAGAGGATCGCTTTTCGATCGCGCTGGGGTTTGAAAATTTGTTCAATCGATGGTAATGGTAATGAAAAATTAACCATTTACGGTCAGGGTCGCTTCATTCGTTTTCTACTGATACGTTTACTTTAGCTTAACACGTCACCACTCGCAAGATCGTAAAATGATCTAGATTGTGCTTGCAAGGAAATAACAAAAATAATATTGTATCTGGCTGTGTTTTAATTATTTTTGCATTCAGTATATATTTTATCCCTGAAGTAACAAGTTTAAGAAAGGCA
Organism: Anopheles rivulorum; assembly: GCA_018908115.1. Lineage (NCBI taxonomy): Eukaryota > Metazoa > Arthropoda > Insecta > Diptera > Culicidae > Anopheles > Anopheles rivulorum. The sequence continues at coordinate 15,797,347 of CM032178.1, forward strand.
TAAAAAGACGTATAATGTATCATTGAACCATTCCCCATACATTCACCAGAAAGTTTCTCACTGTTCGTTCTAGAAGCTCACATGACATTAAACTCCCTTTGAAGTGTTGTGCGTCGCATACGTTGTGTACTGTGTCAGTAGGGTGTTTCGGGTTTTTGTTGAAAAGCTTATCAATGTCGAGCGTATGAAGAAAACAGGGACAAACACTACGGGGACGGTTGTTGTTGCTAGCCACATATCGGACCGCATATTAATGCATCGCACGCACTTCAGTCGACAGACGATCTTTCCGTTTTGCGATGCGTTTATTTTAAGCAGCTCCTCGTAGCAAATGCAAATGCGGTGAAGGTCGCCGCAGCGCTGGAACATTATTGTGCCGTTTGCGGTGTTGTTTTGCTGTGGCTTGGCTGTTTTGTTGTTTTCTTTTTGTGTCTAGAAGCGTGATGAGAGTTTTCTGACTACCTTTCTGGCTGGCGAATGTTTTGAATAACTCTATTGCACATGCCAAACTTGTTAAAATGCTTGCATGCTTACGTTCAAAATTGTCCATATCAGATACGGATTTTTATTTATATAAAAATATAAACAGCGCAATTCGCATCGGCTGTTGGCACCAGCAACATATGGCCCTTAAACGGCAGACTAGCAAAACAAATCAATATATCATCGAAATAATATACGAAAGGCGCATCGATCCGTAATCCCATTAGCGACAACAAACCAATCGACCAAACAACCTGTCCATTCTGATAATTTGCCAGAAATAAAGCCCCCCCCCCCCCATTGCAATGGTTTGCACCGTTTGCCAAAAGCAGAAAAGACCTTTCCTTCCTTTTGCCTTCCTTAACTGTAATAACGCTTCGGTTATTTTCTTTTTACGGCTGCTGGGAGACATTTAAATCGCAACGAGAATGCACACGATAATTAATCGTGCTTAATGTAACGGTGTAGGTTATTATGCCGGCAGTCGGCTATTTTTACTCTGCAATCCATCCGTTTTTGTGGCACCGAATGGGGCGGTACGCGAATTGCTGACGCAAAATAAAATTTGCCATTTGCTTACCAATTTTGCCCGGCAGAAGCTACTTTCCATAATGGGAAAGTGTTTTACTTTTATTGTAGTCCTATTTCGATGGATTTATTTTTAAAATATCCTTTTTCTTTATCTGCATGCCTTTTGCGCATCGATTGAATTTTGCGGCGTTTTATTTTCTTCCCGTTATTTTATATTAAAAATGCACCAGAAATGTATTGCCGAAAACGATGTCGCAAGCTCATTTTATTCCCTCTGCTTCTGCTTTTAATTTTCTTCGTTTTTCCTGATCTTTGACATTAAGATTTCCTTTCCACAGAATATGAACAGGTTGTGAGGTAAAAATGAAACAAACTATACACAAGCCGGAAGCAACCTTATCAGCTTTCCAACCGGCACCACATTGGAACACGTGCGAAGCTAGGAAAACGATACCAAGAAAAAAAATGGCTCCAAAGCCAATAGACTCTAAAGCACATTGCAAACGCGACACGGCGTGGAACGTTTGTGTCGTTTTGTGCTGTTTGGCTTGTACCGTACTTCCGAGTGCGATGGTAGGCAGGCTGGCCGTTTTGTGTCCTACATATTATGGACAAAAGGAAAAGTGATGAAGATGAAGAACACTAAAACACTGGCCGGCACACGTGGACTAAACTGTGTGTGGAGCATTTTTTTGTTATTGCGTGAATAGGAAATAGGAAGTAGAAATTCCTTCTTTTCCATTAATTATTTTTCATTTTCTTTATTTGCAAACGAATACGTTCAATATTGATATGGTTATCTAATCAACGAAAGAACGCTAAAACGATTGTTCCGCAAAGAAAAGGCAAAACTAGGCAAATTAAATTTAACGATAACCGATTAGCTTAACCAAACAGAACCCAACCCGAAAGGTTGTAAAACACGACGGTACGTAAACAATGGCCGAAACAGAGTAACGCCCACGTAAAGCCGTACAGTAGCAAGCCAACATCGTTTTTTTTTATCGATGCGATACGCTTCATTATCAATGAATTGCTATTTAAATCTAAAACATAAATCATGCCATTGTGCCTTTTGGTCGAATCAGCGTGATGGGACGCTTTTTCGTTCGCTGGCTCAAAATAGATACATCTGTAAAAAATAGCACGCAGATTCAGCACGGGATGTTGTTGATGCATTATACATGTTCGTTTTAATTGCTTTAGTAACTTTTCTTCGTCCGAGCGGCAAAAGTTAGATATATTATCATTAGATATATTATTTCTTTACTTCTAACACGCCTAAAGTGGGCGGTTTATTTGTGAATGGTTCACAAATGTCAGCACATGAAACAATAATCATTTCATCACTGTTCTTAATCCTGCTGAAGGCCACCACTCATCTACGTGCATGCGGGATGTTGTTGATAAAACAACACGGCCCGGTTAACTCTGTTGTGTGTCTCCATCGTGTTACTGCATTCTCGATTGCGTCATTCGTTTCGCGATCGTGTGTGTGTGTGTTTGTAGGTATGTGATACAGTGAACAATTTGCATATTGCCCTCCCCATACAAGTGCAAGTGTGTTGGAGTAAAGGCGACGCGTCAATATCTGTGCCAGGCACGGAACAAACAGTCGATGGATTAAATTTCACTCAACTATTTGTCATTAAACGTGCATTGATCTTTGCGCTCTGTGCGTCACTAGCGTGCATATAACCGCTTATTAATTTGATAGTTTTTTTCTGCTTAA
>CM032178.1:15850829-15867115 GCA_018908115.1 Anopheles rivulorum
GTGTGTGTGTGTAGATTCGAATCCTGCTGTTACACACTGCATCCCATCCCCGGCTAGCCTTTCGTCAATGACTTTAACTCAACAGGCCCTAACAGGCGGTGGATGCGACTCGTAAGGCGTAGACTGTGACTACATCTTTGCATACTAATTAAGATTAATGATATGTTCACTGGGGAACGATGGGTTTCTGTAGGCAAATGTCGCATGTACCAGGTTCACCGGAGCTTCTCCAACTGTGAATGGCTCAATTGTTGGAAAAGAGCAGATGGTCATGGAATAAAATAGTTGCTGGTTTATGAATTCAAATACATATTTGCAACAATGCAGAGCGTTGTAGAGCCACACATGTATAAATAGTAAATCAGGCTCAAAAGCATCAAAAGCTGAGATGTAATTGTAACTAAACATAGATTTAATAAAATAGTTTCTTTAAATGTTTTTGTTAAGTAAAAATTAATTGTTTATTTTTTTCTCTCTTTATTATTTCACAGGTGAGTACAGGATCGGGATTCTGGATACTTTAAAATGAGAATAAATTATGCAACGGTAATTGAAGTTGATAGAATTTAAACATTTTTTTATTTAATATTTTTCCATAACTTTTCTTTTCATTGCTCCCTATTGGTATTTGTAGAATTTGTTACGTGTTTTTTATCGTTGGAAAAACCGATCATGCACAACAAACGTTTCAGTGTTCAATGGAAAGTTTACAACATTTATCAATCTATCCCCTCTCTCATTCTTCATCCTCACCCCCCCAAAACCATCCCAACGCACTGGAAAAAAAAACGTAGCCCATCTACGGTAATCATTAATATTACTGTCTAGTCTTTGGCGCATTTGTGCAAAAGGTTCCATTAATCATACCTGCCGTGGATCGAGGTTAGGGCTCGATCGATAAGGGTGAGAAAATTTACGGTTTCGGGATAAAATATTATGTGCCACTCGGCCGGGTTTTTCATGGTGCCAGCCGATTCGTTTGATGATGCATACGGACCGTTTAACCTACCTTTCAGTAGCAATATATCAATTGAATCGCAGAAAGAAAATGAGCATTCAGGGGATATTCAAATTGAAATTTATAACCTCTTGTACCTTTTTTTTGTGTTGAATTCAAAGAAATATTTTCCATCGACGGCAGATAGGGTGGAAAAAATATAATTGTAGTAGCTCTTTTATTGACTCTTTTGCATTATTTGGAATGGAATATTTAAAAAAAACTTGTTTGTTTGAATGACACTAAAGGAACACGTTTTCCTCAATATATTTTTCAATCGTATTTTTTCACTGGAGATTACATCTCCAAACTGTGTGATTTTCGTTCATTCATTTATCATACAATTAAATCAAAGTAAATAGTTGTACCCTGTTATAGTGATCCATACACGAATACCCAATTAACAGTAATATCGTTAGGCTCGTTTATAGCATTAGCGCCATAAATATTTGCTATAAATTACCATATAAGCCTCATTTAGTGACGTTAACTAGGGACAAAATGATCGTTTCAACTCTCTCCTCTGTTTGCTCATTATGATTTGCCACAGTTCCATTGGGGTGCTTGTACAACCCCCCAAAAAAAACCTTCCTTGTTCCATTATCTTTTATGTCCATTTACATCATTATCTGGCGCCTTCGAAAATGAGTAGCCTTTTTGTCGAAAAATAAATAGTAAAAATCTTAGCACAACGGCAACACACTCACACACATATTTTCCTACAAGCTGTCCTGCTGTGGGCTAGTAAAACCGGTGGCCTAAACTTTCATGTTATGGGAGAAACAAAAAATAAGCGAAGCACATTAACCGAATACTATTGCCGCAAGCAGTTGGATGCTCTTGAAAAATTTCCCGCCCAACAGCCCCGACAGGGGGCCGGGGACCATTAGCTAGAAGTGGGACGAAAAAGTCGTTCCGACAAAAGTGTAATCCAAAGTTGTTACGGTTTTCTTATGGGACGTGTGAAATGACCCGGCGCATATCTCAATTAGTAGCTTCCCATTCCGTAATTCGCTTTCGAGTTTTGTTCCGTTGGTCCCGTTTTCGCTACGTCTTTGCGCCAAATGTCGAACAAATCTTAAGCCGTTGCCTTCATTCGATTGAACCACAGACACACACACACACATTCTTACGTTCATACGCATACGCCCTCCCGACTCATTTTTCCTTACTATTCCGTGCGCTTTATTATCCTTACAGTTTTCCATTTTCCATTGAAAACATGGCCCTTAGCAAGAAAGCGACCTAAAGGGGAAGCAGGCACTTTACTACCTTTGAAAAGGAAATTCGCTCCATTTGTTCCATTTGCTCACCGATATGCACACTCGCTACAGGGCCATTGGAACAATTTGTAGCACTATTGTAAATTAATTTTCCTTACACATTCCCAAATGGTTCGCTTCCATCGTTTAGGGGTTTTAAATGTTTGAGAAAGGCAAAAGGTGTGGTGAGCGTGCTGGTCAAATCGAACGAAGCGAATGTCTGAAATTCCTTACCGACCCTTTGGTGGTTTGGTGGATTTCTTTGAGGGAAAGTTTAGATTTCTCTTCAAATGACCATGAAGATGTTTCGCACCGCTAGTGGCAGTTAGTGTTACGGGTGTGCGCCCAACCGTAACGTGCGTAACAAGAATGTGATAAGGAGTGTACTGAAAATCACATGGAATCATTTAACTTCTAAGTTGCTGAAGGAAACGTTATGATCAGTTAGCATTATTGATTGTTGCTAAACCATAGAAAATAACTAAATCTTTCAACATTATAGAATTTAAGGTTTGAGTAAGGTACAACAATTTCTTGTTGTTAACTTTTCAGATATTAGTTATTTTTCTTAATTTGATACATTTGATTAACGGTTCATTAGAACATTTTTCCTGTATTACTGAATTTAATAAATTCAGTTGACCACTTTTGGTTGAATTTTTACATCGAAAATCAGTTTCGTTCTGACTTCTACGCCTACATGTATGCAAAATTCAACGAAAAAGTACACTTTAAGCGTGCTATTAATTTAACAACTGCAACGTTTTGTAATGCGCTCAATAACAGATAAATACTAGCGAGATTACATTTCAGCGAATGTTTGCTGGTTTAATTAATGTTTTTTGCATGTAGCGATTCATAACATGATTGGCAGCAAAAACCTCAACTTCCCGTATCGCAGTGTATTCTTGCAATATTTCATATGCCAAACAAACTCAAAGCGCAGGATATCATGTTGATGAAAATGGTTTGCGGAAAAGGGGATTACACCGATCAAAAGTGTAATTTAAAGCATGCAAAAGTGCATAGAAAAGAGGATTTTGCTGATGGAAATAAAACATGACGTTGGGCAATGTATTTTATCATTTCTCCTTTCAGCGCCTTATTGTAGAACGGATCGGATGTGTTGGAAAAGGTTTGAATGTATTTTACTCAAATGTAGGTGCAGTGAAAGCATTTAAAATACCATTTTATTTGTCTGTTACACTAGATTACTACAAGCCACATCCAATTGATTCTGAAAATACATGAAACATCCGCGATTTATCTTTTGTTTTTAATTATTCACTTAGGTGAATTGAACCATTCATTGTATTTTGAATATCATTTTTGTTATATCATTGAAAACAAGTACCTTTGATAACTTGATCCATGAATTCTCGGAAAAATCGAAAATCATGCTCGATTCCGCGCAGAATAACCATCAAATGAAGGATTAAACAATCCACACCACTAGTTTTGATCCGTTTATAGCTGCCCTGATCGTGTGTAGCGATTCCATCAGGTTTAGATCCACTCTTGATCCACATCCACTTTCTGTGAACTGGCAATTCCGAATATCTCTATCAGCGTATCGAACGAACTGTTCGCTTTTCCCGTATATCGCGTGTGCTTGTTGCACGTTGCACGACTGTCAAGTGGAGAAAATGGAATCGTTGCACTATCCCACTCGACAGTCAAGACGCAATCGATCCTTCAAAGGCTGTCAAGTGTGCAAATACTTTGCACACCTACACTCTTCAGTGAAGTGTGAGTGCCTTCACCAGTCGTGACGCTTCGCTGGGACAAGGATAGTGTTGGTACACATTGGTTGGAATTGGCTGGCAATAAATTCCATCAAGTGAATGGAGGGCATGGTGTACCTTTTATCGCAATGCTGAAGCGTCATTTATTGTGAGGGAAATAATTGAACAGCGTTGCACCTTGAATACCTCTGTGCTAGAGAAAAATAGTTCAATAATTATCGACCAAGAGTGAGCAGATTTTTCCTCTAAATTATAGTTTGAAAAGTAATGATTTAGGGTAAAGTAATATAGTATATAGTCGTCAAATAGTAGATATAAACAACATTGTTGTAGGCGCCTGAAGTTATACAAACAGTGCAACATTATACAAAGGAAACATTTATAGCAAAATAAAACACAAAACTTGTGACGAGATGTTCTTATCTCAAACCAAAAAGGAAAATGTGTAGCGAAATGTAAATAGCATTTCATTACGCTTGCTTGAATGTCTAAATAAAACACAGCCATTCGAACACTATCGGGGAAATAGTTTTAGCAATGTTGCTGATAATTATGATCATTTCGAGATATTGATGGACCCAACAAAGTGTGTCCGATAAAATGATATTGACATTGCCGGTACGCCGGTCACGAACCTCGGTTAAATGTTGTTGGGGTCTGGGTAGGACCAAATTTGACAAATCTCATCATAGCGGCCGCCTGGTACCCGGTAACCCGGGAATGAAAATTTCTATCGCCCGTTTGATGTTGACCGTTAGAACTATCAGCAAGCTGACGGTTTGGAAATTGTGTCACAGTGTTCGGTTTTATCAAACACACATTAGAACGTACGGTGTCCAGCAGCGTCCCGGAAACGAGCCCTTGTGCAGTACCCGATACACCGTGGCCGTGGCAAAAGCGCATGGAAATGTTCTCCCGGCCACAAATCGATCGATCGGTGTGCAGCGGAGAAGATAAACAAAACCATGCTCCAAACTGATTTCCCTACGGGCGTAGCCGTGCGGAAACAAACCCTCGGCTGCGTCGGACCCGGTTGTCCAGTCCGATCCCACACCGGACCAAATCGGATCATTTGTTCTCGTGTGTGTGTCCCGTGAGGAAGGCAGGATGGAGAAAGGTGAGAAGGTGCTCCACTCCCCCCTCCCCCAGGAATGGTGAGTTTCATTTTATTCACCTCCTTTTTGCGTGAGTTCAGTTGGCTGGACTCCAAACATCGCATGCACTGCTGCAGGTGTGTTTGTGTGTCCTGGACGCAAGGCAAACGGTCGGCGTTGTCGACAAAATGGTCGCCACGATGGCCGAAGGGCCGAGGCTGGTGGCATACAGTTTTAGTTTGTAATCCTTTTTGGTTTTGATTCCGGAAGCGAAACAGGGCTGCCCGGGTGCCCGGATCAAACACGGTTTCGGTTTGCGACCGGTACAGCTCCCGAGGGTGGCCCCGTGAGCTAGAGGCGGCCCGTACGAAATAATGTGCAACCATTGCACGGAAGATGGGCCGTGCACATCACTCACACTAATACGATTATTAGTGTTGCGTGCGGACGAACGATAACGGGCAGCGGTTGGCTGTTGGGGCCAGCACAGTTACGCCTGCAGGCGGATGGCATGGATCAGCATCCGAAACATACGGGGCCAGAACCAGCGTGGTTTCGTGCCATTGCATGCACACGTGTGTACCGGAAGCGGTACAGCAGCGTTCTGCTATGGCGTGCGAGTAGAATTTTGAACAGTTTTTTGTTTTGCTTTGTTGTTGCTATCCCCCGAGAGCCAAAGTCAACCCAGCAGCCCAAGGGTTGGTCGAAACTGCGTGTGCGTGTGTGGGGTGGGTTGAAAAAAGCGTGCCCCGCGGTACACGACTATTGCGTTTTGCAAATGATGACGCAATGTGTCGACGATAAACCCAAACAATTCACGCCACTCGCCGAATGAAGTGCCAATTCGGCGATTTTCGGGAAAATTCAAACACTTCCTCCACACGGGTAGGATAGTGGCAGGATAGTGGCGATTGCGAGGGTGAGAAAATTGTAAATTGAATTCCACTTGCAATCTCACCATCCAGCGTATGCGCGCGTGTGTGTGTGTGTGTGTGATGGTCTCTGTATGCTCTGGAGGCTTATAATAATCCATCCACCGCCGGCAGATGCGAGCCGACTCTGTGTGTGGCTTATCGCGAACCGTACAGCTGAGAAGCGGAAACCGTTGGGCAGAGAACCATTTGTGGATCGATGTTTGTGCAGGTTTTTGCATGATGAAATGCGAAACAGATTTAATAGATTTCAAAATCAGCTCCGCCACCGCAGGCGTGGGTCAACGGATGGCCGAAAACCATCGGTTGTGAAAATTCGTTAGCTTTATCAATATGGTGCAGGAGGCACTAGGCAACCGAGATTGCTGCTGTTCGCTTCTGATGGTCTCAAATGCGTACCAAATTTGATGGATCCAAACTAGAGCTCATAATTCAAGTGCGATCTTTTTTATTGTGTGAATGCAATACAATACTGTTGATATTCGATACGGGAAAGTAATTTATGCATAATGCTTCTCACGTTAACCGCAAGTGTCATATTGGCAATGGCAGCTATTTGTTTAGTAAGCTTCGTGTTATTGAGTTATACTATATAGTTCATGACTTGATCCTTTATTTGTAGCATGACGCGTAATGTACTGAAATCTCTTTTGTTAGCTTTTGTTTAATATATTTATTAAGCTAAAAACTGACCATTAAGTACACTTATTTTAAGCCCTAGTAGTACCCTTTTTTGTAATCCTTGTATTGGTTTTAAATCGTACATGATTTTAAGTTACCATAATTTGGTAATTAGTGATTATAATTGAGATTGCTATAAAAACTTCCAATTGCATAACAAAAGGCGTAAAAATGCATCGTCTTCATTATTTTGGTACATTGTTGTTTTGTTGTTGAATTTAACGATATAACGATAAAGTAAGCATTGATTTTAGTAAATCACTTGAATTATTTGTTATCTTTATAATTAGTTTAATTATTTAGTTATTTCGTAAATTTTTGAATAAAGTTTACTTTAGAATGTTCGTTAGTGTTATGTGTTACGTGATGAGGCAAACGTTACATGTTTTACACATATAAAAACACGCTTGTTTCAAGCCTATCGCAGGATTATTGTTGGATTTCCATCAAAACCAATACACTAACACACTCATAAACATTCTCTAGGAACCATGACATATGGGGCACTTGATTGTTTCAATAAATCATAGAAAACAAAACCCATCTGCACCACCAAGAGCGGACGTGTTTGATAAAGTCATCGATTTTTATCATGCACGAATGATGGTTTCATGCTTCTTTCACGCAGACAAAGCGCGAAAGAAGAACAAATTGTACGAACGATCATAAATTTAGCTACCAATCCAATCATGTGCCAATCACATGGACGAGCTTCATTTTTTATTTTGTTTGTTTAAAGAAAGCATATCAGCACATAAATCGCTCGCCGGGTCGCATTACGATGGGGATGGTTCACAAAACGCTGCTCGTTCGTGCGCAGGCAAGCACATTATGCACGGACGATCAGGGGGCCCTGATGCTGCAAAATGCAATTGTTACAGCGACGGACACCGATCGGGGGCAGGATTTTGCATAAGCGCTTCTTATGAAAACTTGCAGCCAACCCGGTGAAGGGTGAAATTCTGATTTGCACCCTTTTCGCCGCTTGCTATTTCTGATGCTTCCACACACACACACACACGCATACAAGCTTGTACTAGTTCGTCTAGGTCCCGATTGGCTCGTTTCTTGCTCATCCGTACCCACGGTCCAGACACACACACACACACAGAGGAACGCTAAAGCAAAGTAAAGTTTTCTAATAAAAAAAACTATTTCTATAAGCTGGCTGCTTGATTGAATTATGAAAACTGCTGAAACGAAGCGTGTGCAGATGTGGCACCTAATATGCGCACACGACCTAGCGCAAGCAATGGAGAACGGTTTTCGTCTTACTTCGTGGTAAATTCAATTTTATCGAAGTGATTCAGAACAAGTTCGGGTTGCGTTTTTTTCCCCCCATCTAGCGCGCGTTGAAGATGAGGTAATAGTTCCATTTTCTCGTTGAGTTCACGTTAGTGTGTGTTTTTTTTTCTTCACCACCAACCTTAGTTGTTTCTTTATTACGTTCGCTTTGCTTGCAATCTCTAGCTCGAGCTCGAGCTCGTGCTTTGACACTGCTGTCTGGTATGGTGTCTTTCGTAAGAAAAAAAACATTGCTTCCATAATAGCTCAATGGTAGCAGCTCAAATCGGTACAATACAATTCCCATTCCCGTTGAGGTTTAAAATAAAGCAGCGAAAAAATAATTTCATTTGTGAATCAGTGCAACCAGCATCGATTGAAAATTCTGCGCTGTAATGGCAGAAGGAGAAAAACCAACGAAACACGAAATTAACTCACCCACTCTGTCGCGCAACGGCGCAACCATCTTCATACCGTACCGCCTGCCTGTTTTGCCGTTCGTTGATTTTCATTAGCAGCGTAAATTGAACCGAATTGCTGCCGAGTTTCAATTAATTGCGAACGTGTCCTCAAATTTAGTGTCCATCGGGTGTCCTGTTCGGTACGGTCCACTTTGTCGGTGTACCGTCTTGAGCTGGGATGAAGATGAAGCGGTGTCTGGAAGGTATATGGCAGCACTTGCAGGACGCTGTACTTAATTCGCACTCATTAAGTTCGGCACGCTAGTAACGCTGGTAGGGGGTTGGTCCAGCTTAATAAGGTTCTAGCGATTGTAACTCATAAAAAAGAGCCGTTCGAGTAGCTCTTAATGGAATAGTACACAGCAAATAATGTGCCAGTTGTGGCTCTCGGAAACATATAAAATTGAACCCCGACAGAAAAGAAGGGTTCTTCGCCTGGAAAAAGTTTTTCGTCGAAATTGAAACAAAAAAATATTGAAAACTTATCCAATCAATTATGAAATTTTATATCCAGGCAAAGAAAATGAGCACAAAAATAATGTAAAACATTACTAAAATACAATTTTTGTTTACAATTTTGTACAACACAAATAAAGCAATTCAAAATGGAACAAAGGAACAACAAATAAACTAGTTTGTTCTATTTTTTCTTCATTTGTCTGGGTGTATGTAGCAGGAAATGAAACTGACAAGTAATGAACTATATTACAGTGGAACAGAGGAAAAAAGCAATGTGTACATGGAAAAGCATTCCTGTTACATTCACCAAAATCCGGTTCCTTCTGCTGCTCACCGGTAGCATTCCTTTGCATGTAAGGATTTTTTTTTTGTTCGTTCTGTTTGTGCCTAGGCATATTTCAGCCAGTCCCTTTCGCTGTCACTGATTGGTTGGACCGTTCAACCAGCCAACGACCGTCCGCAAAGAAGGAGCGTTGCAGGTTTGGTTTGTTATTTTCATTTTTACCACCGCAAATGCTGCACGCCACCGCCGGGGCCCGGGGGTAGTTGTCAACGAATTTGAAATTCCAATGAAGCACCCAAACCTTGAAGGATGTCGTGCGCTTTGGGAGTTTTATGCAGTGTGTTTCACTGCAGAACACACACAAAAAAGAACAAGAATCAAAGGAGGGGAAAAAAACGCAGTTTCGCAAGTTTTTCGCCCTGCTAGTTACGGGAATAATATGGGGAGGGGTTCTGGTTTTGGGAATTTGTGTGCCAGTTGTCGGTAAATCTAGTTCTATGCAAAACAGTACGAATCGCACGCAAACCGGTGCTTATTTCAGTTCTTTCTTTTTTCTATTATACCTCCCGGCTGACGAAACCAGTCGGCCTGAAAGTGACTTGACCGGTCGTTTACGCTGCCGCGTTACGAATGGTAATTTCGTGGATGGTTCTCTCTCTGTGTGTGTGTGTGTGGGTGTTTGGGTTGTAGCAACGGTCATTTCATTTCCATTGCCGATTTGCTTTAACGCTGGTATCAAAAATTATTATTCCCGGGCTGGATGCGGAAGTTAAGAAATGCTGAATAAAGCGCAAGGAAGAAAAGAGAAAAAAAACGAAGCAAAATCCCTTGCCGGCACCCACAAATCATCATCTCTTTCATCGTGCCCCGTTACGACTGGCACTGGATCACGCTGGTTGGTTCCGTCAACGGCGATGATCGGCGTGTTATTAACTGTTGCCAATGACACGCACCACCGACACGGTTCTATGACGGATGAAAGCCTTTTGCACCGTTTGTTCTTTATCGTTGTCGATTCCAGTGCAGTACGGCATCGGACGGGCATCGGACGGGCACGGATATGGTAGCGCGACTCTGTGTGTGTGTTTGCCGCCGGAGGCCAAAAGGGTGTGAAAATTTATGAGTTTTGCGTGGCAATTTATCGTTGACTTATGGAAATGGCCACCCGGTGATTAACAGTGGTATTTGCCGTGCGGCAGTGCCGATGGTTGGCCTCATTAAGCAAGCTTTTCTCGTTAGTGACGGGTGAATGAACACCGCTTACAAGCAGTGGCTCGGCACGGCACGGAGGAAAAAGATTAACTATGCAAAGAGCGGGAAAGAAACACAAAATAGCAACGATTGAATAACTGCACCGTTTTATCGATTACAGTAGAATGTGAATGATTTGTGAGGCACAGTGCAAACATTGACAGCATGCTCCAACAAATAGCTTCTTTAAGAAGACGCCGCGTAAGCAAATCTAGCCATGCGGCTTGTACAATTTTCTTTACGATTTTGTTTCGAATTTGCTGAACATTGTTCAAAATTTTCAGAGTAAAAATATTTTTAATTTAAACTTGTTGTTAAACAATAATGGTCAGTAATAAAATAAAATAAAATAAAAACATGCATTAAAAAAATAGAAAAATCAATCCATAATAATGTGTGATGCACTAGGGTACACTAAAGAATCACGCGAACAACCCTGCACTTGCGGCCATTTTTGTCTGGTACGTACTGAATGAAACCGTCCGGATGTCAATATTTTTCTCATACGTTGGTGAAAATGTTGTCACGTAACCGCAATAAACTCGCGGCAGAGCGGCAAATAACAGTCATTCACGTACATTCATAAAATAAAATGTTCAACGCATGTGTGTAGCAAATGTACTGCTAGACGCTTATGCTATGTGTAAGTTTATTTATTTCTTGTAAATTTTTAACAAATTCATAACCATAATAGACAGCGGTTACATTTATCAACATGCTTACCAAGTTTAAATTAAAAATTTCCCAACATTTTTTTTTACTATTTTCCTGCTTGCACAGCAGCACAGCACTCAATTTTCAGCCCGTTTTAGCACATCTGTTTTCCGCCCGGCAAGTTTATGCGCTAGACGCTGCACGTCGCGTGATAGCAGAATGCCATCGTAAAGGAATTTAAGTGTCTGGTGCTGGTACCGATAGGGTGAAAAGTGCATCGTTTAAACAGGGGATCCTTTTGCATTCGGAGCAGCTCACATCAACAGCAACCGTGCAGTGCGGCACGTTTCACGAACCGTTTCGTAAAGGCGAATGGGAACATCGTCATGATGATCATGATTTTCATGACGTCTCGTCGTTGCCATCGTCGCTGCACAGCGATGGTTTGGCTTGACCCCAGGCCGGATCGGATCAGCCGAGTTAGTGTGCAGCAATCCAATTTGAGCAAATTTCTTTATTTATCTCGGAACTTGTTACCGTTCGCTTTTGCCTTTGTTCTTTCCCGGTCCAGGCACAGCCGTGATGCTGGCCTGATGGTTGGGCCAGATGGATGGGTGTAGGGTTTTAGTGCGACCGATACGCTATTTCCTTTGGGCAGATGCCATCAAAGAAATGATGCGTTATATTGCACTTGTATCGATCAACGGCAAACACCAACACCGGCACAGTCACATACGGGAGAGACGTTTTAAACGCACGCGAAGTTTCATCATTACGGTGAGCTAAATGCTGTGGTGTGTCCCACCCGTTGCAGGGTTGCGTTAATTTTTCAGCCCCAGCTACCCGGTCGTTATGAATCGATGTGTTTCTCTAGTGAGCGCTATCCTTGTGCTATCGGTTCCAAGATTCGATTGCGATAAAAACAGCCTTACGCGAGCTAAACTGAACCCCATCCGGTGCGGAAATAGTGTTCTGATGATGGTAACGATGCCGTATCGCATCGGTAGGATACGCACGAGCCCGACACTCTTATCCTTGGCACCAAGAATGCTCATCGTTGTCTCTCTCTCTCTCTCTTTCTCTCGCTATCGCTTTCTCAACCTTCTGTCTCGTTCAGCGTGGCGATGTAGTGCTTGCACTGCCACAAAGATAAAAGGTGATAACGAGTCCAATCACATCGATGCGACGTTCCGGCGTGGGTGATGGCCGTTGTAAGGATGCTCGCCGACATCAGGCTGCCGGGGTGGATTGCATGACGCATCAAAAGAATGACAACGCTAAGGATATCGCTCGGATATCCTTCCGGGTGTGGGAACGATCTGCTGAATCAGTGACGATCGTTAGTGTCATTAGAAAATGGAGCTCTGTTCCAAACCGGGTTTTTGCTCTGTATTACCTAGCCCCCCCACCCTCCCCCCCCCACTCGATTCTCACTTTCACCGTGTCATTCTGTTTTCTGCTTGGTTAAGAAAATATGCTCTTTAATCAAGGACCGTAGGCAACCGTTGGCGAAGGTAGTGGATGTGTAAATTTTGGGTACGATTAATTTCTTCACTCCAATCAACGTTGGATGCACGGGACGGCACAAATCGTGCAAATACGTGCTGATTTGTTTGCTAACGTTTGTGTTTGTCTGTTTCTGGGTAGTTTTTCTCTGCATCGTTTGATATTGCTGATTACTTTTTTATGACTATTTTGCTTGTAATTATTGTAATTATAAAGCTTTCAATGAAAAAGATAAATTTAATTCAGTTTTATTGAATTCTGGAAGTAGAATAATAAATATTTATAGTTATTTCGGAAGCAATCAAGTTTTACAAAAAGTGAGTGTCCCTTTATCGCAGTTCTTCTTAAGCATTTTATCGTATGACGTCACAGTAAGAATTCTTTCCGTGCTCTGTGACGTCACACGACAAGTTTATACTACGCATTGCTTCTCAAGTCTCATATGGTGTCAGACCTTGTCGCCTATCATACTTTTTTTTTTTTTTTATTTATGTTAGAACGGAACAGGCCGTATTAGACTAATTTTACCACGTAGCAGGCTAGTCAGACCTTGCTACGGGGGGACGGTTCGAATGGGATTTGAACCCGGTCCGGTCGTGTTAGGGACTAGCGCCGTTGTCAAATACACCACCGGGCCGCCCCCGCCTATCATACTTATAATGATAATAAAATGTTGTTTTACTTAAATTGAACTTTTTATGAACATTTAACTTAATGAACAATAAAATAACGAAGAAAAAATAAATGTTTCAAGCTTATTTGGAGTGAAATTTCAGGAATTTGGAAAATAATCTCATTTACAACCATTGCAACTCTCGCTTCAGTTGTTTTCTTTTCACAGGCTTGTGTTAAATATGGCTTCAGCAATTAAAAAATCCTTTTTTTTTACACCACAAAAAAAAACTAGATCTGTATGATCTATTGTTTTCGCCAGCTGGGACTATTCGGACCTTTGGTTATAACAAGCATGAATATGAATTGCTCCCGGGACATAAAAACCACAGTAAAAAAGAAAACACACACAGACAGAACCAGCTCGGGGTAGGATTAAAGTTTCTGTTGCAAAATGTGGTCGCAATGACAGTGTGCTGAAATAAATTCAACCTATCCGCCCCGCTTGGAGAAGATATATTCCAAAAGTATTAATAAAAACAATAATAATCCCCTATTGAATGGCGATGCGCGATGGGCAAAAGAAAAACAAAAAAAAACAAAAAAAAAGCCAACTGGGATGATCTAAAGTGAAAAAGGGAAACAAGAAGAAACAAAAAAATAATAACGCAGCTAAATAAACAAAAGTCAAAAAACATCTGTACAAACTGTGCTTGCTGCAGGTGGTTTCGGTTTGAGCAAGCGCAACAAAAATATTGACCGATCGTATCAACCAACCTGCACCGAGGGTTGGCTAACCGGGTGGTAAAAGGTTACCCTGTGCTCCTTTGTCCATTTTGGTGCCCGTGTTCCCATGTGTGGTTCACGAATCGATTGGGTGAGCTGTTGCCCCGTACCGCAGTGTTGTGTTTGTGTGTGCCTGCTTGTTTCGGAATGATTATTAATTATTTTTATTAATTTTTGCTGAACCATACAGGTTCAAGCTCTGGCTGAGGGTGGTAGGAACATAAAAACACACACACACACACATGGCCACGCCATGTGCTGACCGCGGCTTCATTTTTGCTGCCCTGCTCATTTACGCAAGCGATAAAGCTGATTTGAACAAAAGAGCTTATTAAGGCTTGCGGTTGGCTTTTGCCGAGTGGTGTAATGACAATGTATGAAAACATCCCCTGCCGGGAAAGGCGAACCGGGTGGGAGGGGTAGCAGTGAAAACAACCCAGCAGCAACCGGACCCGGCTGCCCGATATCAATATCGGTATATTTTTATAGTGAGAAACAGAGAATTGTGATGTGTGTTTTTTTAATGTTTGCTTGCTTGCAGTGGAAAAGATTTTTGCGAAATAATTGCACAACATCTGCGAAGGGTTTCCTTTTTTTAAAATCATTTTCACAAAGCGCATAACAATCCACGCCCCCCCCCCCCCCCGGTACAACAAAAAACGGCACTGTCAAAAGAGAAAAGAAATTAACTGTGGTAATGTTCATTTGCTAAAAAAAATGCTTGTTAAATTAAACATTCAAAACTAACGCTAAAAAACCCATACGACGGACAAATCCTTCAACGCTTCTCACATATTGTCTGGCTGGTGCTGCTGCTGCCACGTGAAAGACACGTTAATTTTGTTTTTCTTTCCACCTTCTCCCACCTCTCCATCCTCCCCCCTCCCCACCACAAGCCAATCGTGGAAGTGGTGGATGCTATATGCTCCGTAACATCTCCTGCCAAAGCCTTGGGAGATTACAATTTCAAGGTTCGGACACGAGCATCCAAAAAGTTTAGCCACTTGACCCGTGCCGGAGATTTTCCACCGTAGCACGATATATATATATGTGTGTGTGTGTGTGTGTGCGTGTGTGTTCCGATTTCCATTGAGTACCACAACCCACTCCCCACCCCACCCCCAAAAGAAAGGGTCAGTTTTGTTTGTTTGGGGCGTTTGGGCAAAATAAACGAAACACAGCACAGAAACGAAACTACAGCGAAATAAGCGATGGGTTTAGCGCCGGGCTCTAGTTTTCCGACAAAAAAAAAAAAACCCACCGAAGGGGGTGGTTGCGTTGAGAAAATCTGGCAGATAACTGCTCACGCTTTATGGCAAACCGGTGTTATGGCACCGGTGTATGATACAGCGAAACACACTGGCAGGGAAAGGAATATATTTGTAACACGAGTAACACGAGACACCCAAAACGCAAAACGTATGGAGGGGTGGTCGTTCGAATGGGGCGGGGGGGGGGTGGTTATTCCCCAGCAAAATAGGTTCGAGTGGGTTTAAAGAGCTATAAGGAAAAGCTCGTAGCATTAAATTTTCCACACCAAAACTCGATAACGTTTCGCTTTGCCGGTAAGCATCGGACGGAGATTGTCTCGCTCCGTTTGTAGCTAGAGCACATAGACACACATGAAAAAAAAAGGTGATCATTGGAAACTATCCACTTGTGGTTAAAATTCAACTTCCGAGCCGAAACACGACCAAGAATCCCCCAAGGCCGGCCGGGTGGAAGAAGCCAAAGTCTTAAACCTCGTGAAGGGACGTAAAATTAATTTATGTTTGTTTTAGATTGTGGTCTACCGAGCGAGAGATTTTCCCATGCCGGTGAAGGCACACTAGCAGGCAGGCAAACTGTCCCATGCCCATGGTTATAGTTTTTGTCAATGTAAAAGGCGCCAGGGAAGGGTGGCATACAGGAGGCCGAGGAGACCGAGTGAAAGAGGCGAGTGAAGTGATAAGTACAATTTTGCTGTTTCGAGGAAATTTTCATCCCTCACAAAACTGGTAGTCAGCCGTACACATCTGCACAACTTTCGCATCGTCGTCGTACTGTCTTGGGAAGGAATGGAAATTGTTGAATTGTAGATTTAAAGAGACAGAGAGAGAGAGACAGAGAGAGTGTGTGTGTGTGTGTGTGTGTGAGAGAGAGAGAGAGAGAGAGAGAGAGAGAGGTTGTAAGTTTGCATATAAATAATACGACACTGTAATCTTCTGGTACTGGACGCAACATTCCATTTGCGTTGCTACGTTGCTTAAAATGTTGCTTATTTCTATGAGACGTGATTT
>CM032178.1:15881054-15896569 GCA_018908115.1 Anopheles rivulorum
GAAGGGCTGACGAACGGTGCGGACGGTGCCTGGTCGCTGAAGCTGTCCTCCACCGGCCAAGCGCCCGACCGTCCCGAAAGCTCAACCGGTGGTGACGAAAAGCAGCAAAGCCCACCATCGCCGGACGATGGTGGCAGCATGGTGGAGATGGTGGACGTTTGGAAGGAAACGACAATGCCACCGTCCGGCGCCAGCTACGGGTCGTCGTCTTCCCAGTCATCCGCGCAGGACATCAACGACGACCGGCGACCGGCAATGGTTTCCGGTTTTGCACCGCCCCCGGTGCTGGTGGGCGATGGACACCTGGTGTTTGGCAGTGTGGGTGACACGCAAATTCCCCGATTGTCCGCCGATCAACCGGACGCCCAGCCCAGGACACTGGTGGCCCGCGAGCAGAGGAAGCGCGAAAAACAGCAGCGGAAACAATTACAGAAAGGTGAGTGTTTGAAAACCCGGCGACCCTTTTTTTCCGTCTCCGACTGAAGGCCGGTTGCTTTTGGTGGGTGTGTATAAAGAGAGCGACTTTTTTTTTGAAACACTCCATTGCCCGATAAGTGCTCGAAAAGGTGTTATTAGGTGATACTATTTGTGTACAAATTAGATAATGCTCGTACCTCCGGTATTGCTTTTTTCCTTGCCTTTTTTTTTGGGTAGTTATTAATAGTTTAACTTTATTACATATTTTTCGTTTATTTGAGAATACCGTGGTTAAATTTGCTTAAGTACACTTCCCTTTTGAAGTATACCTTCCTACTAATACCAACTTTAAACCATTACAAGAACAGGATCTCCTTTAATGTTTACCAGTTTGTCTCATGTATTCTCTACGGAAAAGAAAAGAACGCAGATCAAAAAGATGTTTTTTTATAAATTCATTAACAAACCTTTTAAGCACTAAGTGAAAATGAAAAGAAATTGAAAATATGCTGCAGACCAGCGTCTTGATGACTTCTGAGGGCTGTGCGAGATTTCCTTTTAAAGAAACATTCGAAATTTATCAATGGAAGAAACTGTATGAAAAATTTTGGATCTGGGTGTATTTTCATGACGAGTTTTGAAGCGTGTTTTGAAACTTGCATTTTTATTTTGACAGTTGCCTCACTGTTTACATCTTGCGCTTTTATTTTGACAGTTGCAGCCATATTGGGTTAACAATTTTCGCGTGTCATAGGATGAAAAAGACAATACTTAATCCTATTTAAAAATTAAAATCCTAACAAACATAACAAATAATATCATAATGACAAATATTCCATGTTTCCAATCAAGAGTAACAATTATATTAAATTAAGTTTTAAAATGATAAGATTAATATTCATAGGGAGAATTTTCCTTCACCGAAATCTTGAGATCGTTTTCGTATTCCAAACGTTCTCAGTAGTGATATTACACAATAATCCGTCAATCGAAAGAAAATACCTTCTTTCTAACAAAGATCTTTGCTTTCCCATGTAACGATTCTAAGGTCAGTATAGGGTAGGCGTTAAATTAAGGTTGAACCTATGATTCAAAAAGTTCTTGTTTCCATCAATGTTGTTGTCGTCCGTCTGGCTGTCGTCTTTTATTTTTGCATGAAACACATTCCTACCCAGACTTTCTGTGCTTGATGATGATCGAGGGAATCTTTATCAGTGAAGCAAATGACGCTATCTTGTCTTACCAGTAGAGCCACAAGTTCTTCCAAACAGTCATACATCAGCGTACATAATGTCGAATGACGTAAATAACAATGTTCAAAAAGTGTTCTTCAGAAAATGGGTCTTAAGCTTTCGTCCTCTATTAAAACTGATGCTCTATATCTTCCACTCAAACGCCGTCAGCACTAGTGATTTTTGAATATTTTAAATAATTTGAAAGCTTTTCCATAACTCGAGAGCGTAACATACATTCGATGACATAATTTAATTGTAGTTTTGTGATGGAATGCTTACCAAGCGTATTTCATATGGAACATTTTTACGGTCCACGATGAAACAGATGTAGGATTACCTAGATCCACCTGCTAATGAATGATTACGCAACTAAACCTCCAAATCGTCCCATTAAGCTGTGCGATGTTGTCTTTTTTATATATCTTTGTTACACCAAACTCACACTGCATCTGCTGAACGTCCGGTGCTTAAAGCCCAACATAACACTAATCTCTATTCATCTGCTCTCTCTTTCTCTCTCTCTCTCTCTCTCTCTCTCTCTCTCTCTACCGTTCGTTTTCATTTGATGCATCCCTAAAACTCCATTCGGTTCGATGCGATACGCTTATCCGGATTTGTTCCCACCACCGTCCGCCAGTGGGTGGGCAGCGAAAAATCGTCAACCCACCGTTGCCGCCACTGCCGTCCGGCGTCACGGTGTCCAGCGCCAGCACGGTCACCTTTGCCGCGGACGATCACAAAGGCACGGAGACGGTATCGGTGGCGCGCGTCATCATTTCGGGCGATTTATCCTGCATGAAGGACGACTTCATCCCGGCACCGGCGATCGCAAACGGGGACATCAAATATTTGCGGTAGGTATAGTGCTCCGGCCACCCAAAATGGAGCAAACCATCTTGCCCATGAATTCTTTCCATGGGTGCTTTTTTTTCCCCTTCCCCGCATTGCCATGTCACGCAGATTACGTTGAGCTCTTTGTGCCACGTTTCATGTTTCTTACGCTTTCATTCGCATGCGTGCAGTAACGATTTGTACGGGTTGGAAAACTCTTTCCTCGAGGCGGAATACCACTGCCGGATGGGCTATCGGTTGCGGACGAAGGACGGCCAAAGCCGACCGGTTGTTACCTCGACCGGTGCCATCGCCAACGCCAATCTGGTCTGCCGTAAGTCGCGCTGGATCGGCAAACGGCCGGCTTGTGTGCGGATTAAATCTTCCCAGCGACAACCGGCACCGTTCGCCACCGGCTGGCCACCGAGCACGACGTTCGCCACCGACGGCACGGCTAATGGGACGCGCTCGATGTCCGTAAATGCCTGCGGCAAGGATCATCGCTGTCCGCAGGCTTGCCACCGCGTGACGACCGGCAACGGCAGCATAAATCGTACCACCGTCTGCTCCTGCTACAAAGGATTTAAAATGGTCAACCATCGATGTGTAGGTGAGTAGTTGAATGCTTTACCCCAGAACGTGCCATTGACTTCTATGACTCCTTTTGCTCGATTGTGCCATTCCTTTTCTTCGTAACTGGAGTGTAGGGGAAAAATAAAAGACTGAAGCAAAAAAAAAAAAAGTACACACCACAAAAGAAAGCGAGGTTCGAGGTTTTCTTTCTGTTCATTCTCCGCTTTGGGTTCTTCGAGCCGTGGCGGAACGAAACCCGTCCTAATTTATGGTTCGCTTTGCTACGGCCCAAGCTTTGTAATTAATCAGCTCACCCAGCATTACCGCTCAAAAGCACGAATCCTCCCGCACATGAATGCTCATGAATGTCAACCGTCTCGGTACGGAGCGGGTTTTTTGTTGTTTTTTTTTGTAATAACCTCTTTGGCATCCCTCGCCCGGGATGTTCTTTGAGGTTACGACGACGTTCACCGAGTTGAGCGAGCGAGTGCAAGGAGAAAGAANGCCG
Source organism: Anopheles rivulorum (assembly GCA_018908115.1). Taxonomy (NCBI): domain Eukaryota; kingdom Metazoa; phylum Arthropoda; class Insecta; order Diptera; family Culicidae; genus Anopheles; species Anopheles rivulorum. The sequence goes on from CM032178.1 coordinate 15,884,619, forward strand.
TGGCGGAACGAAACCCGCCCTAATTTATGGTTCGCTTTGCTACGGCCCAAGCTTTGTAATTAATCAGCTCACCCAGCATTACCGCTCAAAAGCACGAATCCTCCCGCACATGAATGCTCATGAATGTCAACCGTCTCGGTACGGAGCGGGTTTTTTGTTGTTTTTTTTTGTAATAACCTCTTTGGCATCCCTCGCCCGGGATGTTCTTTGAGGTTACGACGACGTTCACCGAGTTGAGCGAGCGAGTGCAAGGAGAAAGAATCTGGAAAAATTGGAATATAACATGGGGTGGAATAAAATCTCCCCCCAAACCTCCTCTCCACCAGCCCTCCCCAACCCGCCTGTCTGTGTGATTGTTTCACCCTTTCGTACACTTACTGTGTGACCTTTTTGTTTGTTGTGACCATCCTCCCTACGGACCACTCTGGGGGGGGTGATCGAGCAGCGAAGTAGCGAAAGCACAAAAGAAATGGTTTACGAGGCATTTTTTGTGTCGTTTTTAGATTTTTCCCACCCCCGGGAACAAACCCTTTTCCATGCCTTTTCCGAACATTATTTATTAGCACACACATACACCCAGAGCAAGCTGGAGTTGGAGAAAATTTTTAATTGATCATACTTTATCGTTCGTAATCGATCGTGCGGAACAATGGGCGAGCCGGCTTTCTTTGCCGTGTTCAACCCTTAACTTTTTGTTTTCAGCAACCCCATTGCACCGTAACAAGGAAGTAACGGGGAGCCCACTTATCATTCCGCGTTTGACGCGTTGGGAAATTAAAATGTAGAAAATACCGTCTGGAAGGGGGGTGGGGGGGCAGGGAGAGCGGAAGGGAAGGGGGCATTGGGAGAGGAAAAGGTTTGGCCGGCTCGAGGAAAAATTCAATTATCGTAATGCATCGTATAGATTGCTCCCGCGGGATGGCCAATTGGTCAATTGGTGCCACAACGGAACAATGCAACGGAAGAGAGAGAGAGAGAGAGAGAGAGAGAGAGAGAGAGAGAGAGAAAGAGAGAAAGTGAAAAAAAAGAGAGGAAAAAACAGGTGAAAAGGCACGAAAACTACCAGGAAGCGGGAAAACCGATAGGGGTTGCACCCAACGTGCACCTCCTTTGTCTTTATCGAGCGGAATGATTTATTTGCCATCTGTGGCTTCCGGGTGGCTTTTGTGGTAATTAAAATTTCAACCCGTGCTGGCATCAAGTGCAACAGGAAAAAAGCACCCTCAGTTCGATTGCTAACATTCCGTCCTATGCTGGGTTTNAAGAGAGAGAGAGAGAGAGAGAGAGAGAGAGAAAGAGAGAAAAAAAGAGAGGAAAAAACAGGTGAAAAGGCACGAAAACTACCAGGAAGCGGGAAAACCGATAGGGGTTGCACCCAACGTGCACCTCCTTTGTCTTTATCGAGCGGAATGATTTATTTGCCATCTGTGGCTTCCGGGTGGCTTTTGTGGTAATTAAAATTTCAACCCGTGCTGGCATCAAGTGCAACAGGAAAAAAGCACCCTCAGTTCGATTGCTAACATTCCGTCCTATGCTGGGTTTATGTCCGACCGTTTTCCCATTCTGGAAATCTGTGTTTAAGCGGGTGAAGCCCGCCACGCCGGTTTACTTTCTCAACCCTTATCGGGAACCGATTGCTAGCTACTGAGCTCGAGTTTCCAGCTTTGTTTACTTAGTCCCTTGTAAAAAAAGAACCCGCCCTCCTCCCGAGAAAGGAAGCAAACAAAAGTGATAGTGTTTTACTTTTCACTCGAGACGGACCTGTGTCTCCCTTGAACCCCGCGAACGGTGGGGGTTTAGGGTTTTCGGGTCGTTTGATTCGGCCATCCCCTCGGTTTGGTTGCTGTTTGTTGCTGCTAACGCGAAGATTAAGGATCAAATGCTTCACCACGGTACCGCCTTGTTACGCTACATTTCGTCCGGGAACGAAGCGGAACGAGTTGATGGCCACCGTTTGCAAGATTTGACCCATGTCTTTCGAGTCATTGTGGCTATTTATTTTTATTTGCTTGTTATGGTAGTGCATTATTTACCTCTATGTCGGATTTAAAGAGTGAAACGAGGATTTAAGGTAAAGAGTTTTAGCAAAAATACAAATGTCTATCGGTCTATTCTAGCAAGCTTAATGTTTACATGCATAACAAACATGAACACAATTCTTTGTGGAAAGACATACTAACGTTCTGCAAATAAATAAACAAAAAACGAACCCAAAATCAGCTCAATCGGATTAAAGAATGGAACACATTGGTCTCTATTGGTACACGACCTGATATACTAGATTTTGATTAGATTCAGAATATACTGCTAATAGTCGCCCATCATTCACCGAATGTGCTCCAAATATTCAACCAATATTCCTCTTCAAATTCGCTCAACTTTTGCTTCATAATCGCCGAATATTCGTGAGGTATTCTTCAAAAATTAGCCGATACCGGTTTTGCCCGGAACTCATCCAAGACCAGGATGTTGCCTATATCATCCATTCTAGGCAGAGTAGTGCATAGCGTCCTACATAATCTTTCTGTAGCAGCTCCAAGAGTTCCGAGCATGCAAAATAAATTTTCGCTGCATCGACTGCAGACGCCTTATGCATTGGGAATATTCTAATAAGCTCCTAGAAGTTATTCAAGCATATAACAATCTTCTAAGCAATCTATATAATATTTAACACATTATTTCCTTGATGTTAGATTTTAATAACGATCTATCAACCTTAGACCAACCTTGTAACTGTAAATCGAGCGACGATCGAGCTTACCATTCATGAAATTCCTCGTTTATAGCCATATTTATACTTGCCTAATGCTGTTTTAAGCACAATAAATCAAGCCGCTTAGCACAGGAGACGGCATGAAACACGATTTGGTCGTTGCGATTCGGTAACATCGGATTATATGATTGCTGTGTCGCCACGGGCATACCCACACACACAGTCGCTGGAAGCTTTTCATCGTCGCAAAAGCAAACACTGACTCTCGAAGACACACCGCTTATAAACGGTCGTTGATTTCATGAAACCCCCGAAAAGCGCCCTCGACAGTAGTAAAGCGCCATTCGCCATCGTTGCAGGCGAACGCCTGATGTGAACCGACCAGAACGGACAGAAGGACGTCCGCAACAAAAATCGTTTCCACCCTTAAAAAGCTTTTTATTGAATACGTCAACTTTGCTCGCCATCACCGGGGCTGATGTTGCTGTTGACCTGGTCTGCCGTTGCCGGGGGTTGCACCATGGTTGCTGGAGTCGAGACATGAGCTTAAAATACAATATGGTCCTATTGGGCAAGGTGAAACGATGTAGAGCTTTCGGTTCGGTTTGGGAGACTGTTGAGAAAATGGCTTGAAAAGTGGTGGCGAAAAATGAAAAGTAGATTTGCCCTAAGCACGAGCGTTATAAATAATGCAATGCTGTTGGAGAAATGTCTCACTTACCATTTTGTGCTGTCGTCTAGCATCAGCATCAACAGTGTGTGCTTTTTTTATTCTTTCATTTCATTGCTACTTCAACTTCCATCACGAATGATGGTGTACGTCTGTGATGATACTTGTTAAACTCACCCACCGAACGGAATGTCGTTTTACACGTTTTTTTTTTGTGCCTTCTTGCTTGGTCACATTTGCTCATTGCTGTGTGTATCTTCCTAAATGATCTGACGCAAGCTACGCCACCACGAGCCAGAGTGGAGACTGTTGTCATCAGTTTTTATATGAATAAACATTTGCTACGTGTTTGTGTTACGAAGCACACGACGGTTGTAAGGTGTTGCTTCGACATGTAATTCGTTTAAAAGCGTAATAGACGAATCCGGTGAAAGTGCTTTGAGATGCTGAAACTACAATCATAAGTGTTGTTTATCATATCAGATGCTATAACGAATATTTCAAATGTCATCAGACGATAGATTGAAGTAAACGTCTGACAGGTCTAACTGACAGTTGTAAAAGAAAACAAATGTGTCAAGCAAAAATACCGAATACTAACAAGTAAAATATTTTTGATTTAAAAAAACCCGAGATTTTTGTGTAATTATTTGTAGCAAAATTTACAAAACTGATGAGTCTTTCTCTATTACGCTCTACTCCGCACACGCTGTAATGTTTCATCAATCAGATTGTGCACCACTGTGTGGACAGAAGCTGTCCACTAGCTTCAAGTTATTAGCAACACACTCGTGACTAAAATTAATGTGCCACTAGCACCTACGACCCTTTTCGGTAGCGACAGCAGCAGGTCCGCTTAGTCAACACACCCGGCAAGGTGACAAGTTGATGATTCGCCCCATTCCACGGTACGGTTGCACTTTGTGCCGACACTAGCGCTGGTGACGACTTGATGAATGATAGTTTGTGTCAGTAAGGAGGATTGGATAGAAAAAAATATCTAGGGATCCCCGTTCTAGCCACCAGTGCCACCAGTAAAAGCAACAACACGAGCGTAATGGCACCACAAACGAGTGTGGCTAATCGTAAATCTCGCCAACCGCACATGCAATCCAGGCCGCTATAAGACACACCTGGGGAGTTGGGGAGCGGGGAGGGTCCCTGGCCCTAGTTTTCCCGTCAACCCGGGATGGCCGGGGTGATAAATTGCCCGTTCGACAGACTTACTGACAATCGACCGTGCGCACTAAATCTCTTGATTGGTCGCCCTCAAAGCTTAAGCAATCCGTCGCACCGAATGCACCCGGTATCTTGAGTAATGAATTTTGAATATGGCGAGCTGGTGGGAGGTTTCGGAATTGAATATTCATAAATAACACTAAGCCGTGCTTAGGGATAGTAGCCGGTGTGCAGTATTGCGTGAGAAGAGGTTAAGATTTGCACATGCGAGCATGGGCATGACGATTATTTAGTGGTGGATGGTCTTATTTGTTAAGTTAGGGTCCTTTTCTGGCCGTTTGTTTTCTGGATCGCTGCTCTTTGTTTCACGTAAAACAACATAAGAATGATCTATTCTGTACATATATTTTTGCCATTTCTTTAGCAAACAAACCTTAGTACTAACGAATGCTTCTTTTTTCTTGCTCCATCTATTGGGTCCTTTTATCGACAGATATCAACGAATGCATCGAGTACGGTGAGGATGTGTGCGAGTACGGCTGCTCCAACACGATCGGGTCGTTTACATGCAAATGCCCGAGAGGATTGCGAGTTACGGACAATAATAAATGCATGGGTAAGTTTACCTCGGTGGCACACAATTTCCCACCGCTTCCTTCCTGCTTCCGGTACGCTCGTTGTCTGAGCTGAGTCCTGTATGCCACTCCAGTTCCTACGGTTGCTTGAGAGAAAGCTGGTCAAACGCTGGGTGGAACTTACCCTGCTGTTCACATGCCCCAAGCTGTGTTTGCTTATGTTCAAAAGTGGCCAAGACGAAGAACCGGCGTTTCCTCGTGGTAGTGTTCCATTCGAGCTGAGTAGATTCATCCGTGCAGCAGCAGCATCCGGAAGTGCATCTTCAATTTGCATCATCTTGTTCCTGGGTAGCTAGCCAGTAGCTAGGGTTAGGGTGTTCGGGGCATTCTTGCCAGTGGAAAAGGAACGATCAACATCGCTGTGCTGTTGCGGTTGCAGTTGCTATGTGCTTAAGACAATAAGAGCCCCGGGGTCCAGTACCCTTTCGCCCGACGGCACGATGCTCATCCGTGCAAATGGCACATTCGGGAATGATTATAAATGTTTATGGAATTTAGATTGTTTTGCAATGTGATCTACATAATCAAATTTTCCCAATACGTTGCCGGGTGGAAATTGGTAGCGGAGAAAAGTGTTGTTGCGAGATGGGAGATGGGTGATCCGGAAAATGTTTCAACTGTAAAACGGGTAGGTCTCAGGGAAAATGTGAGTTTTCCGGTTGGAACACCCTTGCGCAAAACACACACTGTCGAAGATTTTGCTGTCATTTCTTTACTGTTTCGTCTTACTGTACCGATGGAGGCTGGTAGTTCGATTCGGAACGCAATTTGTACACACATTATCTGTACAAATACATTAGATCTCGTCACAACTCGTCAATACACGAGTACGGAAGGCGTATGTTGTGCATTTCATACACACACACACTCACACAAACACATTCAGTTAGCATGTGCATGAATAATTAAGGTTACGTTTACATTCCATCAAAATGGTTTCGGTACTCGAAACCCGTTCCATAAAGGTGGTTCCAGCACGTTCCAGCGCTGGCCGGAACAGATAGGTTCCAATGTTTTGTAGGACGGAAACCGTTGATGGAATTAATTTGATTTATATTACATTTTTCATTGCTTTTATCAACCCTTTCTGTTGTGCTGCCAACCGACGGGCTCTTGTAAAATTGTCAAAATTTCATCGACCAAAAGGTTTCATTAAAGTGTCGCACCGTTGTAACGAAAGAAAAGTGCACAAGCAAAATCATTTTAGCTTTCGCCATGGTGGAATTTTGATGGAAAAATGGTTCCATTACGATCCACCCCACCGTCCGGATGGTGGTGCTGCCTTTAACACGGGAACACTTAAATCTGGCGTACTGTCGAACGTTCTCGCCGGCGACAGCACGCCTCTTTATCGTTATCGTGCCCGCTGCTGTTCGCACGTTGACTATTTTCCTATTTTTAACTTGCCGATTATGCGCATGAATTACGGACAATTTTAATTGGAAATCGTGCTTTAATCCAATTGGCCTAGTGCTAGAAAACCGGGCACATGCCTGCACGGGATCGTTCGTAATCCAGACTGTGTGACAGTTTGCCGATAATCCGTTCCGGGGGTTCGTTTTTTACTTTCTGGGGACTGTTTGGGGACTGTGGGGACTGAAAAAGGGGTTAGGAAGTTGGGAAATGAGTTTGAATTGTTTCTGTTTTGGTTTTTTTTTTGAAAGGAAAATCCTCATTCAAAATCTGTTCGCGGTGCGTTTGAAATGGAGGCAAAAGTTTAATGCTTTCCTTCTTTTTTGTCCCCGATCAAAATAGGTGCAAATGCTTTCGATTTGACAGTGATTTGACTCGTTTTGGGTTTATTAAATCAGTTCACCCGATTGAATATGCTACAATCGCTTATTTAAACCTGCCCATGCGCTTACAATGGTAGTTTATTATTTTATTGAAATTGTTCTAAATTTCATCAAACTGTACACGATTCTCAGATTGTTGATTTACTCAAGAATGATTTAAAACTTAATAATGTAACTTGGATAATTTATAAGAATATGTTTTTTATTACTCGCTTCTGTACGAATCGTCATTAAAGTTTAGAGCTTTAAAATCGTGAAGTCATTCATTTGGCTAGAAATTATGTTCATTTTATATTTTAAAACTCTTTATTTAAATGCACAAAGCCATCAAAAAGGTGCAATTTTTACTTCTAACTATTTAGCTAAGGAAAATAGAAATAAAGCTCAAGTATTTGGTTAAAATCATTTTAGAAGATTTTAGTTGTTTAAACTTTTTTTTCCGTTTCGAACTCTCTAAAATACATTTGAATTACTTAACTAATACAAATTTTACAAAAATTGTATAATTTATATTACAAATAAAATTCCTCAAAGTTGAAACTTTAAAAACAGAAATCAAATACAAAACATTCACGAACATTTGTTAATCCAACCACGGTTGTATTGCGTTTCCCATTGTACCATTTTTGCTCTCTCTCTCTTTCCATTGTTTGTGTCAGCCAGCCAAACAAAACTATTTGGGTGTATGCACGATCGTTCGCAATGTTATAACGATACAATGATTTTGCCATTGCACATTGCCCCATGGCAGCACAAAAACAAAAAACCACAAAACGGGTGGCGGAAGCGTTGTATGAGTTGCCTCGCTTAAACCATGAGAGCACCGAAATGCGCTTGATGGTTGTAGCTCGTGGTAACGTTCCGCTTTTTTTTTTTTTACGAAGTAAAACTATTGTACCGTGGTCGGTCAAGTTGCAGTACGGCTCTGTTAGCAGCAACCGATGCGCTCTCAATCCCGTCAGTGGTTTGTGAACCACTGTGGCTGTGTATCAGTTTGTGTGTGGGTGGGTGTGTGTGTGAGTGGGTGTATAGCTATCCAGTCCACCATTATGAAAACCGCGCCGGGCCCACGAACAGATTTTGACCAAAGCCGGGAACTGACCGGAGTCCCGATGCGTACAATAATGCACAGCTTTATTCGACCGGACCACTATCTATGTTAGTAGATGTTTATACTTGGTATGTACGAATGTGTATGCCTCTGTGTGTGTGTGTGTGTGTGTGTGTGTGTGTGTGAAAATACCCGCCAGAAGTTGGAAAAGTTCGCCGAAAACCATAAAACTGTGGCAGTTCGTACCAGAGGTTCAAAGATAAAACTTGTTACCCGGAAATGAAACTCTTTCACTCATCCACCCCCTTTACCCCTTTACCCTTTTGTGGGGGTGGGAGTTGAAAAACTTGCCCCCGTTTGTCTAATTGTTTGTACAATTTGTTTCACCCCACCATTGTGTCACAATTCTGATCGATTGTGCCAAAGTTACGGGTACAGCTTGTAGCCGGAAATGCAACAACCAGACTCGACCGTTTGCTACCGAATAAATCCTTTTTGCACCGAAACTCTTCGTTTCGGGACGGCCCTGGCCATCGCCCTGTCAAGCGATCGGCCAAATCGGTGTCAACCGTTCGTGTAAGTCAACCGTTTGTTTTCCGACCGAACCGACTCATCCTTTCAGTCAATTAGCACACACACACACACACACAAGCGAGACGAGACGAGGTTACGGTGAGCAAATGCAACTTTCCGCCATGCATATTCCACACAGTGGGTGTTTAAATTACAGCAACAGTTTCCGCTGCTGGTGTGACCTAGCAGATTACCAGTGCTTGACCACACGGTGTCCCTTCCGGAATTCAATCTCACTAATGATTATCCACAATCTGGACAGTGTGTTATCCTTCCGTCTTCCGGCACGCCCGGCACTTACACAAAACCGTCCAGGAAGGCAGGCTGCTGGATCGGTGTCGGTAATGACTCGTTTTCTCCCGCCGCCCCTTCACACCCTTTGTGTCCTTTGGCCCCTTTGTGTCGGTATCCCAGCAAAAGGGAAGAATACATTTGCCTTCACACGTTTGTCGCGTGTGAACGAAGCGAATGGTTGCGGGGAATCGTACTAACGACAAACTTCCGTACAAACGAACCCAGGGAGAGCAGCAGTAGCAGTAGTAGCAGCTGTAGTTTTGTGGTTCCCACCATCCATCCGGCACACGATGACAACACTGTAAATGAGCTTCGATCGTTGTTTAGCTTTCCAGAGACCAAAACAAAACAAAAAGAAGAGCTTTGCAGCTGTTTCTCTTTCATTTTCTGCCTACACATTATTTGCCTTGTTTGAACACGAACCCGACGAAAACAACACTATATCTGTTTGTTTTTTTTTGTTTTTGGCTATGGACAAGCAGGTAGGTAAATTAGGGATGCGAAAAATGGCATTCTTCTGCCGCCACCTGATTGCGCACCACTGATTGTAGGCAACTTTTCGGGTTTTGCGAACGTTGGAAGTTTATCGCCGCACCGACTGACGCCGAGAAATGGGTGAATGCAAAAGCCACGCTTTATTCCCCTTTTGGATGGACCGAAATGGATAAAAACTTTCCACACCGAAATGGGAAAAAGAAAACAAAAACATGGACTAACACACATACACAAACAAAATATGGAGAGATTTTCCCTTTTTTTAAGGACGCAGATGGGTTAGCTAACGAGAACGTTGGAATGGCTCCATGGAAGCTTTGTTTATTCATTTGTTTATCCATCTTCCTTTCTCTCTTGCTCTCTAATAAAATGAAAGCTGTCTCTTTCTGGTGTGTGTGTTTTTAAAGGTTTTCCTTCTTCTTATCACCCATTCGCCACACCTGTATCAGAATCGAAAGCTTAAACAAATGATCATACACACACAAACACACACCGAGCTTGTGGTGATATTTCCCAACAACTCAACACGTGCGGTTTATCGATTGGAAAAGCTTCTCCTTTCTACAAGCAAACATTGGCAAGCAAGATAGCAAAAGGGTGTGAATGCTGTTTTTTGGTTTTTGGTGTTGCTGGAAGTTCAAAGAAATTAACGTAAGCATGCCGGGCACGTATGATATGCAATGGCAGGTGCACAATATGGAATCAGAGAATCAAACAATATGAGGCGAAGGAGTAAAAGAAAAGAAAAAAATCATTTGTTTTGTGTTGTTTGTTCGTTTGGTTTTTGGCTACAACCGCAACACGTTTGCTTTATCGCATTGTAACGAAAGTTATAACGTAAATGAAGGTTTCGCCGTATGGGACAAATTGTGTGTGCTATGTTTTACATGGGCTAAACTTTTATATTATAGCTCAGGCGAGCAAATGAGACCTGTTTCTTCAGTGATGAGTTTGGGCTTATGAAGTTTTGTTAAGAAACTCATTACTTGGGCCAGATTTTTGAATTTTCCTTGATTTTTTCCGTAAACCACCGGGCGCCTCCATTATGAGTAAAATAATTAAACTTAATAATTTTTTTAGCAACAAAAAAAAGTTAAGTGATTTCAAATCTTATAAATGTGAAGTTAAAAGTAAAAAAACATCTAAACACAATAAAAATAACTTCATATAGTCAAAAAAATACAAAACTGTAAAAAAAAAGCTATCACGAACCATCCTACGCTCGCATGTCCTATATAAAGGCAACAAACGGAACAAAAACGATCAACAAGTGAGTTCATTAAACCAAACGCCACGACCACACAATTGCGTGGACTCTTAGGCGAACCGTGCTTTACGCCAGAACCGTCCCACAGTTGCACTGCAATAAATCTCGCTGGGCTTAGAGCGTTTCATCTGCCGCTCAAAATCCACAAAACCATTTCTTTTGCCTCTCCTGCTCTGTGTGTGTGTGTGTGATCACCGACAAAAGTCTACCCAAAGCCTTAAAAGCATTGCAAACAACATGCCAGTCCAGTTCAGCGATGTGTCGGCTTTCCGAGGGTTTGCGTTGAAAAGCGTAAATTAAAAACTCGACAAACCGATAGAAAAACAAACGCAACGGGTTCGGGGCCAGCTGCATTTGAAGCTGGGGTGCAAATGCACAAAGCTAGACGTACGCAGTTGTGCATTGTTATGGTACGAAATGCCATTTCCCAAACAGCTGCCGACCCGGTTTTTTTTTTTTGTTGAAATGTGCGAAGGATTTTTTGTTTTTGCTTTTGGGCAAATCGTTTCGGGCGATAAACAAAATCGAAAAGAAATTTCCTTCCTGCGATGTTTATACGCAAAAAAGCAATGAAAAAAAGCACACCCAAACGTAACGACTTTCACACATCATCCAGTTAAACCGAACCATAGCGAAAGGCGTAGTTTTGTGTTTACTTCCCGTTCGTTGAAAGTTTCCAATCGTTCCCCACTGGGGGGAAAGCGGTTCAGCTAACAGTGAGGACCGTATCGGATAGGATTAGAACAGAACCATCTTCTGTGCTCCATTCTGAATGCAGTTTCGAGTGCGTTTCCCTATCAACAGTACAGCCTTTCTCGGAGGGGGTGAATAACAACAACAGCTACAACAAAAAACAATCCTCCCCAGGCACACCATCTCATCAAAGCGCTTCGTTCAGACGAATCAGGAGAAAAAAAGCCTTAAAACTCCAACGGCAGCAACAGCAGCAGCAGCAGGAGAGAAAAAAACTCAATTTACCCAACACTTACGGCCATCATTTGGTTGGCACTGTTACGGAGTTCATCATCATCATCACTTGAGAGTTACGCATTGATTTATATGCAGCAAACGTAAGGCCGAAAGCGGGTGTGGTTTGCGTTGATTGCATTTTTTCTGCAATCCGGCCCAATGCATATGGAAATGTGCTTCGTTCGTTCTGGTCGGTGCGTTTCGATTTAGTTTCCGGCCACCGGTGGGTGTGAACCGTACCAGCGAGCCAGAATCGATCGGTAGTACACGCACGCAAGAAGTCAACAGCCAGGCTCGGGCTGGGATGTT
>CM032178.1:15896589-15941300 GCA_018908115.1 Anopheles rivulorum
CCTCCCCCCCTTCACCCACTTCCAGATGTAAACGAGTGCCTGCTGCGAAATGGGCACGGACCGTGCCAGGATACGTGCATCAACACGTGGAGCAGCTACAGGTGCAGCTGCGATGGGCTGCCGGGCACGCGACTGGCAGCCGACGGCCATAGCTGCGAGGACATCGACGAATGTACGGTCAACAATGGGGGCTGTTCGCACACCTGCCTCAATACGCTGGGCCGGGCGTTCTGCGTCTGCCCGGAGGGCTACATGCTCGACGACGACTGGAAGACGTGCGTCGATGTGGACGAGTGTGCGAACCAACGTTCGATTGCGAGCGAACATCGGTGTCACGGTCGGTGCATCAACACGGTCGGTTCGTACCGGTGCGAACAGGGTGCCGAGCACGGTGGCAACGGCGGCGGCGGAGGAGAGTACGGCGAGGGTCGGATGGGTGGGGGTGCGGGTGAGGAAGGGGAGCAGGAGGAACCGGACTACGATACGCTCTGCCCAACCGGCTACCATTTCAACACGACAATGGGCGATTGTCAAGGTGAGTTCAAGAGTGTTTGCTAGCTCTTTGCTGGACGAAACTTTTACGATTCGATGGGCAAGCGATGTGGCAGGTGGAGCGAGGTTAAGGGGCAAAGTTTATGTAAAATTGAACAGTAATGCCATCTTGCTGGGGTAGTACATGATATCAGAGATCAACTGAGAGCTTCCTTTAAATCAGACTGGACCAAATTTATTATTAACTTAAAATAGAGCTTTTGTACTAGAGGACTTAAATTGATTTATTTCCGACATTTTAACCCATTAAATAATGATTTTTCTACTGTAAATTTTGTCCTAAACTCCATAATAACATATTTTATTATAATTTTGTCAGTCATTTTTCTAAACCATACTTTAACACAATGTTTGCACGTAAAGTCCAATTTTATGCGGCAGATAGCAAGCATCCCTCAAGTTAATATATTTGTATCACACAACGTACAACGGTTGTAGCTTCTTTCTTCCCCCAAAAACGTTGTTAAACCCCCTTTCCGAAGGTTCACCATAGCCTTTTTCCTTTTCGAATTAACCTTCCAATTTGGTGTGGTATGGTGCGGCCGTACCAAGGGCCACAGTTAATTGGCATGTTTTGTGTGCTTGCTTTACACAATTAAACCCCTGCTTACAGCAAAGCTGTACGGGGCAATAACTCGCTTAGAATGAGCCGCACTTTACTGACACTACCTTCACTCAACCGTTCCGTTCCCAGACACGAACGAGTGCAGCATCGCAAACGGCGGATGTCAGCAACATTGTATCAACAGTGACGGAAGCTACTACTGCTCGTGCAAATATGGCTTCAAGCTGGACGTCGACAAGCGGTCCTGTTTGGGTAAGTAAACATGCTGCCTCCTTTTGTATTTCCCCGGGGTGGTGCATGATCCCGTTCTGGCCCAGTTTTGATTGTGTTTTCGAAGACAAGGAAGACATCGCTTGCTGGTGCGTGCATACAAATCATATTTACCGGTACGCATCGAAGCAAAACTTCTTCCAGCGTACGGCAGTGGATCAGCATGTGGACTACCAGTAGGGCGTTCGCCAGAAAAGGTCGTTCGCCTACACGAAACAATTATATTAACATTTATCATAATCTAATTACCGTTTGATAGGCCAAACACGCATTGATTTATGATGGCCCACGTTAATGGAAAACGTCACCGCACGATCCTCCTCCGCCCCGTTGGGTGGTCGGTCGAGGCAGGGGTGTGAAAGCGAAATTTATCACCGAACCATAAACCGGGAACCGGGTCGGTCGTGTACAATCTTGCAAAACGATAATGCAATATCCGGCGCTGGTAGATGAAGCCAATGGAAACCAATATCTTAATCTCAGGCACGACCATCACATTCAACGGCCGACCGTATTGAGTGTGTACGGCTGAGCGCTCTTGATGGCGAAGATATGATCAGCATCAATGCATCGGTGCGTAACCGGTCACGATGATTGTGGCTCGAGTTGAAACCGACCCCAAACGCCTGGCCCTGCCCTGGAGGGCTTTGATTTATTTTCAAACGCTTCCCCGCGCAACGGATCGGACTGGACACCCATCGAAACGCCCAGCGTAACGCTTTCTGCTCGGTGGAGAAATGGGATAAAATATTACATCATTAAGGTGGTCCCTTGAGAAATCTTCATCGAGTGTCAGCCCGAAGAACGTTGGCATTATGCTTACGGAAGCAGAAATCGCACGAGAGAGTGTAATCTGCCTTCTTCGTGCTCTACATGTGCACGCTAGCCGAGTTGACAAATTAGCTTACAATAGTGATGGCATTTAAATTTACGACGACTTGCTTGCCTGCTTCCTTTTCTGCCGGCACACCAACCGAACACGCGTAATAAAGTGTCATTTGGTGTGAATGGATGGGGACCGAAATGGGCACGCCCTTCCATCCAGTCCACGTGCCCTGTGCGTTTGTGTGTGTGTAGGTAAAATATTAATTAAAAATATCCCTTATTTACGTACACGAAACGGAGAATGAATCGCGTTTGCCGCTTGAAGATTGTTAATTAATTTCTCCCACTTTTTCACCCCTACAATGATGGAGATGAGTTTCATTATCTTCTTAACGCGCAGCAGCAGCAAAAAGGGAAATCATTACAATCGTGAACGATGCCGATTTGTCTGCTTTGTTTGGCACAACACCAGTGTTGGAAAAATGGTATCACAGCACAAAAGAATATTAAACACTTTTTTTTGTTGTCTCCACAAGACGTTCGCTTTTGAATCGAAACAAAAAAAAAAACACTGATAAAATCAAAAAGAAAAGGTCAATTTGATGAAGCATTTTGCCGAAGCGACTGGCCTGTGACGCGAATGTCAATTTTCACTTAACGATTCGGGCAACGAAATGAAGAAGCATTTGGATGTCACTTACTTAATGCTTCTCCTTTCTTTTCCCGCTGATGACCAATCGTGAAAGTGATAAATGTGAATCGGAAATCAAACTCGATTTAACACAATCGTGCGTGCGGGGGTGCTGAAATCGTTAAGAGGATATCCTGCACGGGCGAATGGTGCAGGAAAACTCAATCAATAGAAAGTACCAGCACCAAGTCAGCTTTTCAATACACTTGCTTCCTGTTTGCTGAGTGAATCGCTTTTCCATCAAAATGGGGGGGAGGGACCATTTCTTCTTTTTTTCTCTCTCTTTTCTGGGGAAATAAAAATTTACGCCACGAACAGTTTGAGGACGTAAAAAAGGACGGCAGTGTGTAGGATTCAACATCAAAAGAAGCAAAGCGGTGACAGATTCACTCACGAGCGCGAAATAAGAAATTCGTGAGTGAGTGAGTGTCGCCGTATAACGCCGACCATCATGCTGGGTCGTCGGCACCGTAAACGGCGTTAAAAGTGCACAATGAGGCGGAAAGCGTTCGTCGGTGGCCATTTCAAATTAATTGAATTATTTAAAATTTACCTTCCGTCCGGTGCGAACACGCAGACGATGGCTAGGGATGGAATGGTTGGAAAATTGCAACTGGAAAATGGGAAAGTTTGTGCGCTTCGTAGCGTTAAAAGTGTTTTTAATGAAAGAGCATTCTTCTGCGCGTGTCTTTTTCTTTGTGCTGCTGCTTTTTTTTTGCTTCTTCTCCCTCTCTCTCTCTCTCTTTCTCTCTCTCTCTCTCTCTCTCTCTCTCTCTCTCTTTCTCTCTCTCTCTCTCTCTTTGTGTGTTGAAGAATTTACACTCTTTTCTTGACAGCATGAAGCTTGCATCGCACTGAAAAAGGTGCTTGCGACCGCCCATTTGACCCGTCGTAATGTGATCGCGATGGAACCGGTCGGGCCCTGTTCATGGCTCATTAGTTCCAAACATTCACGCGGCAGTTCGTTCTGGCCAGTAATTATACATCCCACCAAAGTTGTGCAAATGGGGGGAAAAACGAACAAAACCAAACATTCATCGCGCATCGCAAACATGATTTTGCGGTCACATTTACGAACGGGAATGTTGTTGGTGCGTTCCATTCCAAAATGAAAGCGAGCAAACGAATTTTGGGCCAACAATTCAGCAACCTAGCAACCTTCACCGACAGTGTAGGGCAGCACGCAAATAAAAAAACAGGCTGCCAACGCAAAAATTTCGATGAATTGAATGAATTAAACAACTTTTTCAAGTGAGCAGAAGTGGGGACGATACGAGGGAAGCCGAGGTTAGCAAACTCGGCAAAGGTCGGTAAAGCGAATGGGAATGGAGGATGTGAAATTAACACACACACACCCACAATCACAAAAAAAGAATGTTCCTCAACGTGAGCTGCATGCCTGATCCCGGACCCGGGGCAGGTCCAGCCAACCCGGCCGGTGTAAGCGTAAAATTAATGAACGATAATGAATGGAATTTTGATTAAAAATGCAAATTTTCACACCATGATCTTCAGTTCCGGGCTTCCGCACTGGGCGGACGCTTTCTTTGTGTTCCGACCCAAGCTTCATTGACGTTTTGGGAAGCAATTTTGCGGATTTGGTGCTACGGTTTAGCGGTAATTTAAGTGTCCACCGGCGATATAGGCGTGGGACGATGTTTTTGTTCTTTCTTTTTCGGGAGAAGAATTAAGATTCACCGTTTAATTGAACAAAAGCCCTTGGATGAATCTGTTTCGGTCGGCAAATGTGACATGGCTTTACTTTAGTTTGGATTAAAAGTGTAAGATTCGTTAGAATGAGAATCAACTGGCAAGGATCAGGATAATATCCCACAGGAATTACCAAAACAAAAAAAAACGGAAAACCCATCCCACCGAACTATGAAAAGTCTAAATAGCGTATAATTAGTCCCCTTGCACCAAGTCCAACGCCAGAGCGAAAAGCGCCCTGAGCAGGCTGGGATCTAATTTCGACTGCTGGCTCGCTGGCTGTCTGTTCAGCCATTTTCCCTCACCGACTTGCGAACAACTGCCAAGAAAAACTTCTGACCAACTTCTTCTTTGTTTTTTTTTGTTATATGATAGTCATCCCACGGTGTGGGCGAACCACCATCATGGGCGGCGGCGGTGTCCAGCGTGTCCAAGGTGTCGGTGAAATATTTTAATTAAGTTCACTTCAGCATAAATTATACCGGCTCCTCTTTGGCCAGCTCTTCATAAACACTCGAACAGGTGTCCTTGCGTGCGAAAGCATCAAGCGCCGAACTCTTTAATGGAGTCATCTTTCATCGAGCATCGTCGGGGTGCTTCGGTGCAATCGATCGATGGATGCCTTTGTACGCGATTGGCAAATAGTTTTGTTGGATGTTTGTTGTTTACGCTGGGTGGTTTTCAATTACAGGGAGGTGAAGGTTTTTTTCTTTCTTCCTGAAAGTGATCTAATTAAATAATTTAAAACATAGGGTTTTTTTACATAACCTAACAAGTAGCTCAAAAATAACTGACAAAAACAAATACAATTACAAGCTTTTTGGCTTCAGAAACGTCAAACTGAAATGAGCTCTCTTGGTGAGAGAACATAGTTCTACTAATACCGTGAGTGATTGGATGAGTTACCGCAACAGCAAAATTAAACAAACGAGCAATGAACTCACGGTCGCAAAAACGATTTGAGCTCTTGCAAACGAGATGTGAGTGCCAGAAAAAGTTGTGCGATCGCTCATTCAATTGTTTGACAACTTTTTATTGCATTTTCACAGCAATATGTACCACGACTGTAATTAAATCTCTTCTCAACAACCACATCAAAGGAGACGTGCTTTGCAACTTCTTTGGCTGATTCTTACCGAAAATCTGACGCGGTGCGCCAAATGCAGCTTTGTTGCAATGCAGGTTGCAATGATCTTCCGAAACAATGGCCCCATTACCTTATGGTTTTTATTTTTTTCTTTCCATTCTCTCTCTCTCTCTTTCTCTCTCTTTCTTTCTCTCTGTACAGTACTGAACGATTCGTTAAAGTTGGCGGACATCGCCTGCCCGCCCCTGTTTCCGCCACGCCACGGTTACCTCGAGTGCAGCCGACCGATCGACGAAATTGCGGACGGACCGAACGGTGGCAGCCTCAAGATTACCAACCGTCCCGGCAGCCAGTGCATCCTGAAGTGTCCGACCGGTTACCGGCTCGAGGGAAAATTCTCCAAAATCTGTGGCACCGCCGGCGAATGGATTGGCGATGAGAATGGCACCTGCATACGTAAGTAGATGCGCAAACCGATCGTGTTGTGCGGATATGCATAATTGGGCTTGTGGGTTTGCAATAGCCATGCAATAGCAGAGGATTGTGTGTGTTTTTTATTTGTTCCTGTTGTTCCTGTTGTCCGCAGCGTGTCACTTGTTTTTTTTCGATAGGGAAATCTTTAGCAAGGTGAAGTTTTCTGGTCATTTTTCGTACACTTTTTGCCCCTGTTTGAACCCTTCGTTATTTTTCGTTTATTCAATTTTTTACTGTCCCCCATAGTCGGTCGGTGTTTGGTGGTAAAGGCAAAATTTTTATTGCCACCAAATGCCGCAATCACACACTGCGGGAAAGCGGGCAACATTTTAATATGAAAACCGGGACCACCGTCCCGTCGGCTAACTTTTGCATCATAATGGCATGATAATTACGGCGAAGCGTTTTCCACTCAACCGAACGCTGATTGAATGACGGTTTCGGTCGTGCGGAAATGCTCGGGGGTGGACTGAGTGGATGAGCGCTTGGGACGGACGGACGGATGCCGTGGTGAAATGGAAAAGCGTGAAAATAAACAGCACTTTAATTGGCCGCTAGTGATATCAATTTGTGCGCGTCTTTTATGTGAAGCAATTTAAGCGTCAGAGTTGGAAATTGTTTTCCTCGTTTTTTTTCTCGTTCCCACGCTAAAAATCGTTTGTGTGTTTAAGCATTCAATCAGACATAATGTTGATATTTGTAGATTTGAAATGGTTTACTAATTATACAGCTAGTGTGGAAACGCAAATCCTACGTTTAGTGGAAACTGGCTTTGAAAATCGATTTTAATTTAATGATTAACATGACAACAATGGGACCATGCTTTGCTAGATAGATTTGGTTAAAATTTCAATTTACAGAAGTAAACTGATGATTCAAGGTGTTCGGGTGGAACTCATTTTGATAATTTCCCTCTGCGCAGGATATCCGCAACCGAAGCTACTATGTCCAACGAGTGTGAACGTGGAGTTACATCCAAACGAAACCGAAACCACCACTGTCCGGTTGCGTCGTCCCGAAACTGACGTCAGCTGGGAGCGAGACGTACAGGTCGAACCGTACTGGGTAAAGAAGGATAGTTTCACGCTACCGCTCGGCAGCTTAAACGTTAGCTACACGGCCAAACATCCGGTCTCGAAGCTGCACACCGATTGTAACTTCCTCATAAACGTGCTGCGTAAGTATACACTTCAAAGGTAAAGGGCGAATTTCCACCATTTAATGTGATCGGTTTGATTCGTTTCGTACCGTGCAGCTGGATCACCGCCAAGGGTCGACTTCTGTCCGGACACGCAGGTGTACACGATCGAAGGACGGCATCAGAGCGTGAAGGCAACGTGGGAGGAACCCGTCTTTTCCGACAATGTTGGTGTAGTGACGATCACGAAATCGAACGTAAGTAGAACGTGTCCGATGTCTTTTTAGTCTTTTAAATCAAGTATGTGCTACATATTGCATACCTTTAGGCGGGATTAAAGTTTTTATTTCTATTAAATTAAATAATATCGATTGTATAGTGTAAATGATCGAGGAAGCATTTGCATAAACTTACACGGGCACTCTCTTTACCCACGAAAATAGAGCCCCGGGACGGACTTTGGTGCTGGCAGTCATCTCATCACGTACGAAGCGCACGACGACGCGGAATGGAAGAGCAAATGTGTGTTCAAAATCGTCGTAAACTTGAACCCGGAACAGCAGCAGCAACCGACCGCACAGTCCCACTTTCAGCTACCGATTCTGTACAATCGGTTCTACTTCTAAGGCCTGACTGCACCTGTGCTCGTCGTACTGGAGTATCTTCAACCGGATAAGACGCAACACACACATACGCATGGATTGTACAGATGAACGAAAGTGGACATATTTTACAAGGAATGGGTGCGCTAGTGCCCCGTTTTTCGATCAAGTATTCGAATGCGGTTTTTGGATGCAGCAGGTAGGCAAGCTTTTTATCGTCGCAAACAGGCAAAAAGGTGCTTGACTAAGTGGAATACAATAACACAAGAGTTTATTCTATACACAGACGGAATGGGTGGAAAGGATGCGGCGCTGGAACGGCGATTTTGTTCGCGATGGCAACATCCTTCCATCGAGTGGCAGGGGCTCGTTTCGTGCTGCTTATTTTCCACTCTTTCTGCTAATAGTAGTGCAGGAGAGATTATACATAAGAAGCTAATATCAAGCCGTACATATACAGATCCCCAATAGCCGGTAAGGAACGTTAGTTGTAAGCCAATCAGTAGAAGATGAAAAACCCCCCTCTCCGTGCGATGCAATGCTGTGTCGAACGTGATCATTCCAAGGCGAATGGATTAATCAAAAAACACCCAAATCAATATACACCCGGCCACATGTGGCGCTGTGGAAATGCAGTGATGATGTTTAGTGTTTTGCGAAGGTGTTTTTAGTTTCATCTAGCAAGTGCCACCGATTAAACAAATGGACACGGTTGGCGGTTAATGTACATAGCATCTGTCGCTGAATTTGCTAACTATTAATCTAACACATAAGACGACACAACATTCCGTGCAATAGGGAAAGCGGTGAAAACTTCGAGCGATGGGGATGGAAAATTGATTTGCTACACAAAACAAGAAACAAGAACCCGCCAAAGAGTCTTGTGAAACGTAACAAACGAGCTGTAAGGAGCGTGTTTTGTTCTGCGGATTGCATACTTTGTAACGCTCGTTTGAACTAATAAGCGCCTCAAGGTTATGCAAATCGCAAACCCAAACACTTAAACGCTCTGTAGAATGTTTTCCCTTCTACGCAGCACGTTTGTCACTTTGCAACAAGTTTCTTAAAGGGATGTCGGTGCAAACCAACACAGACGGCCATGAACATAAATCTCAAATTGAAAAACAAAAGCGTGGAAGCAAACGATTGAACCAAAAACAGTAGCGCAACGCTTCTAAGCAGAAGCTTAGTAATCGTAGGGCAAAAGCTTTAGTTTTGTGGTTTTAATGTAAGATAGAGCTGCAAATCCCCCCCCCCCTTCTCCCCCCTCTCTTTCTCTCTCGCTCTAAACCCCTCCTTCAAACCACCAATTACGCCGTAAACACGAACCCGTATGCTGAGCATGAGTGTGTGTTTGTCTGTATGGTGAAAATGGTGAATATCATCTACCTTTTGAACGGCGTGCTGCAAAGCAGTAGTATGTATAAAGCATTAAGCTCTATTGCCCCGCTCGGAAATGGTTCGGAATTTCAATATCAATAAAACAGAAAAGTGATGAAGTAATTTCAGAGAAAATGGAACACAACACCATCGTCGTCGGGATGGATGATATTAGTGCTGTCCGAAAATAGACTTCTGAAAAATCTTGTACCCTGCTCAGTGCTTTTGAAGTTGGCCCAAGGTGAACGTTAAAACAGGTAAGTTTCTTTGCTGTTTGACCCTTCCGTATCCTACACGTTTTTGGGTTTTTAATGATTTGTAATTTTATTTTATTCACTTAAGAGTTTCAGTATTAATGGTTGCTTGCCGGTCAACTATATAGAAATATATCATTCGGGCTTACTTAACCTATGTATCAGTTAACTCTAACACTAATAGTTGTATTTCTGCGATAAACAAATTGTTGTTAAAATCTTCATTACTCAACGGTGTCGTTTTGCAAACACGAAGGCCAAATTTTCCCCTGTGCGCCTACATTTATGCAATTTGCATCACAAAAAACATCGATCCACAAACTTATCAGCTTGTTTGCTCGTGTCCAATGGCGAATCTACCGAGAGGGATGATATAGGACGTTGTGTTCGTTGCAGAAAAATATGTAAAAATGAAGAACATGATTAATTCGATCATTCAACTATGTAACTAGTTCTTCCACGAAACATACTATCTAAAAAGACCCGTTTGCGAGGAAAAGCTTTTCGTTCGAGATTAGAAAGCGTTTATTATGGTTGGTTTTTTGCTGTTGTGTTTTTTTTAAGAAGCATCTGACATACACCGCAAAAGGCTTTAAAACCATCAGCTAGTTTGGAATTGTACCGATGAGTTTTTCGTCTGCAACAATCACTCCTTTACGACTGTTCCTGTTCGTGCTTTGCCTGGGGACTTTCGGTTTTCACATTACTCGCACGACTTTCTTCGCCATGCGCCCGGCTGCGCTTTTTTAACCAACGGCGTGGATGTTGCTGCTGGTGCTGGTGAGGATGCTGATAATGGGACGTACTCATCGGGCCCATAGGATACGGCTCTGCAAGCCGCTGGGACAAATGGAGGGCTCTCGACGATGAAGCACCATCCAGCATGGTGGATGGCCTTGAAGTAGCCGCCGAGGATGTGTAGACCTTGTCCCACGAGGAGTAGTAGCGCAGCAGATTATCTGCAAACGATAGCACGATGCGAAAGATTACAAACACGTACGGAAGTATAAAAAAAATCCTTGAAACATTGTCACACGTGTTTAAGGGTCCATTGCTACGACCATTGCTTCTTCCGTGCACTTTTCCCAGTGAAGACAATGTCAATGTCATAATTCTTGATAACGATTTCAAGCGTAACAAGCAAAATTGAAAGCACTTGAAAGTGTGTGTGCAGCCGTAGGAACTTACTGTAACGCTGATGCTGTTGGCGTATTAGTGCCGGGCTGGCATTAGGTGACTCCTCTAGATGCTGCAGATGCTGCGCCAACATTCTCTGCTGATGGCGCAATCTGGCTAACTTTTGCTTGATGCGTATGTTCTTCACCACGCAACCTTGCGGGACGTGCAGCTGGAAGTTGAGCGAAAAGTTTATTAATGAAATTGAACGCATAAAAGCCTTGGCTGACCGGTTTCAATATTATCATTCACTTAAGAAAGCATGACTGTAGCTTGCGAAGCTTGTTTAGTAGCTATTGAAAGCAAAGATGATGAATTAATAATTATAGTTATTCGCTAAATTTTTTTTAAATGCTTAAATCCAAGTCTTTTGTCATGCAGATTGCATACTTTAAAGCGTTTTTCATGCATATTCGCTAAAATGTAGTATTTAAGCTAATCAATGAATAAACTATGCATTTAAATAAATATGATAGAAAAAAATGAACATGAACAACATGAAGCAAAACAACATTCAAGAAAACTCGAATTTATTACCCTTTTGCTGTAGTTTCTAAAAAACGGTAATAGTACTTACCTTCTTTCCCTATTTTGTTAAAGTAAATTTGTAAAAATCCGTCGAATGCATGTTGAACCATTGCTTGAATTATCATCTCGTTACTTACTAGTAATGCAATAATATTAATTCATGCCCAATCACACTCAATCGCTCAAATCAAGTCCTATTGGAGCATTCCATTTTGGGTGCAATTAACTCATCGATGTCACCATTCCCAAATTCCCGACGTTAAAGCATTCGACCGACAATTTTTAGCTTGCTCGTATGAAAAATGAAATTAATTATACCCTTCCGAACGATGTCTGAGTGTATGGGGCATGGACGCACCGGAAGTGCTAAGAGCAGAGACCCCGCTTTGATCCTGGCCGTGTTGTGTGCCGTGTACGAGGCAACTTTTCCACGGCACCAAACCGGAAAGTCAAATAAAGTGCACCGAACCGGTACATCGATTAGAGAGCAGCAGGGAATGGGCCTGCCCACAGTAGGTGGAACAACGAATGTTTGAACCCAAATCAACAGGGAAAGTTCAATCGATGGTGGTACAGGCTTCTTCAGGTACGACTCTTTCCCTTTTGTTAGCCCCTCATGGTTTCATCGAAAGTTCGTGGCAATTGTGGGGGGTGGTAAACGGTGTGATTGTGGACATGTGGTTTTCGATGCGGCTGTGCTATCACACGCCCGGTGTGGTACGTGTGTTGTTTATACGGCTGTAAGCCACAAATACTGTTTACAGGGTACGCACACCATACACACCGGCGAGATGCGAAAGCAAACCTGCACCAACGTGCGGTTTTGGGGCTGCACTGCAGATGTGGAACCTAGCTTTTATGCGGAGTGATTTTACACGCAACAAAAAAAAATGGTTCAACTAAAACTAGCTAGTGCAGTCAGCTTATTAAGCGTTTAAACAGGATTTAAACAGCAAATATTGTGGCACAAATTGCATAACTTTAGGCGGTTTTGTTTAAAATACGTTGAATTTCATCAAATTTTGCCTAAAAGTATGCAATACACAAACAATCTTGTTTATTAAGGATCGAATCACGTACTTTGTACGTTCGACCTTCGTTAATAAGGCTTCACATTGCGTGCATGCGGTGTTAACATGCCTTCCATCGCGGGTACCACATTTTCCGAGTATCGCCCTTCACGCGGGTTTTTATGAAGAAACGGCAAACGGCCAAGTGGAATCGGTACCAAATTACCTTTTCCATCTCACTGCACACCCGTTTGGCTAATCAAAGCAATAACTCACATGCATGCGCGTAACGCAAAGCACCGCCCACACACCCACGGACACGCACACACGGTCACTGGTCGGAGCACACAAAAACCGCCAATTATGTGCAACATTCAGCCGGGTTTGTTGGTCGGGCAAGCAAGTCAAAAATATGGATCCCCCTTTCTCTCTCCCTCTCTCTTGCTCCCTTTCTTCCTCTCCCTTCTCAATTTCGGTAAATATACACCGCACCATCACCTCACGTTTTAAAGGGGTTCGGAAAGTCAATAACCACCGAATGCGAAACATCCAATCCGGTGTCTGGGCCAAACATTCCAATATCGCAACCCCTCCAGAGAGCGCCAAAAACGTTTATTAGCTGTGACTGTGATTCATGGAACGCTCAGGTTCCCTTCCCCGATCGAAATGCTTTTAATGTGTCCTTTTCAAAAAACAAAAAGTGTAAGTTTAACGTTGGTGGTGTTCAATAGTATTGCCATGTGTAAAAATAGTTGGCTCATAAGTAATACGTTAAGAGTTGATAAAAAAGTAGCTATTGGGGAGTGTAATCCTTAGTTTTTCGATAGTAACAACAATTTTCTCTGTGAAAAACTTAGTCAAAATTATTTCTTATGAACTAAGGATCAAACTACACTTTGCGAATGAAACAAGCTTAAAGACACGTAATGGAAAACAAAAGCCTCCCGCCCTCTGGCGAACAAATTATCATTCAATATTTCTCTCATTTCCTGCGCGTAAATCACTTGTGCGAAAGTGATAAACATTTCATCTCGCCAGTACCAACCCCCTCATGGGGAAAGTTTTCACCAACTCACGCCAAGCACGGTGCAGCTGCGCCCGCGAGTCATCAGCGATGCTAAAAAGTGTCCGTGTTGTCACCAAAGCGCCAGCAAGACACGCCACTTGTACAATCGTTTGCTCGTTTTACAACTTGTCCGGCGTTTGTTTTGCCCGGGTTGTTTCGGGAGCATTGTTACGCGTGTTGGTTTCTTTGTTTGCTTTTCGTTGTGAGCAGTAAGAGGGCGAAGGAAGCAAAACACAAGGAAGGAAGCACGATTGGTCGTGCTGGCCGGGCGTGCGATATGCGAATGCAAAAACGTGCCATGTTCTCGCAATCACTTTTCTTGCAACTTGGGCGGCTCTCCACTTCTCAATATCTCACCACCCATTTCTTTCGCTCTTGCGCATTTTAGTTCCGACCAAAACTTTCGCGAAATCGCGAAAACACAAACTCGCACAGCAAGCCAACGCGGGAAATCAACAACGTAAAACGTGAACAAGAAGAAAGTGCTCGGGCGAAGTTTGGCCGCACCAACGATCGACAGTACAAACATAAATAACCGTCGCACAAGTGAGGCCACCAGCCTCACCAGCAATCGCCGGCCCGGAGCAGGATGAGCAGCAGCAAAGTTACGTTCAAACTTTTGCGCCTCGTCGTTGAGATTCGCACCGTAAACGTAAGGAAAAGGCACAACTTTATCCCCTTTTCTGCCGGAGCTTGGCACACGTTTTGGCATTTGGCCGTGCTGCTTCAGAATGTTGCTAAACGGGCTGCTCTCAACACTTTTTCCACGCCAGCTGGGTGGTGAAAATGGTCCACCCAAGTGTGGGTGCCATTTTACTGCTGTAATGTGGCCACTGTTTCTGCATCACTAGTGGCATAAGATTAGAACGAAATGATCGTGCATTTTTTTTTGGTACAGTTGCTTGCTCACTGCTGTTTTGAAGCAAGGCACTTAGTGCTGTTTTTCCTTTTGAATGGGGATGTACATTTTTGAAACTATTTTTCAACAAACTATTTTCAATCTTTGCGGTCTGAACATTTTTGTGTAAATATTACAAAAGCTCATTCACAAATTAGCTTTAAAATTGGTTCCAATTTTGGTGCTTTTGCTCATTCGATTTACTAATGTTGGGTCATACTTTTAACACCGCTTGACAGATCTGCTTTCAACTATGAATATTTTTCACTTAGATTCAATAAGATTCCAGTCTTATTGATCTACTGTAGCATTTTTAAGTTCATGCTTCAAAGTTCTTCGATCTATATGCTGAAAGCCTGTGAGAGGTAAACTTGATTAATTGTATCAATGTTTGAGATCTGTTGATAAAGTTCGTTTTGAGGCAAAAACAGGATCGGAACGAGTTTAAGATCTTCTCTTATTGGAGAGAATGCTAATCTTACTGAAGTATTCAGATATGTAGTATTGCTCATCTTATTCATTACTGCTGTGTCAATCTTAAAGTCACAAATCAAAGAATGATTACTCGCTTATGATTAATGTAAAGCCCATATTGTATTTAAATTCATTCAAGAAACTAGTTTACCCAACTTTTCTCTCTTTGATATTTGTAGTAAAATTGTAAAAAATTAATTGAGAGTTACATGCTTTATAGTTTTTAGCAAGCAATTAATAAGGTATCCTTTCAATCGATCTTTCATTCGATGGTGTGAAATGGAATTACTTTTTCTTGGCAGCAAATTCCAATACTTCACAGGGTTATTTCCACGTTCTCAAGGATGGTTTGCAAGAAATTAACAAAATTTCAAAGTGAATCTTTGTTCCCATCACTGGCCCGCCCTGACAACAAAGTTTGCGAGGAAAAAAAAAGGATTCTCGCTTTCCTTGCTGCATCCATACACATATTTAGCAGTTTGTGCAAACACTTATCCTTATCGAAATTTCCAGCCAATAGCAACGGGCACCGAAGGAAAGTGTGGTTCTCGCGCGTACTTTCATTTACCATGTCAGCAGTATTAGTCGTCTTTTTATGCGCTCTTTGGCTTTACTTTGGGCAAATGTTCTTTTCGCCGCGTGTTTTCCCTTACACTGTGTGGCTCAATTGGCTGACGGGGTTTTTTTTTTTTGTTTGTTGTTACTGGGTTGCTTCATCCGATCGACAAAAAGCTGCGAAAGCAGTATGTGTGTGTGTATGTTTTGAACAGCAAAGTGTAGATAAAGTGCAGAAGTTCCTGGGAAAGACATGACACCATACTCCTTTTGGTTAATTTTTGCTTGTTTTTTTGTTTGTTTGCTTCTCTTCATGATTTCCACAACACTTTTTAAATAATCGTCCAATGGACCTCAAAAAAAAAAACGGAAAAGAGTTTTTGCCTTTTGCTCAAAAAGTCGTTTGGAAGAATTTTTAATTAGCATCCAGCATTATGTAACGGCGGCCAGAACGGTGCACCCGGTACGATGGTTGAATTTATCATGAGTCAAACTTTCAACTCCGGGCGCACGATTACCCGGACACCGAGCATCATTTGCACTGATCGGAGGACAGCAGTGGGTAGCAGTTTTCAAGCCGTTCAACTTTTGTTTTTTTCTTTCGGCCAAAGTTGGAAAATGGCGATGCGATAGCAAAACCGGACCAGAAAGAAGATTAAGCTTTATGATTGGGACTAAATCAAATTTTTCCAAAAACACACACACACACACACACACCGGAGCTACAGCCAGTCTTCCGCCCTTTGGTTTAGTTTCCGTAACATTTTGGGTGCTGGTAATGGAACGTTTTGCTGGGTGCTGATCTAATTACGAAACACTGTAGTCGGAAGCGGGAAAATAAAAAAGCTAAACGAACACACAACTCCAACCAGACAAAGTGGGGGCGAAAGTGTGCTCGATAATGGTTGGGGAAGTGGCAGTAAAGAGGAGATAAATTTGCTTGTTTACAGGTAGCTTTTAATGAATTATCAATTACTTGTCCAGACTGAAACGTCTTGCGTCAGTGACGGGAGCAGGGTTGCTTTCGCTCCGTTACCGGTGTGGAACCGGTTCGCATTTATGCATTAATAATTGAACGGTGTGAAAGCGTTTCAAAATTGGCTTTTTTTTGCAGCTGTTTTTTTTTTGTTGTTGCTTCTACTCCCCGTGAACCTCACTTATTAACGATGGTTTAAAACTTTTTGTTCCACAAGTTTTACACATTTTGCTTGTGTTTTATGTGTGTTCGTTGTTGGCAAAGGATTAAATATCTTCTTTTTTACAATTTCCTTACCGTTAAGGTTGAGATTAAAATATAAAGAAAAGCTATATATATTGTTAAGCTGAAATACAATGTGGATTGCATACATTCAGGCTAATTGCACAATGCGGATAACAAAACACACATATTTAATAAACAAATGGCGCAATAAATTTTTATGTTTGTGCAAAATGTTCTAAATGCTTCGTTGTAACAGCAACACGGCAACATTTCATTGCTCGAATAGTAGATACCATATTCGCCCGAAAGTATGCAATTAGCAATGGAAATAAACTATTCACATCACTTGTATTTAATTAATAGTACGAACGAAGCGATTGAAAAACTAATACTTGTCTACACAGACAAACAATCATAATAAACAACCCTTTTTCTGTGCGTTGTAACAATTGGAAGCCATAAAAAATAACCGTTGTCAATTCCAAGTTGGTTACATATCGGGGTAAAAACAGAAACACAAACGAAACAAATCATACACATAAATGCACAAGTAGCAGCAAAACAAAAAACAAACACATCAGCAAACGAAGCGTGAATAGGGAAAAAACAAAACACACAAGATAACTGAATAGAACGACAGCAAAAACAAAACACAAAACGAAATAAAATGTCATAAAAATAAAACGCTTCCAACCGATTGCGGAACAACTGTCAAAGAATGCAAATCAAACACAGTTCACGACACAACAATGCAATGAGTAGGCCAACAACAAAAACTCGAGAATCATCTATGCTAGCTTATCAGCTACCACACACACACACACATACAAAGCATAACGATGAAAGGATGCTGACGAAAAAACATAAAAGGTAGAAAACATCGCTCCAAACAAAACAGAAACAAACGCTGTGCAAAAAAAAAAACATTCCGGTCAAAACATGGCGAAACGATGAACAAACAAATGGTTTTGATGGGGGAAAAAACACGAAACAAAACGGGAGAAAAAAAAACCAAACTTTACACACACAGAGAGAGACAAAAAGAAGCACACATGAGTTGCATAAATACACGACACAGCCTAACGACATCCGGACGTTCGCCTACCGGCAATGGTGATGGTGAGATTTGATTCAATCTCCTCGGTGCGGTGGACATTCCAGGCTCAACGAAATCGACGTACGGCAAATGGTTCCGGGACAATGGACGATTGTGTTGCTGCTGCTCCTGTTCAAACCGGCCCCGTTGATGATGTGCGTGGTGGCGTTGGTGTTGGTGAAGAAGCTGATGGTGATTGTGGTACTCGATACGCGATTCCTGCCACTGTTGCTGCAGCTGCTGTCGATGACGCTGCAAAAGTTTGAAAACAAATGAGCCGTCCGGATAAAAGCCGTCCTCGCAAATCCAAATGCGATCGATCGAAACAAGAAGAAAAAAAACAAAACAAAAATCTGGAAACAAACCACGTGGATGTGGACGTGGATTTAACAAGGTGCAGCCGAATCGGTTTCGCTGTTTCGCTGATGACGATCGGCATCTGTCACATTGTCACTGTGCTGTGTGCTGTGTTGCGGACCAAATTTCTCCCACGTTGACAATGGGAAATTGGGGCCGGAAAATTGATTGATTGTGTCATTAAATTGTATGCAGCGCGATGCAATTTACCGTAAAAGCGCTTACCAGTTCTGTTGCACCGGTAG
This sequence comes from Anopheles rivulorum, assembly GCA_018908115.1. NCBI lineage: Eukaryota > Metazoa > Arthropoda > Insecta > Diptera > Culicidae > Anopheles > Anopheles rivulorum. Next base: position 15,914,744 of record CM032178.1, read on the forward strand.
CGAAGCGATCTAAAAAACCACAATTCGAATGACCACATCCAGATCGCAATGCGCAGTGTTGCTGGCGAGTGCCGAGCTGTACAAGGGAAAAGTGGTTTCATCCGCGCATGGTGTGGTACAATTTCCCCCAAGAGAGTTTCCTTGCCACACTTGCTCACCAAAAAATCCCGGCTGACCCGGGTGAGTGTCTTCGTGTTCGTGCAAGGCAGCAGAAAGGACATGTGTTTTTAATTAATTTTCTTCATGCTTTTTCTCCCTTTTTTTTCCCCGGGTACCAGCACTTGGCACCTGGCATCGGCGTAGTGAAAGTGTTGCGTTGGGATTTGAGTGGATAATTTACAGCCAGCCAGAAAAAAATGTGGGGCTTCATTGAATTTTTTTTTTCTTTTCATCCCACCACATCCAATCGGGGGTTTTGTCCCCGGTGGGACAAACGAAAACAAAAGGCGCGACAAAAAAAAAAATGCAACGTGTCACACCGTAAATTATACCGAACGTTGCCTCATTTATCATCAGCCATCAGAGGATTGATTCCAATTGTCCATAATTGATGATAATTCCACGCTTCCGGCTGCTGCTGTGCGGCTTGCGTTTGCACATGGTTTAATGGCGAATGGTTTTAATGTATCGTAAATAATATTTTTAAGAATTAACCCATACGAATCGATCCAACTGTCTCACGTCGCACGTGTGAATAATGTAGCTTCTCACCAGGCAAACAGTTGAATTGGTAACTGACGCAGGCCAGTTAGCCATCAACCTGATCATACGTACGTATTGTGACCCGTTTCCGCGATGTGGCAGCGATGCGAACATGTATTACCCGGATGTGACAATAAATGGTAGCATAATTTCATTATCGTTAGACGAGAACGCGGGTGATAATAATATTTATATGCTGTGTGTGTGTGTGTATGTCGTGCTGGTTATAATTGATATGATGTACATATTTTACACGCGCTGCAACTATTGCATTCATTAATTATGGAAGGCGTGTGACAGTTGGTAACGCGTGAAACGAGCTGCTCAGGTGAGCTGTTGACAGATTTGGGTGTTTGTCTAGTTTGCACTTGTTAGTGAGGTAATGCGAGTGTAGAGTGAAGCATTAGAAAGAGCAGTTTGGAGCTAAATTTGGAGCTCAAAGTTTGAAAAGCTCTCCTGAAGGCATGTGATGTTCATCTTCTAACGAAGAGGATCTTGGTAACTGACTCTTACTGGGCAGATTATATTATATACGTTACGCGGATATCCTGGTAGGAATTACTGATCAACGTATGGCAATGCCGAATGTACAACAGTTGAAGATATCTCGCACTTTTAACGTAAACCAGAAGATATCTCCCAACGATCACGACGAATATCCGAAGGATCTCCCATCATTTAGTGACAACACCAGTGAAAAAGAGTTCCTCAAGAAACACATACCGGAAGATCAATCCGGCTAGGAACGTTCATCGACTCTATTAGCCAAAGACAACGACGGATAGCGATATTAAAATAGCAAATAAAATAAACGTTCTATCAGGGTAAGATCACAAGATACTTCAAGAAAGTGCTTTTTAAAAACGAAAATACGCATCAGTTAAAGATATCTTCTTCTCCAACAAAGCATAACTTTTGTTAGCGTTCATGAACGTTGAGATGATAAATTCGTTTACAATATAATCACTTTGTCATAATAGTGAGGAAATTGAAGTCATGCGATGAAATTCATTCTAGGAAGAAATATTACCATTAACAGTATCGAGTTCTGCGTACTTTGTTAACTATTTGTAATCGTATTAACACCCAAATGGCGAGTAAATCCTTATGAATCCACTTTTTTAATGTTTTCTAGAAGTTTTTTAATTCTTTATCATGATCCCAACATGTTTAATTATTAGGTTGCAAAGTAGGATAATGAATCTTTATCTTAACAACCACAAAACTCCAAGTGTATTTTCGGTACTGTAATGTGGAACGCTTCACACACTCAAATATTGTCCACCATTCTAGACGTTAAGATGAAACAGTCCAAAACAGTCGTCCACACACGTACATTGATGGCCTCATCCATCGAAATGAGCATCCGTCGTGCCGAAACCACACGTCCAAATAATATCACAACCCAGGCAGGCGAACAGTGACAGTACCCCCCGGCACAAGCCCCCGTGGCGTTCATGCTGGTGTTGGTGGTGGTGTATAATTGTTTATGTTTTGGAATTAATTACGGCTATAATAATCAATCGCAAACGCCAATTCAAATCGCAAAACTCGCACGCACCACCGTCCGGGGGGTCACTCACGACTAGCTGCCTGCCAGTGGCAGTTGTTAGGTAGCGTCCACCACCCTTCAAATCACCCCCGTGATTGAGTTGGGATATTTGAGTGTGTGCCATGTGGTTGTGTGTATGTGTGGCAAATATCGATTTAATTATGATTCATGGAGTGTAGAACATTCAACCTGGCACGGGAAACGTTCGCTCATTCGTACTGATGTACGAACTGTGAGAGGATGGTAATGATGATAATGATGATGTGAATGACGTTGCTGAAAGTAAACCACATTTAGCCAATACCCCTAACCCGATGGGGTGAGAGGGGGAGGGAAAGAGGTGTGGGGGGGAGCATATTAAAGCATGACTAGGCACAAAACTCTACATCCGAGTGCACTAAACCATTTAAAGTACTTCTTCGGGCGCATTCGCTAATATGTCGGGGTGAAAGGATATGGTGAATTAGCTGTAAACTTTCCACTTGCATTGGATGGATGGAAAAGCTGGGCCGAACTACTTCTCATGGTTATGTATTTTTTATCATCCGTGAAAGCGCACCGAGCTAGCGAAGGAAGGGAAGGAAACAAGATTTCCCTCTGTTAAGTGAACGCCGTCGCTCCGACAAAAGTATCCTTCCGGGAAATGCGAGTTCATACTTCTGCTTCCGTTTGTATCCCGCTGATTGATAGGGAAAAAAGCAAGCTACAAGATTACGGAAAACCTTTCATCTGCATGCGCGAATACGATACACAACAGCAAACGTATTCAAAGGTATGCAAAAGGCTCCTGCTACTTTCATTAGCAAGCAAGAATATTTGTGAAAGAGTTGCCAGCTTTTGTTGGATGTTTTTTTTTTATCTCCCCATTTTGTTGCTTTCCTAGACGCTAGGACAAAACGAATAGCTACGCGATTGTTTAGAGGAGTGTCGATAAAACTGTGCAAACCCCTTAAAAGCGTTCGGCTGTCAAGCGGAGATATATTTATGGCAATTGGCATATCAAAGCCCTTGCCAAACACTTGTCTCACGCATCGCGCGTAACAGGGACGGGCTGTTAAGCCACATGTCGATAGAATAATGGATCGTTTATTTTAGTTTTTGGGGAAATCCCATCGTCGATCGATCGTCGATGCCGCACCAAATCCTTCCACGGTGAGTTATTATTTTCATTTAGACCACCGGTTAGGCATGGTTCGGCAAATCCGTTCCCAACTCTGCGATGGCACGAGTTTTTCGGTCAAATCCTCGATAATCCTTTCCTGTTTTTTTCCCCCCTGAATCGTGCTCTATTGTATAGCACTTTCGCATCTGCCGATCGGAAAGCCGTAGATCCTAAAGAATGTTTGTTTGTGTGGGTGGTCACCATCCCACCCCGGACCCCACACAGACATACACCCTTCCGAAGCCACCCTTAAAATCCCACCGATCCATTCACTTTCATTGAGTGAAGGTGCAATATTGCTTCTTGGCTTCGTGCTCTCGACGTGACTCGACGTATGCACAAAGGACACCAAATCACCAAGCATCCAAATACTCATCACATGGAAAGGAAATGAAGCCTTTTTTGCAGCATGTGTGTGTGTGTGTGTGCATTACTTACGGATACGAGCAGCATATGAATGTACAATCACGCACAAAAGTGTAGGACTCGAGTATATAAAAGCTTTCTGCATCGTCGAGAAGCTTACTATAAGACCCAGTTTGTGTGTGTGTTGTTGGGTATCGTTGTTAGAATTTCAAAGCACACCAAACAAAAAAAAGGTGTATTAGAAGTGAGAAGAAAGCACAGGCAACGCTACCGAAGCGAGTACTATAAATAGCTTGTCGGAATATTGTACCGGCCCACATTGTCCAGGCAGACGATCGGAATGATCCGCGCCTGTTGACAATACGTGTGAAAAGGCTGTACGAAAACGGCAAAGTAAGGTGGTGGTGGAAATAACGACACCAAAAAAAAAACAGGACCCAAGAAACATCACCACCTCTTCGCAATGCAACCGAACGTTACCGTTCGTTTGATGTGCCAAATGTGCCAATGTGCAAATATGAGTTTACGCAGAGTGCAACCGGAAGTGCCGCATGTTCGTGGAAACACGACGAAAAAAAAAACACTGCTTTGTACGCATGTGAAACAGAACCAACCATAAAGCATGGCAACCGTACAAACGTGATGTACGAATGGAACACGAAATAACAAACAACTCCATCCCAACACTTGCCTTCATTCGAATGGGAGAGCAGAAAAAAAGTCCAGGATATCGGTATCCGGTGTCAAAGTCCGAATACAAAGTGACCCAACCAGTAGTAGTGCGGTTGATGGGTTGTGAATTGGGATGAATTTTTTTACGCCAATCGGATTCAAAACGGTGGGCATGTGATCGCCTATACGCTCTACACACAAAAAAAAACCTATCGTCTATAAACATCGCTGAAAGGCATCCGGGCAAAAGCATTTTCTTGGACGCAATTTCTTTCTCGCGATGGACACGCGATGCACGGTGTGGAACAACACCGGGTATGGGAGGAATTTCATTCGTGATAGAATGGGGATTTTTTTACAATGCTTCCGTACACTGTCACAACAGACAGCACCCGTACAATGGCTTTGTAGTCGATGTGGTTCTTCAAATCTGCATGTTTCACCAGCAAAAAAACAGAGCGAGCAAAGTGAATCTACACCCTGCTAAAGCGATAGCATTCGAAAGGAAAATATTTTCTGCGCTTTGTTTGCTGTTGTCGTTGGCAATAAATAAATAAGCTGTTTGAGAAGAGCATATCATTTAGCTATTGATGGAATGATTTTGTCTCATACATTGCATACCTTCAGGCGCACGAGTGTTTAAAGTAAGGAAACGTATGCAATCCGCATGACAAATTCGAGCAGTTTGTGAGATATTCGAACCGTTCATAACCTTATTTTACTGCATCCAAACATTGAACGACGTTTAACAAAGGGCCATGAGTGTTTACACCACCCATAGAGTTCAATAGCGAAACTTTATCCTTCTGCTGCCGACATGTCGACATCGGAACGTTGTGATGCTGTACAAATAGTGTATTGCAAACAAAAAAATAGGAACTCCTGCTGTTGCTTCCATGCACAATCACAGAGATCATGGACGCATTTTGATAAAATGGGAACATCGGTTCACAACAAGCCTCGACTGCAAATCAATTTTAGCACCGAGCAGATGACGACCCGCTGATGCGCTCGACCGATCGCCTACACAATCGTACTATTGTGCAAACGCGACACGGTAACATTCACGGGAATCGATTCGCGCGATTTAATGGAAATCTGATGTCCGCCAATTGCTGCTGATGAGCATTACTAGAACTTTGCATATTGAGCTATTCATTAGCCAACTGAGGGGGAATTGGCTGCTGGAAAACCATACTAACAGCGAACGAAACCGCGATACCAACCATAAAGGACTTCCCGTTCTATTAGCCACACATGACACACCGACATCGGCGCTTTTTGCAAAAACAAAAACCCCCCAAAACAGCTGTAATATGAACTGTTTGTGTTTAATTATTTCGTTTTCGCTAACTGCCATTTGCCATGGAAAACCTAGGAAGGGAAACGGGAAAATGGGGAACGCGGGGAAATTCCACTAACACTAACAATAAGCGGAACACAGTGCTAGATTCAGCGGGAAACGGGAAAAATATATTTACAGTTTAAATATTAAATTAATTTAATTATCTCACCACGAATGCACCCCGTTCGGCGTGGGTGTCGATTTTCTAGCATAACTAATGATAAATGAAAATGTTCAATTGCTATTATCAAATGCGTAACATGCGTTGAAGCGCTTGTACTGGGTGATGTGCAACAAACAAATGAATGCTTTATCAACAATTTCTGTTCTTCTAACAACAATTTACTACCACTGCTTTGATACTCTAAAAGTGGATAAAAACTACACAAAAAAAAAAAACAGTCAAAAGTCAATTTTGTCATGTCTAGCGCATACTTTAATCATTTCAGCCTGCGTGTATGCAATCCGCCGAACAAAAACGCCTCAAAAGGGCAACACAAATAGCTTGTTACGTCGTATCGTTGCAATCCATGGTTTTCTCGTGTGTTTTTTTTCTATCAAAACGATAGCTTGCGGCCATTGGTGACCTTTTCCTCCATTTGCCAGTATCATTTCAGGGCAACGACAAAATACCGATACAAGCAGTAAATGCTAAAAATATACTTGCTAAAAATATGCTACCAATCATAACGTCATAGCCAAATGTTTTGCCAAAAAAAACTTTGCCCACACACTCTGCGTATGAGGGCTACACACCCTCTCACGTTAAGATGTGTCCTTGCCCCTGCATTAGGCATCGTCTTCAGCAAAAAGGCAATCCTCACGACNCGTTACCGTTCGTTTGATGTGCCAAATGTGCCAATGTGCAAATATGAGTTTACGCAGAGTGCAACCGGAAGTGCCGCATGTTCGTGGAAACACGACGAAAAAAAAAACACTGCTTTGTACGCATGTGAAACAGAACCAACCATAAAGCATGGCAACCGTACAAACGTGATGTACGAATGGAACACGAAATAACAAACAACTCCATCCCAACACTTGCCTTCATTCGAATGGGAGAGCAGTAAAAAAAGCCCAGAATATCGGTATCCGGTGTCAAAGTCCGAATACAAAGTGACCCAACCAGTAGTAGTGCGGTTGATGGGTTGTGAATTGGGATGAATTTTTTTACGCCAATCGGATTCAAACCGGTGGGCATGTGATCGCCTATACGCTCTACACACAAAAAAAACCTATCGTCTATAAACATCGCTGAAAGGCATCCGGGCAAAAGCATTTTCTTGGGCGCAATTTCTTTCTCGCGATGGACACGCGATGCACGGTGTGGAACAACACCGGATATGGGAGGAATTTCATTCGTGATAGAATGGGGATTTTTTTACAATGCTTCCGTACACTGTCACAATAGACGTTCATTCACCAGCAAAAAAACAGAGCGAGCAAAGTGAATGTACACCGTGCTAAAGCGAAAGCATTCGAAAGGAAAATATTTTCTGCGCTTTGTTTGCTGTTGTCGTTGGCAATAAATAAATAAGCTGTTTGAGAAGAGCATATCATTTAGCTATTGATGGAATGATTTTGTCTCATACATTGCATACCTTCAGGCGTACGAGTGTTTAAAGTAAGGAAACGTATGCAATCCGCATGACAAATTCGAGCAGTTTGTGAGATATTCGAATGTGAGTGTGTTTTCGATCGTTCATAACCTTATTTTACTGCATCCAAACATTGAACGATGTTTAACAAAGGGCCATGAGTGTTTACACCACCCATAGAGTTCAATAGCGAAACTTTATCCTTCCGCTGTCGACATGTCGACATCGGAACGTTCTGATGCTGTACAAATAGTGTATTTCAAACAAAAAAATAGGAACTCCTGCTGTTGCTTCCATGCACAATCACAGAGATCATGGACGCATTTTGATAAAATGAGAACATCAGTTCACAACAAGCCTCGACTGCAAATCAATTTTAGCACCGAGCAGATGACGACCCGCTGATGCGCTCGACCGATCGCCTACACTATCGTACCATTGTGCAAACGCGACACGGTAACATTCACGGGAATCGATTCGCGCGATTTAATGGAAATCTGATGTCCGCCAATTGCTGCTGATGAGCATTACTAGAACTTTGCATATTGAGCTATTCATTAGCCAACTGAGGGGGGATTGGCTGCCGGAAAACCATTCTAACAGCGAACGAAACCACGATACCAACCATAAAGGACTTCCCGTTCTATTAGCCACACATGACACACCGACATCGGCGCTTTTTGCAAAAAAAAAAAACCCCAAAACAGCTGTAATATGAACTGTTTGTGTTTAATTATTTCGTTTTCGCTAACTGCCATTTGCCATGGAAAACCTAGGAAGGGAAACGGGAAAATGAGGAACGGGGGGAATTCCACTAACACTAACAATAACCGGAACACAGTGCTAGATTCAGCGGGAAACGGGAAAAATATATTTACAGTTTAAATATTAAATTAATTTAATTATCTCACCACGAATGCACCCCGTTCGGCGTGGGTGTCGATTTTCTAGCATAACTAATGAAAAATGAAAATGTTCAATTGCTATTATCAAATGCGTAACATGCGTTGAAGCTGCTTGTACTGGGTGATGTGCAACAAACAAATGAATGCTTTATCAACAAATTCTGTTCTTCTAACAACAATTTACTACCACTGCTTTGATACTCTAAAAGTGGATAAAAACTACACAAAAAAAAAACAGTCAAAAGTCAATTTTGTCATGTCTAGCGCATACTTTAATCATTTCAGCCTGCGTGTATGCAATCCGCCGAACAAAAACGCCTCAAAAGGGCAACACAAATAGCTTGTTACGTCGTATCGTTGCAATCCATGGTTTTCTCGTGTGTTTTTTTTCTATCAAAACGATAGCTTGCGGCCATTGGTGACCTTTTCCTCCATTTGCCAGTATCATTTCAGGGCAACGACAAAATACCGATACAAGCAGTAAATGCTAAAAATATACTTGCTAAAAATATGCTACCAATCATAACGTCATAGCCAAATGTTTTGCCAAAAAAAACTTTGCCCACACACTCTGCGTATGAGGGCTACACACCCTCTCACGTTAAGATGTGTCCTTGCCCCTGCATTAGGCATCGTCTTCAGCAAAAAGGCAATCCTCACGACCCACCACCAGCGCGTGTGTGCCCGATTTGGTTTCTGGGTGGATACTGTGAACAGGGAAGCGAAGATAGTGCCGCCCGAAAACAATAATGGCCGTAACCGTATGGAATAATTTAATAATTGCTGTGCCGGCGGGCACGACGACGATGATGATATGGTTGTTGCGGCACAGCACTGCGAAGGATCCGTTGTCGTGCTACGTTAAGTGACTGCTGCCGTTGCTGCTGGTGATGTTCCCTAACCCAATGGAAGATGTCGATAAAATATTCAACACTCTCCGCATTGGTATCGCTTGCACCGTCCGGTGTCCCTTGTTCCTTCGGCGTACTGTCCGCAGGCGATTCACCGCCGCCACAGTTCACCGTCGTCTCGTCGCAGCACGGCAACGATGATCGATGTTCGATGATGTGTATTATGCGCGATCGATGATGTACTTGGTGCGATGGGGCGGCGTGTGACCGTTGCCCGCCGGCCTGTTTGTTAGGATGATGGTGCTCCATGCGAAGCGTTTGGTGGTCAGCAGCACGAACGGTGGTGGTGTTGGTGCGCTTGTAAGTAGTGGCGCCGTTCGTGGTATTAGAGTGTATGGTGGACCGTTGCCAGAGTAATCGACTCGCCGAAGCCAGCGGCACGGGTGAATGGTAATCGGCCCGGAATGGTAACCCGGCCGGGGATGAACGAGTGTGGTTGGTGGAATGATTGGTGTTGGTGAGGGTGGTGGTGGTGGTCACGGTTAGTCCCGCGGCAGATGAATGATTACCTTGACCCATTAGTGGCGTTATGAGCGCGGTTTGCCCGAATGCCCCCGGATGGCTGCTGCTGTGGTTGCGATTGTGGTAATGGTGCTGATGTTGGTGGCGATAGCGATGATTATTATGATAGCGATTCGGTGTGCCTACCGGCGCACCGTTCGCTCGCTGCTGTGGCGTATGCTGTTGCTGTTGCTGTTGTGTTTGTTGTTGGCGATAATAGTAATGGGATGATGGTGGTTGCGTTCGTGTGTGTGGTGCGGTTGTGGCAAATGCATACGGTTGCGCCTGATCGACCGAACCAATGCCGGGCGCGTACCGGTGCCAAATGGTGTGTAAAACAATGTGCAGTCTACTACTACTTACGGGATAGTTGTTGCCGTCCAGCCGGACGGGCGGTTTGCCCGGACAGATGAGATATGATTCGTGGTTCTCGAGCCGGTTCAGTTCCGCCGGCCTTGAACCGCCGGCAGAACCCGGATGTGGCCGACGTGGCTCCATCACCTCGACCGGTGGACCTGCACGAACGTTTGAAGGTTGAATGCCACCGCTGAAGGGTCTCATTTTCTCCAGCTTAATCTTACCTTTAACCACCACACGGAAGTTACAGTTGGCGCTCAACCCATCGGCATCGGTTGCGATGTAGTTGATGTAGTGCATCCCGGCCGCCAGCAGCTGACCGGGTGTGTTGGATTTGTACAGCTGCTTGATCTCCGAGCCCGATTCGAACTTTGGTTCCGCCCAAAACACCGACCGGGACGGTTCGTTCCGTTCCAGCTGTACCTCGAACGATTCCGGACACTGCACCACGGTTGGAGGTTTCCTTTCTACAGTAATAACCATACAGAAAACGGAAGAGATCAATTGATAGCAAAGGAATTTGGCAATTAGGAAAACACAACTTTACCTCGTATTTTTATCACAACGCGGCAAACATCGTTCACGTTGCTCGTCGGACTGCGGGCACGGAACGTGACGATCGTTTCGCCCGCGGGCAGTTCCACTTCCAGCTGTTTGCCCCACGGTGGATGCGAGTCGACATACTTGTGCCAGTCAACGTTCGACGTCGGTCGCTCCATCCGTACCTTCATCGTGTACTGACCGAGCGGCAACACCTCCTGTATATCCGGTGGGCACTGGATGTATGGCTTGATGGTGACCGGCGCAACGGTCGACGTGGCAGTTATCGGTTTCACTGTGACCGGACTCTTGGGTGTATCCAACGGTACGCAGCGCAGATTATCTGCCGGCACCCAGGTCTGGGACAGTGTGCAGACGGCCGTCCGCTTTGCCATCGGTTTGTAGCCCGGCTTGCAGTGAAGAACACAGCGTTCGTTCGCGAAAATCTTGCCCGCCGTACATGCGACCGGTAGAATCACACCATTTTCCGGGCGCGTTAACTTTGGACATGCAAGTGCTGTGAAGATGGGTCATAAAAATGGTTAATGGTGGTAAGATCATCAACCTATTGCACCCCGCGCATGATACTTACGCACGCAAATCGATTCACCCTCGTCCCATTCACCGGTTCCATTGCAGTGGCGCACCGACGGTCCGTGCAGTTTAAAGCCCTTCTTGCACGTAATGATGCACTTGGAGCGGTAAAACAGTTGCGTCTTATGCCGGGAACGTGTACACCGCACATCGGCATTCCGTGGCGCCTCGAACGGTTTGCAGTTGTCCTTCAGCTCGGCACAATTCTTACGATCATGCGCCAGCTTAAACCCTACCGGACACACACACCGACTGCTGCCCGCCGTATTGATGCACTGTGCCTTCGCACCACAGCCACCATTATCGACGGTGCACTCATTAACGTCAATACACTGTCCGAGATCGTTCTTCTCGTAGCCAGTGTAACAATCGCACCGGTACGAACCTTCCAAGTTAACGCACCGCTGCTGACAGTTGTGATCCTTCGTCTGCAAACACTCGTTGTGATCGATGCAGGACGCTTGATTCGTTTTGTTCAGCACATAACCTTCCCGGCACGAACACACCGGTAGCCCTGCCTTCAAGCTACAGTAATGCTGACAGCCACCGTTCCGCAATGCGCACTGATTCGACACCTCGCAAGCCTTCCCATCCGCCATTAGACTATAGCCCGGATGGCAACCGCAACGGTAGCCACCGTCCCGATTGATACACAGCTGACTGCATCCTCCATTCAGCACGCTACACTCATCGATATCGGTACACGTGGCTTGATCCTTCCCAAGCAACATTCCCTCCGGACAGCGACACTCGAAGCTGCCCACCGTATTTTCGCAGATGTGCGAACAGCCGCCATTAAAGTTGTTAATCCGACACTCGTCAATGTCCACACAGCTCACCTTGTCGATGTCCAGCCGCAGCCCGGACGGACACGAGCACTCAAAACTGCCCTTCGTGTTGGTGCAATCGTGCGTACACTTACGCTCCTCATCGCTACACTCATCCACATCGGAACAGGTACGATTGTCGGCCGCTAGCCGATGGCCATCCTCACAACCACAGTGATACGAGCCGATCGTATTCACGCACCGATGCTCACAACCACCACGATCGGGAAGTACCTTACACTCGTTCACATCCTCGCAGCTTAGCCTGTTGCGACCAAGCTTGAAGCCCTCGGGACACTCACACTCGTACGCACCCGGTACGTTCACGCAGCGATGCGAACAATCATGGCTGCCATCATTACACTCATCCACATCCACACAGGTGCGTTGATCATCTGCCAGCTCATACCCAAGCTCGCAAGCACAACGATACGCACCCGGTAGATTAATGCAAATGTTCGAACAGTTTCCATTCTCCACCACGCACTCATCCACATCCTGACAGGTGTGACGATCGTGACGCAGCTCATACCGCTCCGGACACTGACATTCGTACGATCCGGGCGTGTTAAAGCACTCGTGCGAACAACCACCATTGCGTCTCGTACATTCATCCACATCGACGCAGGTTTTCTGATGCTCGGCATCCAGCTGGAACCCTTTCGGACAGGAACAGCTCACCACACCGTACTCGTAGTGGCAACCATGCGAACAACCTCCATTGTTAAGCTCACACTCGTCCACAAAGTCACACGTGCGATCGTTCTCCTGCAGAAACAGTCCCTTCGGGCAGGAACACTGATGACCGCCGAGCAGATTGATGCACACGTGCGAACAGTTCCCATTGTGATCTTCGCACTCGTTCACGTCCATACACGTGCGAGCATTCTCCGCCAGCGTGTAACCGGCGTGACAGGTGCAGTAGTACGATCCAGCCGTGTTGTGACAGTTGTGATCACAACCACCACCACGCGCATTAGCACACTCGTCCCGATCGATGCACGTCCGTCTGTCCGACTCCAGCTCGTATCCTTCGTAGCAACTGCACCGATATCCGCCCTCGAAATTCACACAGCTCTGCTCACATCCGCCATTGTTCGCGTGGCATTCATTCACATCCTCACAGGTGCGCCCATTCGCTCCCAGTACCATGCCCGCCGGACAGTGGCACATCATCTCACTGTCCGGATCGCACGTATGCGAACAGCCGCCATTGTTCAGACCGCACACGTTGGCCGTTTCGCACGTTTTGCCATCCTCCGCCAGCTCCATATCGTCCGGACAGTCGCAGTACGTTTCGCGATTGTAGAACGTGCAGATGTGCGAACAGCCGCCATTATCCTTGCGGCACAGATCCATCTGCCGGCAGATACCGTACTCGTCCAGCTCTCTACCCTCGGGACAGACGCACTTGTAGCTACCGTACGTATTCCTGCACTCGAGATCACCGCACAAACCTTCCAGCTCGTTCGTCTCACGCTGACACTCATCCACATCGTCGCAGGTCTTCCCATCGCCGGACAGTGTTAAACCCACCGGGCAACTGCACCTGTACGAACCGGCCGTATTGTGACACTCGTGACTACAATCATGCCGTCCCAGCTGACACTCATCCCGATCATGGCAGCTGTGATCGTTCTGGACATATCCATCGGGACATTCGCACCGATAGTCTCCACTCGCACTGCCCACCTTACGACATCGGCCCGGTTCACAGCGTTTGCGTTGATTATCATCACAGCTGTACGCACTGTGACAAGTCTTCTGATCCACCTCGTCCAGCAGATAACCCTCCGGACAGTGGCACCGGAAGCCTTCCACCTCGTCGGCACATTCATGCGAACAGCGCGTCTTGTTCGGGTTCTCGTACAGATCCTGACAAAAGTCCCGCACGCACGTGCGTCGATCGTTGTTCAGATGGAACGCATCCGGACATCGGCACTCGAACGATCCGATCGTGTTGTGACACTCGTGCGAACAGACCGCACCGGTCTCGCCGGACTCATCCTCACCGACGCTACATTCGTCCACATCCTCACAGTGTTTGTCATCGTTCGCTAGCTCGTATCCATCCGGGCAGGTACACTGGTAGCCACCGTACGCGTTCTCACAGTAATCGCAACCATGATCCTGTTCCTCACATTCATTAATATCTGAAAAACAGGACACAGCAATCGATCAGTGGCGGGACTGAAGAAATTGTTTTAGCTCGTTCAACGGGGATCATTCCACAAATAATTTCTTCATGTCACCCATCACAACCGATAGTTTAAATGTGTTCAGACGTTAGCCTGACGTAAAACGTTTGAAACGTCTGAATGGTAGCTGTCAGACAAAAATGCCCCACGCACACTAGATCAGCCCCTTCTGATGAAAGGCGTAAACGCGTAAACGATCACTTAAGCTACTAAAAAATATCTTGAATCCACGATCCTGAAAGTATGCAAAATTTATATCACTTATCATTTTTAACTCATGTAACGCAATCTATTCATCACAGATGTTCGAAAAACAGAAACATTCGACATAAGGAGCAATGTAATCTGCACTGGTTCCACCTACAAAATGAAGCTAAATTCCGTTGAAACATTGCGCATTGTTTGCTGTAAGTCTAAAATCCTCCGCTCTATTCAATCGCTACCATTAATGGTAAAATGATTATCCTGCCTTTTGTTGGTTATCAAACAACGACACTGGACCGCATAATACCCTAGCTCTACAACCTGTTCCCAACACCATATGTTACCCCTGCAGTGAAACAATCCCAACCCAAAAGTGTCCGTGTACTATCGAAATCTGCAATTCTCTTCACCAAAACGAGCGAAAAAAATAAACCCCACTCACACAAACCATATGTAGCACGTGTCGGTACAACATTCCCCCGTGTACAAGGAGCATAATCAACGAACAAATTACGAGCCATGATTAACATGCGAGCAAACGCGCAGCCAAGTATTTGGCCGTCTGTCGCCCTCGGTCCATGCAAACGGGGCGCGCAGAGGATGGAAACCCGGCAGCTTAAACATTGTAATAACGATCAAAATCCGGCACGGTACGGCTAGGGAGCTGCTGTGTGTGTTTTGCGGTGAGACAATGCACGCTTGTACCGAAAATATCGCCCGGCGCCGGTGAAACCTTTGGCTCGCTTGTACCGGCACTACAACTGTCGCTAAAGTGTGTTCGTACGATAGGCGTACCGCGGACAGTTTGCCACACGGCGTGGAAACAATATTTTTTGCACCCCGAACTTAGGGGGTGGCACCTCCATGCTTTGGACTCGGGTATGGCGCCTGGCACGCGCTTTCGATGGGCGGCGTGCTTCATCTTTCCCCGACAAAACCCCGTTTGCACCGGGAATCCCTTTGCACACCGTCCACACTTTCCATTCCTCCGTCAGCGTTCCTTTCTGCTAACCGACTTTCTGCAATATTCAATTAACGGACGATAGTCGGATGGAAACCGGCGCCATGTGCCTTTCCATAAACGAGTTTCCGCGCAAAGCGAAGCACGGCAAGCGTTTTGCACTCATCAACGCGCTAAAATGCAAACTCGGTCGGTGTGGCTGGCTGGCACACGATGGCAGAATATGGCGTGCAATGGCTCATCCCACGGGCAAAGGTGCAACGTGGACCAGGCAAGCTCGGGCTGATGAGCCTCCGCATGGCCTCGGAATTATTTGCATAAATAGAGCCCGGGTTTTGTGGTTTTTATTGGGTTTGTAGTGCCGTGGCCGCTACCAGGCCACTACCGTGGCAGTAGCGAGCTAATCGAAACGCTAACTAACATGTTGGCCGTACTTCAACCCGGTGGTGAAGGTACGGCACACTAGTACATCATACACTAGCGGGTAATGTTTGTTGGAAAGCTTTTAGAATTTAACACCAACTGAAAGAAGAAAACGGTAGCTTTGAAACTTAAAAGAGCTGTAGGAGAATTCTGTTTTGAAAACATATATTTTTAATTTTAATAAATGATGTTCCAAAATAAAGTGCATTATTGAGAGTTCTTGAGCAGGTTCTGAACTTCTAGTAGTACAAACAGTAAATAAAACAATTTAATAGTTTTCATAATAAAACGATTGTCCTCCAGCTGCACCAATGCTTCTTTCAAGTTCATTCAAAAGCTTTCGCCACTTTACACCTCCAAGCTTTCGATGCGTTTTTTGGAGACCAGAACTAGACCGCCATTTAAATACCCTCCAACCGAAGGGGGCCTTTGTTCACCCCACAAAAAAAACCGGTCCACAAAAGTTTTACGACCCAGCCCGGGGCAGAGCAGTTAAATTATGAACCGAAACCATATTCCGGTCGACTTCCAATCGGCTTACGGGAGGTACGGATCATTAACATTTTAACAACCTTCGGTCACCGGGAAGCGCGGGTTGAGCGCGTGTGCAACACAATTACACCAGCCGGCCAGACCAGCCAGGTGAGTTACAAAAAGGTACGTGCTACGTATCGATTTCCGTACCACGTTGCCACGAAAATTAAACTCTTTTATCGCGCTCAAAACAGCCGCAAACAGATTGGTTCGCTGCTTGTACCGAAACCATCGGGTACTGGGCGTCTCCATTTTGATGTCGGAACGGGTGAACATGGGGTTCGGGTGTGATGTAGGGGTTTATGGGAGTGTTGGGCTGCGCATAAAGTTTTGTCGTAAATTCGTACGCTCACCGACCGACCGTGTAAAAAAAGGAAACATTTGCCATTGGTTCTTCGTTCTTCAGATTCCGGGTTTTCCCCGTTGGGAAATACATCCACCCGTTTACTGTTGAGTGGTTTTCTTCCACACCGAACGCGGAACTGCGTGGAATCGATGCGGAAACGTTGTTTAAAGCAAGCGCACAACCCCCGGACAAACTTCCGGGGCGAGACACGCGTCACCAGACGCCAACCGGATGAGCTCACTCACCTTCACAAGTGCCTGTCGTCGGATTCGATCGAAGTCCTTCGCCACAAGCGCGCGTACTACCTGAGACCGTTTGGCCATCGGTTTGCTCGGTGCTTTCTTCCGAACCGGGCCCATTATCATCGTCATAATCTGGTCCCATCGGTCCATCGTGTTCCACTTTGGATGTGGTAATCTCGCCGTGGCCATCACCTGAAGTTACGACTGGTTTGGAAGGCGACTGAACGTGAGGCCGCTCGACAACGCTTTCATCCTCCTCCTCGTGCTCCTCTTCTTCCTCTTCGTCCTCCTCCTCATCTTCATGATCGTCCTCTCGTTCTGGGACTGTGTCACGATTCACCAACTCTGGTACAGAACGATCTTCACCATGATGATGCCGATGAGCGTGCGAAACGCCGACCGTTTCGGTCTCATTTTCCATGTCATCATCACGCTCGTCACCGATATCGTCATCCGTCCGGCCGCTTCCGGCGCTATCCACTGATTGATGGGATTCTTGAGGCAATTCATTTTCGCTCAATCGATTATGCGCTTCCGTTCGTTCCTCCTGTTCCACCCCTTCCTCATCGCCGTTGTCGTCTTCGGTGTCACTGTCGCCCTCGTCTTCCTCGTCCTCCTCATCCTCTTCCTTCCCCAATGTTGGCTGTTCGCTACGGTCAATAGTGGGCTTTTGGACCTCCAGGCATCGATAGGATCCGAACGTATTTTCACATCCATTGGCACATCGTTCCGCGATGTCTCCATTTTGACACTCATCGATATCTGTCGACGTTGGCGTGGCCAATTTGGCCAGGAAGGAAAGTTGAATTGGTCCAAAATTTGCACTTTGATTTTATGGGGGTTTTTAGTTCATTTAATGCACATGAAAGCAATCGATGCGAAGCAAAGTTTGTGCAAGCATAATGTGTTGTAATGTAGGGCTTTTAAGTACGTTATCGTTTGGAATTGTTTTTAATACAAGCATAGGTTTATAAGCGTCAGGAAGGTTAATTCCTAAGAAAAGCAATTTGGTGCCGTGACCAGGATTTATGTTACTTTTAAGCTTTTTGTTTAAAAATTCGTCATTCTTTTACCATTTTATTTTTCGCTACTTTTAGCATTATTTACAATCATGTTTGTTGTACTTTAATAGTAAAAAATTATTTCAATCACCTTTACTAAAACCGGATAGAAGCCCTTAAAACATGTAATACATTTTTCCTGCAAAAATATAAATATTTATACAACACTTTGCGTCTTCATCATATCTAAATATACGTAAAATACCTTTCCAACTGAAGGCTTCCCCCGTCGCTACAAATATCTCACCGACCGTGTGCTGATGCAAGATAACTTTCTTCGATGATGTATGAAAACTATCGCTATGCCCTTAACGAACAACCATTCCGACGGTGCTATTGTGTGCATCAATCAGACTGTGTGAAGGCATACAAAAGATCACCAACCTGTACGTCCTGCCGGGTGTGTTTGAGAGTTTCCCACCCAAGTGTGCACAGTGTACGGGGAAAATGCATGTTGTCCCTGGTGGAAAACTTCTTCCCTGAGCGGATTCCCTGTACCACACGCAAGCAGGCAGGCGTGTCGGAATTGAGTTTATTTCCACGCAAGGTTTCCACCGCCCGGTGCTTGTGATTGTGCACGGCAACAACCCTGGCGACAACCGCCCACTGCCGGCTTTGCACATCTGACAAGCTTTTTTTTGCCCTCCTTTTTTGCACTACATGTGGGAAAGGTTGCCGTTTGCTTCACTCTTGTGCTTCCCGTTTTTTTCCCAGCATTTGGCAACTATAGTTCCGACCAAGTATTTTTCAGGCGGAAAATTATAAGTATAAATAATAATAGAGTGCCTTTCGTATCGGTACGCCCGAACGACCGGAGTGCATCTTTGCAACGCAATGTGCTGTAGAGAGGAAGAAAATAAGACACAAAGAGAAAGAAAAGAGAGAGAGGGAGAGAGAAGGAATACGAAAGTTCATAAAATTCTTCTTCCCCGTTGGCCGTTCCACTACACTGCGTCAGCAAACTTTGCTCTCTCCTTCGTTTTTTTGTTTTCTTCATTTCTTTCCTCAACAAAATCACATGGCAACGAATGGCGCAACGAACGGTGCCGAGTAAGACAGCAGACGCTAACCCACAAACTCCACAAATATGCTCACCACACCACAAAGAAAGAACAAATGTTAGAATGACGAGGAAAACTTAAAAAAAAACAGAAACACCGGCACACCAAACTCCTTCTCGCCAGAGATTCCGTACGATAATGCAGATGATACCGGGAGACTGCGATGATGTCTCGAAAAGGGTACATCAACTTAATACAGTGCGCCGTGCGGTGTTAAGAAAGGAAAAAGGAGGAGGAGAAGGGGAAAGAGAAAGTGGAAAAAGTCCCCGATGCCCAAACTAAACGTCGGCCTTGAGCCTTGGCTGTTTGGTTGTTTCGAGACTTTTACCGGCGGGTGGAAAATATTTTCATAATCCAACCGACCGTTCATCCTTCCCTTTTTTTTTGGTAGAGCCAGGATCGGTGAATTGAATGAAACTGTTCCTCCTTTCTGCCCTGCACCCCTTTTCCAGCCACCGTAACCACAAAACGGTCGGCATGGCATGGCACGGTGTGTGCCCTTAGCCGCCATCGTCGTCGTCGTCGTCGTCTGATGACTGGTTGATGAAGCCGTTCCTCGTCGTTCTAGCAGCACATCCGCCAAATTGAACCACGGCCATCTTTCCAGCCATATCCAGACGCCACACAAAATGTCAGAAAACGAAACAATGTTGATGCAGCTCGATCATTCACTCATTCAAACGCTGCACGCTTCACGGAACGCTTGATAACCTTCCGAAAACCACACACACAGCCACGCGGCCGGAATAGTCGGAGCAAAGCTGAAGCTAGAAAAACCTTGGGTTTTTCATTTTCTTTTCACCAAATTGTTGTTCGATGGGGTGTGTGTGTGTGTTGTTGTTTTGTTTTTTCATTATTTTTCTGTACGGAAAATATCGTTCCGTTGCCAAAAATCACTTTCGCAGCTTAATCGCTATTAGTATCCCTTCTGCCAAGCCGTTGCGGTTCGTCGGTATGGCTGTGGAGTGAAAGTTTCTATGAACTATAAAACCACCGGATTGGGATGGGATTGCTTTAGAAGTGGTGAAAAATTGAAACGTCGATAAATCTATCCCAAAAACATGTTCCACTAACAGGCTCAGTGTTAAAAATGGTCTGTAACACAAAACAGCATTAAAGCACCTTAATTGGTTTCTATTTCGTGTTTGGGTCGCATTAGCTTCCTTTAATATGTTTTAATTTTTTGTGGTTTTGTTTGAAAAAAGTGACGGTTTTTTACTATAATTAATTAATTTTGGACTTTAAGATAGAATGTTTAAGTATTTGAAATGATTTTGACAGAACCAAACTTGTCATGTCGTTTATACACCAAGATTTGAAGTTTGATAAGGATTATATTATTTTATAGCTAGCTTTATCAACTCTTTTGTGTATTTTTTAATGACCACAACAGAGAAACCACAAACTTCAAAAGCTGCTACTACTCACAAGAAGAACAGGGCTTCAATTAATTTAAAATGAATTCAAATATTTACTTTTTTATCAAAGTCTCAAAGGAACGCTTTAAAAAGGCAAGAATTTTGGGGACCCATCGGACGACATAAGAGTGCTCCCTTTTTCTAAGAATGGTACGGAAATAGAAAGACTTTCCATCAATGATGTCCACTTCACATCCGGCTTTGAAAGCTAATGAAAATAGCAGTATCTTAAATGGATTGAATTTTAAATACTTTAATAGTTTCCAATCAATCGAGAAAGCACGAGGAGTTCGGTCGAAGCTTGACGTCCCCTTGTTCGGGATGGTGATGATTTGATGAAAAGTTTTAGACGTTCCACCCACCCATTGAAGCAGGAAGCCATCCCATCGCCGGATGTCTCGTAGTGCATTGCGATAACCCCCTTACATCCTACTTTTCCCTCGCCCCTTATGGGTAAAGTTGGCAAAGTTTGGCATCCAAGAGCCCAATTCCGTGCTGCATCCCAGCATGCCCATTAGTTGTATTGCAGGATCGATCGTACACGAGCTGGACGGGATTGGATAATTTATAACTTTCAAATGCAAATTTAAACGGATGAGCAAACCAAACCAGCCAACGTTGACCTCCATCTTGGGCACACTCGATGGAACGATGCAGCAGGACATCAAACACGTTTCATGTACAGCGATAGTACCATCCGGGGGGATAGTACCGAACCAATGTCTCAATGTGTCTCAAAAGTTCGAGATGGAGTAACCTTTTTCTCTCTCTCTTTCTCTCTCTCTCGTGTGCCATCTGATGGTGCACAAGGGAACCACCACGAGCCCAAAAAGAGGAACAAGATGAAGAAAAGAAGAACACACAAACGTTTGTGCCGGATGCCTACCTTCGCACGTTTTCCAGTCCGCTCCGAGGCGCAACCCATCCGGACAGAGGCAGAAGACGCGCCCAAGCGTTGAAAGGCATCGATGGGAGCAACCACCGTTCGCCTTCGCACATTCACCATCGTCCTCGCAGCCGTGCCCATCCGCTGCCAGCCGCGTGCCCGGCAGCCCTTCGCAGCCGCAACTGTAGCTGCCCCAACGGTTCTCGCACGTATCCTGGCACGGACCGTGACCATTTCGCAACAGGCACTCGTTGATGTCTTATCACCCATGGTCCGTGTGGTGTGAGGAGGTGGGGGGAGATGGGGAGCATAGGAAGAGGAGAGTTGGAGGAGGAGAGGTGGGTTTAATTTTTTTTTACCCCAGATATATTTCCATAGAAGAGGAGGAGACGCGGCCAGAATGGTGACGGAAGCGAAAAGGTCGGTTCGAAGAAAAGCGAGTGTGTGTGCGTGATTGGTGCGATGGGTGCGCATGGTGCATTGAATTGTGATGTGATGACGTTTTTTTTTTTTTGAGTGGTGGTAGCGGTATGGAAGAAAAAGAGTAAAAAGAGAAGGACAAGTCGTGTCAGTTAGAAATGGTCACAAAATGCTCCATCCGTACTCTTTTCCGCCGGATGGACCAACGTCCGCAAGGTGCAGGGTTAGGTGTGAGAGTTGCACTACATTAAAGTGTTTTGCCAACAGTGTTTATGTTGTATGTGTGTACGTGCGCTACTGGTTGATGAAAAATGTGTAGCTAACCGAGTGTATAAATAATGAGAAAATCGTCTTACAAGTCCGATTTTCCAACACTTAAAAACAAGTTGCTTAACACGCTAATATATCATGCGTGTTGCATACCTTTAGGCGCTTTACGCTATTACTTCCATCTATTACTATTTTAGAATCATTTCTAACATTTCTAGAAACCACTCGTAAATAGAAATATTTCAGGTATGATTACTAAAGATGCTGATTATCGTTTTTACTTATTAATTTTAACTCACTCATGTTACCTTATCATAAACTACGTATTTTTACCATTACCGGTGTAATTAGTCTTCGTTTAGGCTTTGCATGTGAAGCATTTCTTTCAAAAAAAAAATCCCTTCAAGACACCCACATACAGTTCAGTGATAATTCAAGCTTCGTCCTTGAAGCGTGGATACGGAGCGGAATCATATACCTTTCAAAGCTACCTAATACTTGACATTTCACGAAAGTATGAAACTGTTTCACCATGTACATGGCACCATTGGTACCATGTAGCAATGTTTTAATCCAACACGCTTCGGTGGCCTGTTGCGAGGTTCTTTCGGATGCACATTTTTTTTTCTCTCCCTGTCCCATTTTGGTAACATTAATCCTTCCTACCAACTCGGAATGGAACTGACCCGGAATGGATTATCGTTCAGTTTGTGCTAACAACTGCTAATGAGCAGAATGTTGCTACATGTATGGTACACTTGCTTGCAAAAAAAATGACAAAGGTGCAACGATACTAGAAATAATTGTGTATCGTTTGTGGGAAAATATGTTACCAGCTCAAAACATTGTTGTGTTATACCGGTTTCGAATGGCACTTCAATATTTAGTACGCGTCTCCAAAGTGATTTCACCTCAATCTGGATGATTTCTAAATCAACCTTCCTTTCATACACGTGGCGGATAATTAAACCTCTTTCGCTTTCCTCTAAAACGTAAAGCATCACTTTGCCAACGGACTTCTAGCGAAGTACAGGGGAATGGTTTATGATGTCACACACTGTTCTACTACAAAAGTCATTCAAACGAGCTGCGGTTGAATAAACGTAAGCAACAAAACAGCAAATGCGCCAACAGCCACCAGCCATATATGGCTTAAGGATTGCCGGATTCATTCTCGCTGCTCAAGGATAATCTGAAGCAATTACTTAACAACCATTGCGCCAACTGTGCGCAATAAGTGCCGTTGAAACTTTTCCACATGTTTGCTTAGCGTTCGCTGCAAGAAATGATAACAGGGGCAAAAAAAGAGGAATGTTGCATATGCAAAAAAGGATGATGCTTTCCGAGCTGGCTTGCGGTGTTTATTGTTTTGCTTTTCTGTTAAGGCTCTCTTTTGGGCGAGATTGTAAAGAACACGTGGAATGTTAAGATTAATGAGTTGTGCGATGTTTCACATTTCAATACACTAATTGAGTAGAGATGATGCCTTTTGGGAATGGGTTGGGTTTTGTTGGTCTTTTTGTTTTGTTTTAAAAGAATATGTGGGTCAGGTAAACCATGGAGTTTTTTGTTGTTGCACGATATGATGGTCAGTCATGTATATATTACATGACTATATTAGATTTATATTATTTAATCATATATATGCTAAAAACTAGCTTTAAAGTCTACGACAGTTATTAAAAGATGCTAATAAATTATATCTTCAATCTCTACTTCCGAAGAAAGTATTAAAAGAAATAAGCTAAATACACTGAAACTCCGATTATCCGGGTGTCGTATTATTCGTGAAGCTTCGAAATGACAGTTTCACAAATGCTTTGACAGATTTGCTGCAACGTCAAAGACGTCAGAAAATTTGTGTTCTATTATCCGTGTTATTCGTTTTTACGGTAAAGATCGAATCCAGAAGAGCACGGATAATAAGCGATTCACTATCGTACTCTTTCAGCTTATGGTACAGCCTAGTTTCAGGGATTAAATTTATAAGAGTGTAATTTTGGGAAAAAAAATCTTAATTTAATAAAAATAAATAAATAAATAGTTCATAAACCCAATGTTAAGAAAATTAAAATAGAAAGATACCTTGCTAACAAACCTTCACCTTCACCAAATATATCCAACAACACGCACCACAACAACTATCCAGGTGTGATAAGACATACAATACGGACGTTTTCGAAGGGTTGTACCCCGCTCAATCTACGATAAGCCACGAAAATATTCCTCCAACTTGGTGTAAACTTTACCCAGAAGCTTTTTGCGCAAAAATACGCTACTAGCGCTGGCAAACGTTGTCTTTTCACCATTTGCCGCGCGTTCGGCAAAGGGCAGCGTGATAATAATACGCACGCAAAGTCATCCCGCAGCGTGGGGCAGGTTCGTGTAAAAGAAAGAGACAAAAAAAAACCAACTCGTATTGTGTGCTGCTAATGAGAGCAAATACGCTTAATTACGAAAATGAATGAAATTCCCCAACGGGCTGCATTCACTTACCTTGAACCGGGCCGTGGTTCAAAGCATCCGCCTTGAGCGTTAACACAAAAGCCCACGGTAAAAGGGTGTTTGACGGAACCCTTCATCCGGCCCTTTCCAACCCCACTTCCCCCCCCCCCTCCTGGCTGGGAGGAGTGGGGGGGGGGGTGGTTGAGAACCTGCCCGTTGAATAGGGTTGATTTCCTCAAACATTGAAATACGGTTACAAAGCGTTCTTGGTACATTTCGCTTTCATCTATAGTGGTGTGGTTTCTTTTTCTCGCTTGATTCTTTTGCGCAAACCCCATGATGATTCTTGGCGAAAGTTTTTGGCCATCTTTCACTACACCTTTTTCCTTTCATTAAGAAACAAACGTGTCCTTCAGTGTGCGCTCGTTTCTTTTTTTTCGTTTTCTTTACTCTTTCTCAAAACAGCTCCTTCCAAGAAACTGTTTAGCCTGCATTCAGGCGCAACGGGTGCGGCATTTTACCATGGTTGTCACGGAAATGGGTTTTTGCCTTCGTCATTTCCGGGCGTAGTAGTAAAGATTCATCTACTCGCTCGGTTGCCACGTGCTGTACGTGGTATGCTAAAATGGTATCCCTACCCGTGATATTCCCGGTTTTGTAGCGCACCAAAAATGTTCACACTTTCTACGCCGTTCCACTTTACACCGGGAACTATGTTGGAAAGGTCCCGAAAACCCGATATGGCTGAAGGGGAAACGGAGTTAATCTCGGTGCTTACAACCTTTCTCGCCGTGGCAAAGGTATGGTTGTAAATTGCGTTTTCATACATGAAGCCACCAGTGTGCTGGCAGGTCGTGCACAAGGTTCACTTATTGCCACTGTTTTCATCTATCCCACTATGTGTGGGCCATGCACAAACCCAACCGAAGCTAAATGGTGCCTGCAGCGATAAAAGTACCTAGATGCCGGTGAATATTTTATTGAACGGTTCGCGGTAGTTTCGCAATCTAAGCGTACCCTCATTTACCGTAGAAAATACATGGCCAGTCGCACGGAAATCGATGGAAACCGCCATTGGTCGTTGGACCATATCGTGGTCATTTGATTAAAGTATCTCTTAATTAAATCGCTTGTCCAGTTAACCATTTGCACAGGAGGCAGCTCAATACCATTAACGCTGTAAACCAACCAGCTTTATCTATAAGCCATTATTTATGCGAGTTGCGAATACGATACTCACACAGCGGGAAGGCTACTTTATGTATTCCTTACTGAACAGACGGGATCAAATTTAACAACCAATTTTTTATATGGTAAATTAGCAGGGCCTTTCCAGTATGACCACAAGTTCTTGAGAAGGCAAGCTATTTTACCGTGAGCATCATTTTCTTATCTCCATTAAAGGTACCATTATTGTGACCATCGTACTGACCTGTAAAGCTGATACAAGATACTCCATAGATTCGCTACCAGTGCATCAAACCCGAGGTCGGTTCGACCGATGCAGCATAAAAGCATTCATCGTAACTTAGTGGGGTTAGCATTGACCTGCCCTCCGGGGTTCAGTACGGAAATGGGGTAGCGAAAGTTCGTAAGAAAAAGCTCATCTTCCTTAAGGTGAGGATGCTCGGTACAGGTCACCTGCTCGGAAGAACCCACCCAACCCCCATTTGGCGACTAAGACTTCATCCGTACTTGGTGATCATCTTGAAGCCAGCGACGCTCCAAGCCCAAGTGTGCCGATCCCGGGTGCCTCGGAAGAGAGTGGCACTACTATACTTTTCATCGCTGGATTATCTACAATTACGTTTCATTTAGCACCGGATCTGGGCTGGCGTAGATAAAAGAAGTTTGCGCACGGCAAAATGCAAAGGATTGACGGTTTTTTCTGTGCACTTTTGCCACCCAAAAGCACACAGTTTGTTGCCGGTTTGTAAGAGTGTTTAATGGAAGTCACTTGTTTATTTACACTAGACTGGATCAGGTCACTGCAAACTTTGTCGTTTGTTCGCCTGCTGGCAAGACAGTGAGTTACTGATGGAAATGTTCACCTAAT
>CM032178.1:15989925-16100060 GCA_018908115.1 Anopheles rivulorum
GTTTGCGACCGTTTGCGCTAGTGCGCCAATGGCACGATATAAAATATTGGGCGAATTTTATTAAGTCAGCGTCGGGCGACCGGGGCAGTAAATTTTCCATAAAACGAGCCCACCAACAAACGCACTGCGAACGATTAGCATATTTATGAAAGCTGAATCGTGTCCGCTTGCCAAAAAATCACTCGACCAAAGTGTTGAGGAAAGATTTACAGCGTTGATTTGGAAGCGATGGGCCCATCGATCTTGCCGCCACTTGCAATCGCCTCGCAGAATGTCCTAAAGATGGTGATAAAAACAAGAAATAAACAAATGCTACCACACTGGCCGGCAGTGTAAGACGCGTCGCGGCGCGTTTTGCAAACGTTGACACTTGATATGAATGATTTTCATGGAAATTATATTTTATTGCACTAATATTGTAGTATAAGCTGCCATAATAGTGGAAACAAGACATGGTTCTATTAGTCTAGGAGCAATATTGTAACTCTTCGTACTCCTTTTCATGCTGTGGTGCCACTTGAAGTTGAATGTTTTTCACATGTTTACTGTCATGCAATTGAGATATTCGACAATAAATTTTTAAATTCTAGTAATAGTTGGTATTCTTCTTTTTTGAGTTATTAACATCTATTTTCCAACCATATTAACATCTTTTTGGATTGTTTTTTTGCTATCAGTTTTGCAAAACCCCTTTTTCAAAATTTAAGTAATTTAACCAAAAATTAGGTAATTTAAACATTTCAGTTCGAATTTTTAATAGATTTCCCAATTTCCTAAATAACGGTATTGAAAATAGCATTTGTGCGTACAGCGACCGTTCTAATTTGAACCGTTTCGCCGTGTACCACCACCTTTATCGGCTAGTGCCTTCACATTTCCGATAGATGGCAGTAGTCAAGCTCGATTCCCACAACAGCAAATTTGTTCGAGCTGCTCGAACATCACCATTTGACAGCTGTCACACCTTCCTTTTTCTCTTCTTGTGGAATGTTGTTTTCAATGTGGAATCATAATCGGTCGCTGCAAAAATTGTGTATTTTTCGCAGTTTTCCATCGTTTAACGTGAACCAAACCGCAAAAGTTTGCTCAATTTCGATGCCGCGCATTACGTTCCGTGGAAAGTTATCGGTTTTCCGTGTCAGCATGGACGACAGCCCGTGCGTACCGTGAATTGCTTTGTGTTGTTGTGATTAGTGGCAACTGGTTTGTTTTGTTTTTTCCTTCGCGATTACGAAGAAAATTCGCTCGTCATTGGAAGACGAACTGCAACGGCGTAACGGCGGAAAAGCGGTGCATTGTGAACGGTTGAAGAAAAGAAAAAAAAAACATTGAGAAAATCTGCCCACGATGGCATCGCAAGGGAGCTTGCAAGATCGCAATAGTCTTGAGAAGTACATTCGCCAGCTGGCGATGAAGGCCGCACAGATCATTGTGCAATCACGGCTGGGTGAGAAAATCGCCACGGAAAGTAATCCCAACTCGACGTCAACGGATTGGGTAAGTAGTGCTGGAACAGTCTCTGTGTTCATGTAGGTTTTGGCGGTTTATTTCCTTTGTCCGCTTAGCGCAACGTGTACTGCGGGATGGTTCGCAGAACTAGGCCATACGCGTGATAAGAGCGCTTTGCATACATCAACCATGAAACTGGGTGCTCCAAAGCGCATAGGTTCAAGCGCTACTTCGCACTTGATGGGGGAGAAGATAATACCTATTTTTCTAGCTTTTAGGTCTGGAGCAATGAATTAATGCTACGAATAATTGAACAATCAGCGAAAAGAGCGGAAGATGTAATTAGAATTCATAACCACCACAACTGAAAAGGATCTTTCCGTTGGACTGCCATACAGGAAACAGGCACCATTTCACCCTTTAATTACCGTGTACGAGTTCCCTTGTTCTGCACAAATTGCATCACCGCGAATGGCATTGGTTCGCAATCCACTGCATCATAAATCAAACGCTCAAGATGCACCGGACAACAACAAAAAAACAGGAAGCAAAATTCCATTGCATCACGTCATCTTGATGCCGATCAAATGCATCATGGATGACGCTATTGTCCGTTCAATGAAACGATACAAGGCTGCACTTGAGCGAGTGCAGCCACAATTTATTAGACGAACATGCGCACACAAACATTGTCTTCTCCGGTGCGATGGTTTCGTCCTGTGGCACCGAGAAGGAACAACTTTCTTCGCGAATCTAGGTTAATGGATGAACTTTTGTCCGCCTTTTACCGATCTCCCACCTTCTTGATCGCTTCCCTGGTTTGACCAGTTTTTCCTTTCGCTCGGGACGGACAAGTCCGTGCAGGCAAAACGATAATTAATGGAATCATATGCATTACACTGGTGGGCATCGCTTTATCAACGATGTTGTTCCGCTAGTCAAGCTCCATCGCTGAGGACCGTCCGTGGTCGGCCTGTTTGAAGTGAAGAGTAACAGTAATCGATACATTTATCATTTTTATCATCTACTATGTAAGGGAACGATGAACCAGACCAAACTGGACAGCTTACAATATTAGCTGTAAAATAAACATCCCACTTTATACGTTTGTTGCACTTTTACAACAGTATGTGAACTAAAATTGCGAGAATACATCCGTCTAGTGTTGAACGCTTAGATAAGTAGTAAACAGTTATCAACAGTTTTTACTTACGTCATATTATCTTGTACTTTTGCTATCGGCTCTTCAACGAAAGTATGATTGCGCAGTTTTCTACCAAACAGGGATGATAATTGTTCGTTTCAACTGCAAGCAGTTAAAAAAGGCTGTATACTTTTGTGTACATTCAGATAATTCTTGATAAGGCTGATGCTCGTAAAAGTGCATTTTTATTGATGTTAAAACCGTTTAAGTATTCAAACATATTTCAATACAATAAAACCTTTAAAAAAATTGTGCTGAATTATTTCGCATGGAGTTGTTAATAACTTATCTACATGAAATATTTTCATAACGCGCCGTTTTGCATCCATCCCTATCATTTATGTGCGAAATTTTAATTAGAATTCTGTAGAACAATAAAACGCAAAACAGCAAACCGTGCATATACTGATTGATTGTTGTTTTGCTTTTCACTTTCTGGAACTCTGCTGGGCATTAATCACGACTCGCAAATAATGGCACAAACCTGTCAGTTCGCCACGACCACGACTTACTTCCACGATCATCACTCTATACGATCCGCTGTTCGACCTGTTCAAACCGCTTCAAAGTATGGGTAGTAGAACCGGATCGAACCACTTCCTGCTGGGACGAGAAGTGATCGAACCGTGCACACCTTTTAGCGCGAATTCAAATTGCGCAACTTATTTACAGCGCATAGCCCGACCAGCGCGGCAGCACTTGTTGTCCTGAAACCCATTAGAGAATTCAAAATACGACGAAGAAGAGAGGCTCTTACATAGTTTCTATCACTATGGGGATTCGCTCGCCTTCCCATACCATGCCCGCATCCGGTAAGCTTCGGCAAATGCTATCTCAGTTCTAATAGTTATTTATACAATTCTTCCCCTCTCCATAACCATGCCTCAGTAGACCCCAGCATCATCATCGATGTGCACTGTCCGGTGTGTTCCTGTTGGAACCAGTATTCCTATGGCGTCACGTTTTAAGCACGGCAGAAGGAGGTCTAAAACCCTTCCGTGGATCTGCGGGCGATAATTCTGTGATGATTTATTTGGATTCGCGAATGATGGTGGCAAGTGCATTTGCACACAATTGCACTTGAGAATCACACTATCATGTGTTATCAGGGGGTGGGATTAGTTGTTGGCAAAAAGCTGCTGACTGGCTGTACTTCACTTGATACGGTGAGAGCGATCGAGTGCATATGAAGGAAGGACGTTAATCTTAAGCACAAACAAAACACCCCGACACCCCGACCTAAAGTGTCGCATGCACAATAATCCCTGCAATGGGGTTTTACTCATCCCTTCACGATCACATTTCACTATTTTTCCTTTCCTATCCGTTTTGTTTGCAGAAAAAAAAAAGATGATGAACTCTCTGCCATTTGGGGGGGGGGTTCGGTCGGTTTTCCCTCCCCATCGGGGTTGTTTGTTGAAAATGGTTACAAAGGAAACGTTTTAACCGGCAGCGTATGTCTTGCGCACCCACAACGCCGTCGGTCAATGTGCGGTTCGTTGTCTTTCTGCCCTGACAGAAACTGCAACAAGTGTGTTGTCCCTCGGGGTAGCTCGAGGGTGTGGCAGAAGCGCCATATCGTACGTGAAGGAATTGCGCAGCAAATTTCGGTTCATTCGCGGTTGTTCCCGGTTTGCTTGCCGTTCCACGCATGCAATACCCTGGATGGTTCTCGTCGTCTTGGTGCGTTGCTTCGAACCCTAGCTTCCCACACACACACGTACGGGAAGTCCTTCAAAGAAAATGCTCATGTCATCGTGATTATACCGAAAAGGGTTTGCCGTGTACATAAAAAAAGGGTGGAGAAGCTTCAAAGTGGAAATAATCGCCTTATAATAATAAGGATTATGAATGTTTGGTTACACAGTTGTCCTCAAAACCCACCCACGCTATTGTATAATTGTTGGATTTTACTGTTTACATTTAATATTAAGTGTTTTAAACTTCTTCGGCTGCTGAGCAAGGTACAGAACTCATCGAGACACGCCTTGAAGTGTAAATAAGCACCGGGAGCAATTGGAAGAAAACTAGCACTAGCGTAATATTGTTTGTATTTACCTACCAATCGTTCTCGCACGGTCGGACACTGGTAAATCATTCTGTTTACCACGGTGGTGACCGATCTCGTGCTAGGTCAGGATGGCAACGTGTGCTCGTCCCCTTTTGTCCCACCCCCTTAGGGAACGATAGTGCGTTCACATCCATTCAACACAGCCGTCTTATTGTTTGGTGTCACCTTTCCAACGTGCAGTAGACGCTTCCAATTTATTATGCGACGAATAAGATTGTCATTGATAAAACAATCTCGTTTCATCTCGTATACATACACCAATTTCTCTTTTTTGTGTTGCTACACGTCCGAGGGAAAAGAGTTCAGACGGCATTGCAATTTGTTGCAATTTGCTTGCGATCTATTTCCGGTACAGTTTTACCACACCCTTCCCGAAAAGGGCAAGTTCCAGTGAAGCTTTTGTTTCTTCCATCTGCTGTTGAATTGTAGGTTGGCCCATTTTCCCTCCCTTTTACTGTCTAGCTTAATCATTTCGATGTACAACAGAATGGTCTGGCATGTCTGACCTTCCCTGCACCAGCCAGCCAGTTTAAGGACCGACCGTGGCCATCTTGCAATTTTCCTCCTACCAGACCGATTCCGGACGATCTGTTTGATCGCATAACAAGGTGCTTCGCGTTTGTTCACTGGAAAGGAATAATGTTTGCGAGCGGGACTCAAACATTGACTTAGAAGGTGTTTAAACAGTAGAATAATTAGCTCTAGCTGGTGCTAAAAGCATTAGGAAGAGTTGGAAATACATTTGGAAAACATTTTATGCCTCCAAACTGAAATGTTTTGTTGCACGATCGATCTGCCGCTTACGACACATTCTATTATACATTTATTTATGCTTCTAGTTCATGCTGCCAACTGTTAAAGGGTTTTAATTTAGAATTATTCCTTTTTTTTTTTTAATCGTTTAAAAATGTAATCTTGCTTAGTACATGTTTTGTACCTTTAAATAAACATTAAAAAAAATGACACAACTTGCAATAGAAATTCTTCCATAAAAGGAAATACCATCTA
Organism: Anopheles rivulorum; assembly: GCA_018908115.1. Classification (NCBI taxonomy): domain Eukaryota; kingdom Metazoa; phylum Arthropoda; class Insecta; order Diptera; family Culicidae; genus Anopheles; species Anopheles rivulorum. Next base: position 15,995,658 of record CM032178.1, read on the forward strand.
CCAGCTTTCTAAATGTATGCTAAGGAAAACACATTCCTAGGAATCTGCTTGTGGCCATTAATTGCAACTAGCAGTAAAAAAAAACACACACACATGCATGCATTTCGATATAAAACCGGATTGCCAACGTTGCATTCCACGCCATGCCATTCATTCAACAATCAAAACATCACGCCGTACACCGTGGTACGCGGTGGCAGAGGGAGTAAAAACTCCACTCCCTTTTTAAAGTCATGTTTGTCCTCAATTCCATCGCAATTCCTCGTAGCTGAAGAAAACGAAGGGAAATCAACCTAGAGCGAGAGAGAGAGAGAGAAAAGGCAGAGAAGGCCACACCGTGCGCATTAATGAATGTTATGCTGTTTTGTTAGGCACACTTACCACCGTACGTATGACGAAGCCCGTCGTGTTATGCTGCAAAGATGAATGGAATACCAGCAGCCAGCAGAGGGACCGGAATGTACGTCCGATCTGCTCGGAAGTTTTCTCCTTTACCCGTGGTAAATTGAGTCTTTCATTCGATCGTCGTGTCGCTTTGTATCGAAACTTTTAACCGAGGAGAGACTCCGCCGGATGCTGTGGAATGAATTAAATACCCTGAAATCGATGGCCCTAACCCGCTCGCCACAGCTCTCGTGTTGTTTTGAGTGCGGTATCCATTTATGTTGCCTTCAAGACCACTCATCTACAGACCGTGTGCGCGCTTCTATGAGTGACCACCATCTGCAGCAGCATATTTGTGTTGGACGCATTGTTATCTACAAACTACCGCGAGTCGATGGAGCTCGGGTCGAGAGTTGGTATGTGTGAGCTCCAACATCGGCGGGGGGCACTGATATCTTCGTTACTCGACAAACCGCACGTACGCCAGGGGTACCAACCCCGTCCAATGTAAACCGACGCGAGGCAACCGCCTTTTATGTGGCAAACACACCAAAAACGAAGCCGTATGTCAATTTCGTAAACAATCTTATCACGCACAACGGATCCCCGTCGCCGATCCGTAAGGAAACAGGTTTTCACCGGTTTGCTCGGGGGAATCCCTTTGCTTTAGTGATCGCGAAACGTTCTGACGTTTGGTTGTGGAATAATGCAATGCGAGTTGTTTATCTATTTTTAGGACCATATAAAGACGGTACAGGAAGATCGTCTCCGGATTATGAGATCACCGATCGATAGATGATGAGGTCGTGTCTACCAGCAAACCAAGCTTTAATCATCAGCTTTATGATATGAAAATCGGATGCCATATGCTCTGAGCAAATGACTCACCGAAATAGACCAACTTTGCCGTGTTGAAAGTTAATGTATTAATGGGATCCTTTTGCGCCTTGCTGACCAAGGTCATTAGTCAGGTTGTGGCAAGGTCAGCTTGTCGGGTTCGCACGGGAGAATCAACTAGCGACAACGACCGTTTAACGCACAATACGCACTTTTCTTGTGGCGTGTGAAATTGGTGCTAGTGTCATTGACCGACACGTGGACTGCTTCGAGACGTCCAGACGCTTTCCGTTCTGGAGAGGCAAAGCGAGAGCGTGAGCATATCTAGATCAATGCTGAAACCATACGCTTAGCAAGAACGCTTTTTTTTCGGTGTGTTTCATTTTCTCGAGTACTCCGGCGAATTTGTGTGTTTTGCTGCAGAAAAGAGAGCACATCAACCTTCTGGCAAACGGTGCAAAACCACGGCTTCCGCAGACATGCGCAGTCCACCCGGGTGTGAGCCCTTTTTCGGTACGATGGGGACCAAACGCACATCTCGAGAACATCGACCGACGTCTGGCGAATGTCTGGCGCTCCGTGAGCACACCAGCACGTGGCCCATCATGCGTATCCCGAACGGGACGAAAGCACCAACGCAGATACATACCACAACAGCAACAGCAACAAAAAAAACCCCTCTCGAAAGGGAACCGAATACTTCCACACGTAACAACCACGCACACATTAGCAGCAGCAGCAGCACACTGTGATAAAGCGTCCAAATATCCAACAGGCGCGGTTAGTCTGTGCGTAAAGTCACGTCATCCGGCCGGCTACACTGGGATGGGGTTTTGCTGTAGGGGTAGGTGTAGCGCATACATATTCTTATTGTGGTGCGTACCGTGACTTGTTTTCTTCTTCCTCCGCAAGGCCACGGATCGGCCACTTGTTCGTAAACAAATTTTATTAGTATTTTTAATTCTACCGAAGTCTCCGAAATCTTGGACAGTGAAGTAATAGTTTTGTATTTTTTTTTATGTTGGAAGAAACAAACACACTGTCCCATGTTGAAGCCGGGCACGTGTGCAACACAATTTATAGAGCTGTAAACAACAGCAGCGTTGGTTGGTTGTTTTCGTACCTTCCAACCTTGAGTGTTGTTTTCTACGCATTCTCCATTCCCAGATACACACGCGCTGCAGATGATAATGGGTCCCGAAAATCGAACACACCACAAGGACATCACGCTAGGGGTCAGCATGATACGACGGTAAATGACCAGAAGTCCCCCAGAATGAAGAAAATGCGCAACGGGGAAAGGTGCATTAAGTATTGGAGAGCAATTGGAGCAAATTTTAGCAACTCCTACACCGAAGCAACGGATAAAATTAAAACTGAAAATAGGTAATGCATCTGGACAGCCGTAGGAAACATATTTCTTTTCAACCCAAGTACGTCCCACGTCTTTCTTTTTTTTTCGCTTGCTTGTGCACCGAGTGGGTTGGTCGTAGTCGGGGTTGATTAAAGTGGGAGAAAAGAAATAAATAACTCATGTTCGCTTTCCGTTTGGACGATTTTTCTTTATCCGCCCACCGAAGAGATGCCCACGAGAGCGCGCCGAAGGGCGCCAAGTAATAAATGGATGCTGTTGCTACTTGGAAGTCACTGCTGAAGTGCTGAAGAAAAGGGCAGATTAGTGACCAACTGGAGTTGCGTGGGAGTAGGGTTATGTTTCTTTTTTTTTTTTTGTTTTGCTTTGATTCCTTACTCAAACGCAAGCGGTTGTGCTGCTCCAGATTCACTTTGTTGCAAATGTGGCTTCAGCGTGGGAGTTTGTGGTGCGTGATTGTGGCATGACCAGATGGTCCGAAGCGGTTCCCATTTTCACGCGATTTCTCCACTAGGAATGGGTTTGGCAAATCTGGCGCAGAAAGCTAACGAGTTTCTTCCATCACTCGCAGAGCGTTCGATAGGAATTGGATAAATCCATTACACACACTCCTACCTACCAGAAGTAATACACCGGATCCTTCGACCCGGTACGGGTAGATACTTTTTGATTGCTTCTTTACGCGAAGGTCTTTCCTTTAATGGCCTTGGGTTGCTCCGCCACCTGCCAAACATCGTACTATGGCTGTGCTGCCTGTTTTGAGCATGTCGCATATCGGACAAGCAGGCGAAGCAGTAAACCAACGCAGAGCATATACAAACGCTTTCATTGTTTGCTGCCTGTGTGTACCTTCCTTGCGAAGGTACCGATTGTACACACACACACTAGCGTAGCTTTGGTTCGGTTTTATGCTCGAATGATGCTGCCTGCTATGCAATCGCTTGCATTCTCATTCTTTTTCTTTCACGTGTGTATGAGTGTGTGTGTGTGTGTGCGCGTGTGAATATCCAGCGTTGCTCTGAGGGTGAAAATGAGTACAATTATGTTGACGTTTTCTCGCTCACTCTTCAACACGGAATCGGAGAGCGCGCATACGATGTGGCATCGGTGTTTTGATTGTGTGCGTGCAAACTTTTCCACACGAGAGTGTGTAGCAGGGAAAAAAGGCAAGCGTTTTCATGTGCTTCTCGCGTTGCTGGGGTACGCGTACGATAGCCAAACGTTGCAAACGTTGCAGAGGCAGCATTTTCTTCTGACGCTTCTGCGGTGAATGTGTGTTTCCAGATCACGCGTTAGCCAGCGGTTTTTGCTTTCAAAAAAACAAAAAAAAAGGTGCCCCGTGTGTTGTTAAGAGAAGAAAATAAAGACATTACTGGTGCAGAAGTGTGTGAAAACAATCGGTGGAAAAGTATCATATCGCAATCATTTCGTTGAGTGGTTTGTTTCGGTTGTGAAGGGGCGCGTACCACGACAACCCACGCCCTGTCCAAACCGGAACATCCGGTACGGCAACGTCACGAGCGCAGGCTGCAAGACGCCATAGACGAACTGTGTGTGTGTGTGTGTGTGTGTGTGCGGTGTGGGAAAATTTGGCTATGACTGATACGGTGGTGACGTTTCGTACGCAAGGTGAAAATAATTTCTTGGAAAAGAAAGTGAAGTGCTTCGTGCATGGCAAGCGCGTAGAAAGTGCTTTATCCATACGGTGAACAATTGACTGAATCTCGTAGCTTTTAATGCGTAATCTCCGCCTCGTCGATATTTCTTCCTATCTCAGCCCATTCGGTAAGCATTGTCAAATTCTGACCTTTTTTTTTCCTCTTCCATTTGTCGTTCCGGCTTCGATATATCGAAGCGCATCTGTCAATGGATTCACTCTCGCGCCTTTTAAGGATCCTCTCTCTCTCTCGTTCACGCTTCTCACTCGCTCTTTTTCTCTCTCTCACATTTTTCTACCGTCTCGCTCGTTTTACACACACGTGTTTCCAGGTGAGTCCTTTTTGGCAAACCCAGGCCGACACGCGTTTGTGTAGCGCACCGTGGGTGCGTAATTTGATTCCTGGAACCAGACGAACGATGATTCATCCGCCATTGCAAATTCGGACAGGCGCTTCAATCGGGGTTTTACGATTTTTATTCGGTTTCATTCGGGTGCAGCAATTCGGACACACACAACACACACTTTCCAGCTTGTCAGTGTTTTGCGACTGTATGGGTGTACCGATCGCACCAAAAGATTGCTAAAAAAGGAATTGTTTCCAGCGCACACTTGATTATTCCGCTGACGGACGAGACGATTGCCACGAAGAAATTTTCGAAAGTGAATGTGTACGGGAGCTGTACAAAGTTCTTTTTTGCCGTTCTTTTGCGCGACCATTCCTTTCGTCTGCATTGCAAAACTGTGGAATAAATGTATCTTAAAGTTGATAAAATCTTTCTACATTAAAAAAGCCATTGTTGAATGTCGAGAATAAAAGTATCCCACATATATTCAGGCGTACAGAATGGAAAGCGCTTACCAGCCAGCCAACACCCGGAACACACGGAGTAGAACGGGAAGACATTTATCTGCCGCTTTTCGCACCCCCTTCTTTACGTCACCTAGCAGTAGCATCAGCAGCAGTACATTCCAAGCCGGATGTTGTCACTTGAGCGAAATGATGGGAATTGTTGAGTGCGATTTTGTTGCCATTGCCGTACCACACTTCTTGGTTCTTATTAGAAGTCATCTGGTCTTGAGTTTGTTAACTCAACGACCCAGCAAAACTCGGAACCTGGTTGGATGAGTCAATTGTATGAGAACACAAGACAGATCGTTCTTAAAACCGGAAAACCAACAAACGGGTACGATCTTTGTTCTGCGATCTTGCAACAGAGTCGTATTTCATTTTCCGCCTTTTAAGTGAAAAATGTAAATTAAAAGTTTACTCCCCAAGCAAACATTAACTCGCTTTCTAAGCGCATTTACTTTGGTTGTTAATCTTGGTACGGCAAGAAGAACGAATAAGGCAAAAGGTTCTGGAAATCGGATATTCCGATCCGTGTAATGCTCTAGCGGTTCATTTCTTAACGTCTGGGGACGGCCAGACTGGCCGGATATAAAGCGTGACCGACCGAAGATGATGGCGGTCGTTGTTTGCTGGATAAAATTGAGGTCATCCACGTATCGGGAGGGGCGTAATGTTCTGGGTGAATGCACATTGCCTACGACTTCGTTCGGAGCCCTTCGATAAACAACGGCATACAACTGTGGGGTGTTGTTTACAACGCTGCATACGCTTATGCACTTATGCTGTGCCGTTGGCGTAAGTATGTAACATTTGTCTCACGGCCATATCTGTGCTTCTGAGCCGAGATGAGTTCTGGTCGTTTGTTTGTTAAGTTAATGGAAAAATGTTTATTCATCCGGAGAAGTGTACGAATGGTTTTCCACTTCCACTTCTTCCACACGTAGAAAAGGTCCCAATGTTCTTGATCCAACATACTGAAAATGTAGCTTTATTCAATAATTGTTATGTACACCTCACAATTTAGCAAAACATTTGCTACCTGTCATTTACAAAAGTTGAAAACACCAGATGGACAACGATCGCTTCCAGATCGCCACAGGTCGCCCAAGAACTTTATCAATTTCTCTTTACCTGCTTTTATTTCAGTACGTTTCATGTAGTGTTTTTCTGAAGAACAAGTGAAGGGTCATAAATTTTTGTGGGTTTTCGTCTTCATTTTTAATGCTTCTCACTTCCGGTGACAGCATGACGTACTCGAACTTCAATTCAATCCCGAAGAAGTACGAAAGAAATGCTCGAAGAAATTCTCTTCAATGAACTCTACTTTCTTCTTAACCCACAAACGACTCATAAAACTCAGATTGAATAAAATTGCCAACGAGGTGAACCGTTCGTTTAGATGGGTCTGCATCTGTCTCCGCCGGTTCAATCATTATTGGAGAATTCGTTCCTGTTCGTTTGGTCAGTTAATTACTTACCATCAGGGTTGTAGATTATGGGTCGGTAGCCGGCCGGGCCACCCTTACTCTACGACGAGGTTCCGACACGGTCGATATGGTTTATGGCCACTTCGATAACCCAGTTCATGTGAAGAATCCAATTATATGGTAAGGAAAAGCGATTGAAAGAGAAGGAGAAAAAGAGAACACTACTACAAATCCTGGCGGCGAACCAGATCGATCGATGGACCCACGAGTCATTATTTTGGGGTCATCGATTCGTGTCAGCAGCGGGAATGGATCGTTTGTATTTTCTCCCATTTCTGGAGAGTTAGTTCGCAAACTATCCCTGCCAGTAGATTGTGTCGAGATGAGAAATGGTTGCAAAATTGTGCTGGTACCGCATACACATCAATGCCATACCTCGGGGTTTGTTGAATTATTGTACGGGTACGGGTCAAGGACACATAATGTTACCAAAAGTGAACTCGACGAAATTATATAGCCTCAAAGCCGGTGCGGCAGCATGCTTTTTGGGGGTTTTTCCGCATGATGAATTAATGTTTCCCATGAGACTACACCGAATGGTTGTGCTTGCCTACTTTAACTTTTTTCTGTATGTCGCAAAGGAACGCACAGACAAACCCTCTCTGCAAATGGCGTAAGCATTGTTGCCGGTATTATTCACGTGTTTGTTATATTATTTGAAGAATAAATTGCCAAACATATAAGCATGAATGAATGTTACAATAGATTAAATAGAGACACCGGACAGAGACCGCACCGGAACACAGATTACATGTAAGCGACACCATCGCTCAGTTTTCAAGCACCCATCAACTACGGAACTTTCCGATCGGTTTGTCGTCCCTTGGAGTCAGTTTGATTGATTTGTTTACCTCTAGTCCGTTTGCCTGGCCCAGTGTGTGTGTGTGTACCGAGTGTCGAGGCGCTCTATCAAACCGATCCGATCGTGAAGTCGTACTTTTCCGTTTGCGGCGCGCACTGCCACAGATATGCCACCATGTCAAAGGTTGGCTTGGATCGTTCGATCGTATTTAATTTTTATTGGAAACGCGTGCACACGGCCGCAGCCATTGCGAGTCATCTCCGACCATTCCCCCAGGTAGTCTGAAGGAGGAGGGAAGTGCCACAAGGACCGGTGGGTGAGCATGTTCGGGTGGATGCATTTTTGTACTGAGTGCCCTCCCCGGTCGATCGTTTCGTCGTGTTTACACAATCGTGTGCCCCCAGTGTGGGGATCTTCCACCGTCGCGTTTGCAAGTACACCGTCCTCCGTGAAGGTTGAGGGTAATGTCTGATAGTATGAATTGTTGTTTCTTGTATTTAGAAGTCTTTTTCCCGCCCTTATCCCCCAAATCCCGTCTGAGGTCGCAATGTCATCACGCATCTGTTTGTACCGGTGTACGATGCCCAAAGCGCGCGCTTCTGTTTGTTTTGTGCTTGAGATAATGCACAACGAGAAGGTGATTGTTGTTTACCTAAGAACACCTTTTTGTTCGACCCCTTAGCTATAAATAAGTCTCGTTTTTTTTCGTGCAGATATCAAATAAACAGAGAGAATTCCTTTTTTTTCGTAAAAAATGATAATAGATTTAAGTGTCGTCTAAATTCTCCAGAAATTCTCACCAAGATAACCTTCCACAGCGGCCAGAAAACGAAAAACTATGTAATAATCTATCACACATGTGGTTCCCCATTTCGCTCAAGTCTTTTGCAAATATTTAATCGCTTTCGCCTCTACCGCTTCGGAGATATTGATTAACCTCGATTCTCTTGCTATACGGACTTACATGCGCCATTTATATACAGCCCAAGGTCACACTAAATGAGACGAAGGCATGTCCTTAGCGACACACAATCGATATTGATTGATTTTTTGTTCCGGAATAATGTTCCGGACGTATTACTGGATACGTGTGGGACGTTGTGTTACAGCGCCCGTGTCTACTGTAGAAGTGAGACATAAAACTCGAAATTAATGTCTTTCTAAACCTTCAACTATAAATGTAATCTTTTAAATGCTTAACAATTATTCTTAATATATTACTTCCTCTCGTTCGTTTACAGTTTAATATTGCCATCACCGATCAGCAATCCATCCTTGATGTGCTCGTTGAGACGAAGAAAATCCTGCAAGATGGTGGCCAGCATGAATCCATCACCACGCGGTTACCACTGTGCGTAGAAATTTCCCTTCAAACCGCGGAAGGTAGTAGTATGATATTGGAGTTTTGGACGCTCAGCATCAGAACGGACCAAACGAACGCACCGCAGCGTGCCAGCCAGGTGATCTACAATCGTATGAGCTTGCTGCTCAAGTCACTGCTCTCGGTCACGCGAGTAACGCCTGCCTATCGAGTATCGCGTATGAAACGCGCGGATTCGTACGACATCTACTACCGGATCTTTAACGGCGAGCCACAAACGAATCTACTGGGTAAGACGATTTCACCGCTTCTTCTAATCCGAGACATTAAGACTTGACAGGAGGACTTTAGACGCCATAAAAGACTGTGACTGAATGACTGAATGTTTGAGGATCTGTTAAAGCGCGTAGCGTGAACACTCAAAAACATGTTTGCTCGCCACGTTGCACAGATTCCGGTTCCGGGAGGGATACGCTAAAACTGCAACTGACAATCATCGCGAGTGATGACAACCGTAGTTAGTAAGGTCGTTCCTTCCAAGAAGCCGGAGCAAAGTGATGCCGGGCTAAATGTGAGCGAGTGACCTTTTTACAGCGAAAACCGCTACTTTTATGCTCACGTGTGTGTTTGGGTTGCCCTGTTGCCGGTTACTACACTCACTGTAAGCTGCCACGGGTAAATCGACACTTCAAAGTCCATTTTCGTGTCGACGTGAATGCACCGAACTCTGTGGCACCGGTCAGCACACGCATACACGCAACAGAGACAACCACAGGCCATACTAGCAAGCAACGAACTAAATGTGGAACTAAAGAACGGGTTTTTTTGAAGCGAGTTGTTGTGATTGCTAGTGCGACCGTCGGTATGCGTACGCCTGCCAAACATGGCCGCAGGTTGATTTTGCAGAACTTTGGCCAACGTGGCGCCAGTCTCCTGCTCGCGAAGGTTGTGTGATAATGCTAAAGCAGTGTTTGGCAAAAAAATTAATTACCTTGTGAGTGAACGACGGTGATCGTATCCCGCTCGATGATCTTTTGCAACGATATGATGGCGCCGGCAAAACTGCCATCAACTACTGCGTACAGCAAAGGAAAGAGAATGGTATCCTTTCCTTTTTTCGCTGCTAGCGATTTTTTTTAATGCCTAGATGCATATCTTGCGGATTAGAAAACGGTCACTGACCGTCGAGGTCTTTGCTATTTACCCAAGTTTATTCTCAATATTTGTATTTTTTAATTGGATTTATTTATTATAAACTAATGAGCTCTGTCTCTAGATATCTGGAACAAAAGGCATAAATTAATGGAAAATCCTTTCAACTTTGGTTTGATTCGTGATCATGTGATCGGTTGCGACACCGACGTGTGTGGGGAGTCGCGTGTGTCATCCTCAAACGAAAACCAGTTTTCTCATCTTCGAAAATGCATGCCAACCATTCGGAGGCACACAGATCGTGATCGAAGTATGTAACCATTCGCCATCTTATTAATGCTCGGATCAACTCTAAGCTAGCGAAGCATTACAAAAAACGGTTCCGCGATCGATCGAGACTAGATAGTGCTAGATAGTAACGAAAACAAATGAAACTAAGCCATAACGCTGGTGTTGGTGCAATATCCCAGCACAACAACAGACGACCTTCGAGCACAAGTCGAACGCAGCATCACGTACACACTGTCGACCGACAGTTTCTGCAATGCAAAGCAATTATCTCCTTTTTGCACCTTCCCATAAGGGCGCGCTCTGAACACCGAGACACGTTCGTGATGCAAAAATGGTTGCGCTTTACAGACTTAGGATCCCCTTTCGCATCGTCGTGCTAAAGCGGAATCAGCGAAATGCATTGTTTTCATCGCCTCTCTACGGCAGAGGGGACACACAAGCAAGTGCCGTCCGTTGCTTTTTTCTCTGTTTTGTTTCGCATTTTAGCATTCCGTCTAGCTACACTTTAGAAGATGCTCAGCTGTGCGTGACGACGCAGCAACGAAGCGCGATGCGTTGTTGCTGTGCATTTCCCATCATACGCACAGCCCTCGTCTGCTGGTGCTGCTGCTAGCTGCACCAGCTGGCGATGTCATGTTGCAATTGGCGCGGCCCCGGGCCAGAGATACAAAGAAACCCACTCTCTGTGTGTAATCGATGAATCTGTTCAAGGAGGGCCGCCATTGTTAAATATTTAAACAATGTTTCAATACGTCGGTGATGCAACACACGCTTCTATCCAGCCGCCGACGATCGATGGAGTGTTTTGTGACGGTTTTGCTTAGAAAGAAGAGGATCAGTTGTAAAAACGGCACACTAAAATGGTAAAATATTTGAACGATGCACTTCACATACATACGATCGATCGATTGCGCAAATAGAGAGATCTGGAAACACCGAGCTTACCTAATGGCATTACACTTAACCACTCTCAATAGGGGGTACCTTTCTACTACGAAAGTATGGGTAAAATCGCCATCAACTTTGTCCATAAAGTAAGTTAAAAATAATTGCACGTACAATGATAGAGTCCTTATCATTTGAAATTCGGTGTACCCACTAATAGCCTGTAATCTGCGCAAAACAAGTCCACCCATAATTGCACATGACCTTGCTCGTACTAAATCAGCTTTAAAGTATGTCTATTCCCATTCAAATCACCACAATGAAATAGCACAACAGCAAAGAAAAATAAAACCATACACTGTCTGTGCACGAGACCGTGCGAAATGGCGCGCAGCGTGCGCGAAATCATCACGCGCACAATTTCACGGAGCATGCTCCGTAGAATCTCCGGCTGGCGCCAGAGTGAAAAGCACACTTCGGCGTCTCCCCATTGCAAAAGGGGAACGTGGAAGTATCCCGGTAATTGGCTTTAATTAGGTTTGATTTATGATGCATCGTGAGTCGTCCCTCTCTCTCTCTCTCTCACACATTGTTCCGTCCCCTAAGCTTCTGATCAGATCGAGGTAGCAGAGTCCGAAGGTCATCAATAATTATCTATACACGTACCAGCAACATTCTCTCACCCTCGCTTTTATAGCAAGCAGCTATTAGATGATGATCGACTGCGATCTCACTAGCGGAAGCGAATAGCGCTCCCGGAGATAGGGATGAATCAACACAGGAAGTAGACGACCCGATGAGAAAGCCTTTCGTACGATCGGGCAGCATGCAGTTTAATGAAAATGCATCTCCCGATTGCAGTACGCCACCACCAAATCGCACCGTGAATCATTGTTTTCTTTCCTTTTTACCATATATCTACAACAATGCACACATTTCGCACGGCGGATAGCAACACAATCGCCAGCCACCGTTGCACACTGGTTGGTCGTAAAAATGTCAAGGAAGTAGCAACAACGGACATTGCAAATGGCAGCAAGGAAGGTTAGCACCACCGCGTCTGTTGCTAGGCCCGATACGTCGCTAAACGACATTCAACTCAGAATCTCTCTCTGCCACGGCGTGAGTCTATCATTTCAGCTTGCTTCCTTATCGGTAACTGCTTCGGTGGGTCGCTTTCATTGTTTGGGGCGCGTATCAAGAAATATAGGCGGCGAGAGCCTCAACATACTGCTGCTCCACACGAAAAACCAGGTCGGGTGTAGAGCTCTAAGTCAGTCCCAGTCACAGTATGCTAAGTAGGCTAGCGAGAGATAATGCCTCCGAATTAAAAGTTGGTCAGGTTTTATCCATTTTACGGCACCCCGGGTGCGTAATTCGTGACATGTTGTTTCGTTGGTGGTAAAAGATAAACGAAATTAATTAAAGTTACACCCTTCGCTAAGGTCTCTAAGGTGTAATCTGAACAGGTTGGAATGGCACGTGATTCGAGCACTTAAAGAGGCTAAGCTGAACGTGCTTCGGTTCTGCAACTCATTACACAGTGCCCAACCAAAAGGAAACCCCTGTCGAAAGTGTTGGGGAACTTGCCTACGACGCTCCAAATCTGATTTATTGGATGATTTATTTCTCTCTTTTAGTGTGGCGTATGTAAGGGAATCGGAAACCGTATCGAAAATTCGGTTTTACGATCATCAATCAATCGAAATCGAAGTCCACTCTGTCGACAACCGGAAGCGAATGAGTTTTTTTTTGTGTCGCTTCCCACCCATTGACTGCACAGAATGCATAGAATGGAATGTGAAGAATGCGACTTTTGTGAACGAAACGGATCCAACGACGCGTAATTCCGGCCTGTCGTAACTTTGCTTCAGTATCTGTGATGGAATTTTAGGGGAGGAATAATAGTTAAAGCTACCTATTGTGGACAACCTTGTCCAGTTCGATCGGACGTTCCGTACGTTGTGCGGTATTCGGCAAAGGGCAATAAATTAGAGCCCTTCTAGCGTGCGGTAACCACACAAACGCACACGTTTAGAAAGTGCTGACGCGATGTGTGTCGTCTTTATTTGCCCGCTACCTGAGTGTCGAATTTGCTGTTTGAAGGTCTTGAATGGAGAAGTAGGTCATTCTGTTAGTATTCTAGTAAACGAGTTTCTTTTAGTTATCTTCACTAAAATATAGCAGCTTTAGAAGAACTTGTTGTTTTAAATCGGCAATGAATGTGTGAAGCGTATAAGAGGTTACTTTTGCATTTCCATCAAAGGAAGCAAACATTTGTATAAATACGGAACGAACTCGGTGTCTTCCAACAATCTCGCATATAAAATCACAGTGCCCTTATAACCTAATCGTTAAAGAGGGTATATTAATAACAGCGCAGGTAATCGGGTCCCTTCGTTCACTATATCTTATATCCACTTTACCCTTTTCACAATGCCCACGTTCATCGCGCTTAATGTGCTGTGGTGGAAGTAAATGACCGACGTGTCGGCCCTCCGACGCGACCCTATTTTGTGCGGATAGGCGCACGATGTACCAAAACATTCATTAAATGCGTTCGCGTTACCTGGAAGCAAACCGTCACCGATTGGCATTATGCAATTTTATGCAAATAAATTAAGCTCAAGCCTTGGTACGTGTGCCGCCCGGGGAAGAGGTCGCTTTGTAAAGGACCTTTAGAAAGTTTTCGGTTGCCTACGAGAAAGGTTTTTGGTTTGGTGTAGTGTTCGTGTGTGGTCATTCGGAATCGGTTCACCCAAGTATTTAATCGCAGTTTTAAACATCACTCACGCATACTATAAATGAGTAATAAAAGGTTGTTTTTTGCAACTTCCTATCAACGGCTAATCGCGTTCTGTCGATGGAGTGGAGTGTACAACTTCAACTCCAAAAGCAACCACTCACGTGATACCGTATACTCGTGTGCTTTTCGACACTACAACTACCTCCAAGCACGCTATTTTTTTTTATTAGCTTCGCTAAACACCCATCCGTGCGATCCGCGTTTGGCGCCACCGTGGTGATAATTTAAATTTCACATTGCCCCCCAAACGCTTCTCCAATGATTGCGAGCGAACGTATTTGCACAGATGGGGGCAACGCGAGAAAGCGCCACACCACTGGTGTCGGTGTTGAGATGCATCCGTTAGGAAGTGGACAACTAGCGAACTCATCTCCCGTGCTACTTACTTTAGATTCCGGCTTGAAAAACATCTTCCAATCAGCGGGAATTGACTGAAGAAAAGAAAAAAAACAAACACACTTTCCTGTTTTCAGTTTCCAGAGAGTTTGAAGACAGCGAAGCTCTCGGCTGAAAAAGCTGAGGCACGTGCCAAACAGCTTCTCGGCGATTTGTTGTGAAGGTGCTTCGGTGTCAAGCAACAAATGGCTAGAGGGAAGAAAAAATAAATTACACTCCTCGTACACTACGCATTGACGTTCGTAATGGCGCGTGGCGCGCTGGATTTTCTGCACGATCGCAATATCGTAGCGCCACCCATCGGCTTACGGCGACGACTTTTATGTGCCCTCCGACGAAACGACGAAACATACGGGGAGAGCCCGCAAGAAAGCCACAAAACTGTGCAGTTAATTGCACAGGAACACATCCACCGGACCCTGGTATGCGCAAGCTGTGCGTATTTGTCACCCTGTAAACTTTATCATCTTTGTTTTTCCTTTTGCTTCTCCGTAAGGAAGTGCAGAATTTATCATTGAGTCGTGAACCTGTCCGCCTGTAATGAAGGCACTGGCTTGTGGAGGGAATTGTTTGACCGATTAATTTGCTCGCTAAGGTGTGTGGAAACACGGCACACCAAGGGAGAAACACCGTCACTGTGTGTGTTGCCATACACCTGAACACAAAGACGTACGATGATAAAATATTAATTAGCAGGATATCTTGTTTTTTTTTTGCTTGCTTGCCTGGTTCACCTGGTACACACCACTGCCTGGCAGTGAGGTGCATTTAAATTCATATGCTAATGCACATAGAAACCGGTTCCAGCTGTGATCTTTCCGCGTTCCCCCTGCGGGAGCTAAAGAGAGATTCCCCCAGGTAGGACGACCAGCAATAACCGGGAATTCCGGTAATAAACGAGACGTGTCATATTTCTGCTCACTATCGCGAAGCGTTCGTTTCTGTCCTTTATCGTGCGTGCGACGAATTGTCCGTGGCATGGACGGTCGTGAATGGCACTAGCGCTCTATGGTGGCACTCTTGGCTGTTTAATCTGGCTACGCCACGGAATACCCTTATGAATCTTCATCGACCCACGTTCGTTTGATTTGGCGAACCTACAGTGTAGGCATCTGCAACAACATGCTCCCATCCAAGAATTGTACAACCCCATGGCTGAGCAATTTTGTGGCTAAAATGTTTATTGATTTGTTAGTTTTGCCATTTTTATGAATGCCTATGCTTTGCTCTTCTTTGCAAGCTCAACGCTAGCTGCTGTGTAAGCGGCAGATTTTAACCCAATTAGAACGTGCCTTTACGCGACGTCCAAAAGCACGAACCACGGTAGAATGTGTTGCATGTCAAGGTCAGACACGATTAGAACCTCGTCATGGCGGCTCCAAGATTCCATGGTAGCGTTTGCTCACCGTCGCCGTCGCCGTGACATGTTGCATGTTGGTCGCCCCTCAGCAGCACTTGAACGGTTTCCTCAATATTCGCATTCAATTTACCTTGGCGCCTCCGTGGCAATTCCCTAAGGTGTCGCGGGGTGCTTTCCATCCAACCCGTCTAGGTTCTGTTGCATAAAAATAACACGAATCTCGAAGTTGCTGCTGCTGTTCGTGTGTGGTGATAGTGATCCGCTCGAAGCATACCCATGTAATGCTAGTTCCCGGCCCAAAGCACACGTTCCGCAACGAAATTGTGGAATATTGGAAGTAGAAAAAAAGCGATTGCATGCTCAGTGATATAATTCTGTTACCGAGTCGGACGGACACTGTCGTCGTGTATGACTCGGGTATTTGCGTTCCAGTGACTAGTCAGTGCGAGTGTTGGAGCTAAGGTTGGACACGAGAACGGAACTGGATGTAAAGTGCAGGACGGTGTTGTTTATTTGCACATGGGTGTGCTTTTCGTCATGTCGACACCGAACTGGTTCGAACCGGGAGAAACCTTACCAGCAATTACGGATGATTTCCGTTTTTGGAGTGAGATTGCCGAGTACCGAGTGCGAACTTCCTGCATCTCCTCAACAGATAACTTTGCTTTGTTCAAGCTCGATCACTTCACGTTCGTATCAAGCTCTCTGTACCTGCTTTTAGTGTCATTTTTCATTTAACGTATAATATTTATCATTATTTTACAACACTACTTACTTTGGAATGGGGGAAAGCCTCGCATAAAAACGGTTTATATCAAACACAGCAAATGTATAATATTTACTAACACTCTCGCTTCAAAAGCCCTTATCAGAGATACCTTGGTTGGTCTTCGAGTGATTCCCTGCTTCCATGCACGACGATAATCATAATAGCGCCGCACTATTGACATTCTCACCAAGCGAATTATCAAAACCGTGTCACGTTCCAATACCGTACGTTTCCTGGGCTTTTTTGTGATCTCATCATGATTAATCAAACTTCCTCTTTCATTGGTGTGAACGAGTAATTGATCTTTCCGCTGACATTAGCGAGAATGTCACACGTACGACTTCCGGACGTAAATGTTTTAAATTCTTCAGATTGCTGAAGGGGGGTGTGTTTTGTTTTTGTTTGTAAATTAGTGCAATTAAATGTCATTAGTCATGTTGATATGCAATAAAATGTCAAGCTGTGATGTACAGTGGAACGTCGATTGTCCGGGTGTCGGATTATCCGTGCTGTTTGAAAATGACAGTTCCAAAGAGCGATTTGACGTATTTACTGTTTATGCAAATTTGAATAAATAAAATAGCAAACAAACTATCGTTTAAATCGTGTGATACTGGAATATAAATATTATGTAAATATTAAGTAATATTCTTTAAACAATAAAAAAATTCTTTAAATGTTTCACATCGTTGCTTCTGTTTTTCACACACCTCGGTGTAGCCGATTCTGTACCAATGTAGGAATCTAGTTGGACTGCATTCCTCAGGACATACCTTTGGTCTTTATTGCGCTATTCCCCTTCTACTTGTTTTTTTTGCTACTACCACACATCGAATGTAGGTATGTTCAGCTTGACACAGCTGCAACGTTTGCATACTGGCGCAAAGAAAAAAGTGCAACCGTCCCGTTAGTCAGTTCGCCGTTCAGTGCAATCTATTGTACCTCCTATTTGTTATTCTTTGCTCTCAGTGTGTACTGTACGATACAGCCCACCACATGACTCGAGTACGTTTGTGTTCGTGTCTCGTTGCCGGTGGACCCCTTCCGAGACATGCACATGCAATTAGAAGAACATGCTGCAAAACTGCAACACCGCGTGCGTGTGTGTGTGTACGTATGGGGTTGTCTCCCCGGTGTACACAAATATAGCACCCTAACCGGTGCGAAACCGTAGTGAAGAAGTTATTTTTAAAACCGAGTTGTATCGTTCACACTGTGTTCAATGTCACGGGGAGCCGGTTCAGGAAAATTACAGACAGTTTCCTCCTTGCCGGTATGTGCTAGTGAGAAAGCGAGTACCGGGCCGAGCTGAGAACGCCGCTTCCATTGCAAACGTCACCCGGCCAATTAATCGTCCGGCAAATGTACTAACGATCGTCGTCGACATCTATGATGCATCGATCGAACTCAAAAGGCGTGTCTCAGGATGGTGCGTGTCTACAAGGCTCGTTAGCGCTTATTTTAATCATCCTTTAAAGCTAAATACAATCCAATGTGTGTTTGCTTGCAACCAGTGTGTTTATGTTTTGTTCTTGCCTCGCCATGTCTGGTGCGATCATAATGTTGTTGTTTTACCGGCTGTGTCCAGATGGTGATGTTCTATGTTGTTTGGTGTTTGCGATAGGAAACTGATCGTTCAACACAGGATCCGTGGTAAACATATCAGCAGTGTAACATTTACACACGCGTAAAGCATTAGAATCGCTTCAAGTTTCATTCCTTGTTGCCGTTTAATGTACGGGTACATCTACACTTGATGCTTGTAAACAATAGTGTTGCTTTTGTTCCTCCTCCTTCATCTGATAGTGCTAAAATTAGATTGTTTTGTAGCTCGGTTGTTTGTTTTCAGCGAGTTCGCGAGAGGGGGGCCGAGCATGAGGATTTTTAAGTACAGAAATAGTTCAATTCGCATTTAATGATATATTTTATTTCCTTAAATGCATGCAACTTGGGCTAAAATGAACAGTTATTTTATTATTATTATTATTTTATTAAATTCTTGTTAAGCCTTCTTTAATTAATGCATTGATCTTCTTTGTTTAAGTACAAAAGAGTAGAACTCAAACAAAAGCAATGATCCAAGTTTCTTCTCTGGATACGATTAATGAGATAAAAGTTCGTCGAAACATTATGCGGTAAATATCAGGTTTAAGAGTTATCCATACATTTATTGTGTTCCTGAACATGTTGTATGCTCAGCTTTGTGAACCTTTGTTAAATAACAAACAATGATATCTTATCTTAGTTTGCTTAATACCAGAATTACAACAAACTGTGGTCGATATATCTTGTGTTATACGGTAAAGATATCTGACATCACACTGTGCTCTGAACTGTGACCTGAAGAGCGTACAATATCGTAACAGGATCTTCACATTGATGGAAACCAAAAACAAATTTCCCCTTTTTGTCTTTCAACTTATCGCAAAAGATAAGAAATTCCATATTTGTTTGTATGATCAACCAGGTTAGAAACCTCCCCGGACGACAGATAACCCCCCGGGGAAGCTGATACTCCAAACCAAGTACAACTGCTACGGCGTTGTACTGACCTTCTGAACCACCTGGGCCTGGGCTCTCCCCTACTGGCTATAGATCACCCTTAAAGACGAATCAAAGGCATCTGGTGGTCGTACGCGGTAATAAAGCTCTTCTACTTTTTGCGTATTATTTTGCACCGAATCGATCGGTACCACCAGCCGTGCCAATCGGACCCATTCTTGCTTATCAGTGAGCGAACGTTTTGAGCTAGGGAAAACTCCCAACTTAAACAACACAAAAAAAGGGAAGCATCCTTATCGTTACGGTTCGAGAATTGACGTCAGCTGATGAATTAGCCACAAACTCGCGGAACGCGGTTGCTTCAATGGTTGATCTCAAAGCTTGAGGCACCGAGAAGTTTTGCTCCGTTCGACCACATTCGCAGCTTCCTTATCGGTGGACGAAACGACAACAAACAAACAAGAGGTGTCCGGTGTCCGCTTTTCACTTCAATCCCTAATCCCATAGGCGAGAGTGGCGGGAAAATGGTTTTCCGCTCAAACAACAAGCGGAATCGAACGCTCAAACTGTCCATCTTGCGGTTCGAATGAAAACCACCGATTAATCAAAACCCCGATGCTTATGGCACCCAAACAGTCGATTGTCTTTTGAGAAGGATTAGAGATGGGGATGGTTTTAGAGGTGGGGATATTGAGGTCGGCGATGGTCTCCGTCCAAGTGAAACGACCTCGTCTAATATCTTCGTTCGTTACATCTGACTGTGCATCACACCTGAACGCCTCCACCTAGTAGACGTAATATGGAGGCCAGCCACTCAGTCTGAAGGTCTTTTCTCCCGGTTAGGGCGGACGACTCATCATCCGCGTAATGTCTTGTTCTAAACCTCTGCAGCATAATCAACTTGCAACATTACAACACAACATCGTCCAACGAAACACAGACAACGCCTACATGAGACGTGGCATGCATAACGTGACATTACTGGCGTGGGTTGATGGCCAAATATTTAACAAACTGTCACGCTCTGCTTTGTGCAATAGCACACATTCGTTCGAGGATGCCTAAAAATAACCCGCTCGTACCCGGCTGGTCCGTTTCGTCCGGTGTTTTCTAGTCTATTATTATCTGCGCGAATCGGATCGGAATCTTGCTAGACAAAACCGAAAGGTAAACGTAAGATTGCCGGCGTTGTTTTTCTGTCCCACGTCGTTCGCAGGTGGTGTGTTTTGTCGCGGTCGCTGAAAAGATCTGAATCCGGGGAGGCAATGCTGTCTCTGGTTACGGCTTTCAACGCTCAGTTCGGAAAGTGATCGGATTTACAATCAGGTTTTATTTGTTGCACTGCACCTTTTGCCTGCATAGCAACAGCAGCCAACGCAGGTGCTGGCATTTAACACCGGCTCTGAGGGTTATGTATTCTCTCTCTCTCTCTCGGCAAAGACGGTAAACATCACGGACGGGGACCGCCATATTTTTGTCGAGATCAATCACGAGCACGTCTATCAGACAGATGGGTGAATGTTGTGTGTCGCGCGCTGGGCGACCTCATCAACATCCCTCTCGACGGGTTCAAGCAGCGGAAGCATTGAGCCAAAATTGAATAATCGGGGTCTGGCGTCCGTAACTGGGCAGAACGAAAGAAAGGCAGCTAATTTGCCTATAAATCCTCCCGGAACACAGCATATTATGTAAGTGCATTCTTTGTCTCGCACGAAACAAAACAAACCCGTTTATGGGACGGATCTTGTGCGCCACCCAACAGTGCTGCAGCCGTAGGGCGATTGCTTAGAGGGCGCGGCTCCATGTTTAGGGTGATTCGCCCAACAGTAGCAGCGCGCACAAACACTCGTGCAAATAAAAACGGCAAAAATAAACTGAAGCTCCCGCAGCGAAAGCAAGCCACCACCATGCCATGACCAAGGTTCTCGGGTTAGAGGGCCTTTAAATATCAAAACAAAACGATTATCTTCCGTTGCAGCGAGGCCAGCTGGAGCGGGGAACGGGGATGCGCCTTGTAGCGGAAGGAGGGGTGTAAA
Source organism: Anopheles rivulorum (assembly GCA_018908115.1). Classification (NCBI taxonomy): domain Eukaryota; kingdom Metazoa; phylum Arthropoda; class Insecta; order Diptera; family Culicidae; genus Anopheles; species Anopheles rivulorum. The sequence goes on from CM032178.1 coordinate 16,016,568, forward strand.
AAGGGGGTTTTCGGTATTTAAATTGTACAATCCATTCGTAGTAAACCACGTCAACAGAAAAGCGTTGGATGGAGTACGCGAGAACAATGCGTACGGCACGATATACACACACACACACACATACTAAAGGGACACACACAACAGGAGAGTGAGTGACCGGACTTTAAACCGCCGTTGGGTTGTGGGTGGGGGTAGAATAGTAAGATGGAGTTAATATTATTTTTCATTCATATTAAGCATTCGGTGCTTTGCTGATGTGGCTGTCTCAAACAAACTATCCCCTTTACTTGTAGAAGTCTCATCGCCCAAACACTTCGCGACCTACAAATTTTACCCAACGAAACAGCAGCAGCAGATCGCTGGCGCCAACACCCTACAGCCATTTATGGTGACAGTAGCAAAGCCCCAACGCAAAGGCAAAAATATACTGCGGAACTCAACCCTTCTTTACTTGGTAACTCGCAGTCGGAGCATTGCAACCATTTTTGTTGAATGCGATGTGATCTCTCTTACTCTCGTCGCACGATCGCGTGATCATGTCGTTGTGATCTTGTTGGAAACGCTTACCAAACGTTGCTTGACTGCTATTATTGCTTCCCCAACCTCCGGGCTTGAAATATTACCAACATGCACATGCACAAGAGGGTGGAAGGGAGGGAGGTAGGGAGGGAGGGGATAGTGGGGGATTGCAAGGGGAGTTAAATTCCCACACGATGACAAGACTGGCGCCGTTGAGCGTACATACGTACGAATGCTGTAGCGATTTCTTACTTTACTCCGACATACACAAACAAATACACACGGTCCATACGCAACGCAAACGCACACCGCGAGCGGCAGCAGTAGCAGTGTATGTGTTTGGGCGCGCGTGAGCGCGTGAGCGCTCGCGCCCACGAGAATAGCAAAAAGCAACAGACACTCATGCCGGTTCTCTCATTCATTTCTCAACCCTCGGCACACTTAGGTGATGGTTACAACCAGGTTCACGTCGGCCAGTTGTGCACACAAATCGGAACGCTAAACATGGCAGTGGCCTACCGGACGAAGATTACGTTCTCCCCGACGCAAACCGGACGCGACAACGCGATCATGATGAAGAGCGATCACTTCCTGAAGGATATCAGCCCAAAGCACGTACGCTACAACTACAACAAGAAAGTGTAAGTAGTATCCCGTCACGATTGTTCTCTTCCTTCTCGGCGAGGCGTGTGTGAAGTTTTGCAATTCACTGCGGCAACAGTGACAGAGTTTGGTGTAAGTTTAAGTAAAAGTGTGNTGGCCTACCGGACGAAGATTACGTTCTCCCCGACGCAAACCGGACGCGACAACGCGATCATGATGAAGAGCGATCACTTCCTGAAGGATATCAGCCCAAAGCACGTACGCTACAACTACAACAAGAAAGTGTAAGTAGTATCCCGTCACGATTGTTCTCTTCCTTCTCGGCGAGGCGTGTGTGAAGTTTTGCAATTCACTGCGGCAACAGTGACAGAGTTTGGTGTAAGTTTAAGTAAAAGTGTGTAGACGTCAAAAAAAAGAAAAACAACCCGATCCCGGATGCGCACTAGTGTGTTTCGTGAACAACCTTGACCAATAACTATCGTATTGTGGTGAAAAAATAATCCTTTTTCGTGGCCAAATAAATGAAGCAGTAGTGGACAGTGTAGACAAGAGTAAGGTGCAACGTGCGTTGACGCGTTTATTGGTGCCCCATTACACACGGGACCTAAATTTTTTTTCTTGTGGACACGTCCCCAAAATCCACCCCACGACGGTCGGACGGTTCATCATATAAAAACGCTGATTCATGCACGCGTATCGCCCGTCCGTGCATTTGCGTCACTGTCGCGCACCACATTCGGCGCTGTGTCTGTGCGGTACAGATCGTGCCTGATGATCGACGCCCCAAAGCAGGCGGATATGTGGTGGAAAACACGGGGGACAAACAATTCTTCACATTCTGACCGTGCAGCAGCAGCAGCAGTGGCCGCATAATGATGATGATCGGATAAGCAGCAGTGTGTGTGTGTGTGTGTTTGTGTGCGCGTTTTTTGCCGCCATTCCTTGCCATCCGTACGCAAGGCAATAAGATGGATATGTAGCTGTACGAAAGTGGAATAGATTGAGACATGTTGGTGCATTCCTGATGCGCTTGATGATAGAAGGAATGGAGGGCCAAGATGAAAAATTATGCCATTGGAATTTGATGGCTAGGGGGAGGGAGGTGGCAAAAGAAAAACAGCTCCCCCACTGTTGGAATGCACTTGATTACTACCCGTCCGGTTTTTGTCAGTGCGAGTGTGTAGATGATGATAAAAAAAACGCGAGTGAGCAGAGGTTCGTTCCCCCAACAGATGGCGCTTGTACGTACATTCATTAAGCGCATAAGCTTGGTGTGATAGTAAACCCCCAACCCGGGTGTGGTACCGAAGCGTTTGGTGAAATCGGTATCTGTCCGATCCGTCCCATCACTCAGCCACACGTGTGAAGGCTATAGCGGAGAACCGTTTGGAGCGCTTTGGAGCCGTACCACGGGAGGCCGCCACGTATGCAGCCACCCTGTGCGTGACATTGTGGATGCAGCCTTCGGAAAACACCCCGCCATGTATCGATCCGTCCGATCGGCTGGCATGCTTTCGATCCGTACGATCAAAGGAACCGGTTTTAATTTTTGTGAATTCACGAAAACCATCAACAGAGGGGGGGGAGTATAGGAGAGTGATGTCGGAACGACCTTCCCTCCATAGCTCCTAATGAAGTTAGACGCTCCATATTCGGTTGCAAAAGCGATGGAATGTGTGTGCGTGTCGTGATATCTTCTTCGTGCTGCAATAGACTACAAGCAGTGTGTCACCGACCGACTCCACACAATACTACGAAAGAAATGGAAAGTGGGTAGTGATATCATCATCACCCCCCGTGACTGGCAGTAGTGAGCGATAGATACACCCGGTTCTACTATCGGTGTTGTGCACACGAAATATATGTGGCACATCCGCCTGATAGCAAATTAATTCCACAACACCTCGCTCTGGACGGTGTCGCTTGTAATCTCGCAAGGACCTCGGGACTTTGGTGTAATCTTGGAAGCACACTTCAACGTTTGTTCGAAGTACACTCAAATCTGATGGCAAGATAACCAGATAGGACCAATTTTATGGTGCTACGGTGAACCTGTTTCTGGAAGTTACTTACTTTTATGATGAATTTCAGTATCTCTTCTTGCCTTAAAGAGAACCACCGCACCTTTAGGTGATGATTAAGCGCTCTTCCAGCTATTGGTTACAATCATATTCTAATCAATCCAATGCACTTAGGATTCGGATTAGTGCACAATATTGCCCATCTATAGCAGTAGCGTACATTAAAAATACAACAACCTTCTGCAGGCCATCATGCCAGATGCTCAGCGCAAGCAGTGCGAGTCATACGATTGCAATCAGCTTGATAAGCGAATCTCGAGATCTCGCTCACTGTCTCTCTTCACATCGTCCACACTGCAGTTGAATAATCTTCTGCGGATCATGCACATTAAGTGCGAGTGATAAGATTAGCCGCTCTTTCCAGCAAGCTTGCTGAACGCTGCACTGGAATCACTGGTCAAACATAGTTGCGAAATAAAGTAACGCTACGCTTGAGAAGTAATTCCTCCTGTCTTCCTTTGCGCTCTAAAACCGGATCACTCCGTAAGGACAGTTACGTGATAATAGCCCGTAGTGTGCCCAGTTCATCTATCTGCGGTCGAAGTAGTTAAGTGGCCACTCACTTTCAGCACCTTAGGGACGGCACACTGCTAACTGGTGGGGTCGTATCGAACGAAAGGGCTTATAGGCCACAATTTTATCCTGGCGCGGGGGGTCATGCTTTTACTGATCATCATTTACGTTGCAATGGTTATAACATGCCTTCGTAAGAGTAATTTGATTTTTGATTTGGAAAAATTTTCCCATTTTCTTTACCATTTTCCGATGAAGTATATTTATTCTTTGCAAAGCTTTCTCTTCCCGTCAGCACTATAAATTGGCATACCAAATAATCCGGCCTTTCACTCGCGGTTTGAAAAATTGATCGTAAACAGATCGTTTTCGAGGTGGCCCCGGTGGAACTCTTGGTAGATTCATTCATAAAAACCGCCTACCTGCATCCGTTTTGCTTTTAACGAGCTTTACGCGGCGTGGGATTTTGTGCGAGCGAGCTGAACCAGCCCTACGGTGTGCTCACAGGGCATTTACTCAACGTCTCACGTGGGCGGTTCGGTTCGGTTCGTTCGTAGGCATCATGTGCCAGTGTGCGCTTACACACGCAGATAAAGAGACAGTACGGTACGGTTGGTGGCTCTGAACTCCCTCCCCCGAAACCTGTCAACCTCGATGATCGATATTTCCTTTATTAAATTCAAATCGCGTTACTCCGATCGCTGGAAAAACATAGCCGCATTTTTTTTTTTACTAACTTCGCTTCGCACCCAGGCTAGCGAAGGCGATAACGCAGCCCACACTCACACGCGACAATTATACTTGCAGTTGCAGTGGGAAAATTAGCTGTCAAGCCTTGTTGTATACGGAAAGGGTGAAATATGATTATGAAAGATCAGACCCGTCGTCCCCGGTAGAGAGAGAGAAAGAGAGAGAGAGAGCTAGGAGAGAGATCAGTTCGACTTGAAGCGACAATTTCCCTGCAGCTTGACTGGCTCTAGTGAGATCTTGTCGCACACACCATGTTGGTCGCGCATGGGGACTACCAACTCTTGCAGCAAGACGCCTATTTATGGTCCGAAGTCGAGGACAGAAAATCACCAACGAAACGATCGTTACCAATCTTGTATGGCCGTAGGTGGACCCCCGGTCTACGACGGAATCAGCCTTTGTTGCTTGTTTAATACCCACATGTAATTGCAGACAGTTTATTCCACCTGGACAGACAGATGGTTTCATTCGCATATGGACGTGTTGGTGTTAAAAATTGCCTTGGGAGTAATGAATCCCATTTCTGCTCAGATGAAAACACATCTTTCTGCACATTTGCTGTGGTGAATGAATCATACGTACAAGCGGTAATCTTATCGCTATAAACACGTTACTTTCACGTGACACGTGTACCGGGGGACCAGATTGTTTGCATAAGTAACGGCAACTGTTTATAAATTGTTAAGAATTTTTAGTCAATAATGAAAAATCTGTCTAGCGTTGAAAACCGGATGATAAGAAACTAGAAATTGCTGCTAGCAGCGCACTATAATTTAGTGTCGCACGCGTGCTTGTACGGTGTAATTATGACTCATCCTGCCTGCTTGAAAAGTTGTACAGCAGTTTGTGTGTATTATCATCCAGCAGTTTTTAGTGGAATTCCCCACAGTCTCCCTCTGTACGATTGCTTACCAGGAAAATGCATACATTTTATCTTAAACGCGGCTGTGTACCAGCTTCAATGACGCACGAACGATGTACGAATTGGCACAGAACTCCGTGTCGAAATGGTAGGAATACTGTCATAACAGAGCGTGCAACGTTTGTAAACATTTGCTCAATGGAAAAACCATCGTTTACATTGATAAACTGCAAGAAAATAGCGTTTCGCCACTCACACACACACACACGGAACGCTGGTGGAACGTTTTTTGAAGCACGATCGAAGAATGGTCAAAATCAATACCAACCAAAGCAGCAAACGAAAAACTCCCATGCCCACCTTCCGGATAAAACAACACAACATGTGCCTGTACTAATCTATCTCGTTACTTCTTTTCATTTTGCAGGGAGCAAACGGTTATCGATTTGGACAAACCGATGCGCTGCGGTGCCTTCGTCGATACGTCGCGCGTTAAAAAGCACACCGAAGATGATTACACACTGCCCGAAACGCCACCGTTCAGTTGGCTGCTGCCGAAGCCGCGTGACGAAAGCACGTACCGGGAGTGTGCTGGCGAGGATCGCGTATCCCTACATTCGCCCACCAACGTGGACGAGAACTGCTCGAACAATGCGAACAATCTCAACAACAACAACAACAACACCAGCAAGGGATCGTACGAATCGAACAGTGCCGCCGGTCCGATGCATTTCCGCCTGTCACAGTCGCCAAAGAGCGGCCCAGACTCGTTCGTCGGTGCGATGACGGTGCCGGGTGGTGCAACCGTAGCAATGCCCGCCACCGGTGGACCTTCGCCGCCGACCTCACTCGGCGGTGCCGGTGGTGAACTGCGGCGCTCATCCCGGTGGTCTGTGCGGCGCGATCCGCCCGAGAACGATCAGATGCTAAAGGAGCTACAGTTTGCGTTTGCCGAAACGACGGCCCAGGGTGAGCTGGCGAAGTTTTTGCGCGAATGTTCGAATGCGCCCACGTTGCAGGAGTTCGACCTGATGCGGTCGAGCGGTGGCGACACGCTGATGGACGAGGAAAACATGGACGGTAGCAGAATACTGACGGAAGCGGATACGTGCCCGGACAGTGGCGAGGAGGATGACGTACTAAACGACCTCACCCGCCAGCTGGAACAGTTCGAAACATCCCTGCCGGAATACGAATACCTAGTGTCCTCCCTCTGTCAGTCGATCGACAGCAATTCGAATAGCTAAAGCGGATAACAACACGCGGTTGGTGACGTGTTCTACACCACCGGAACTTCTTAGCCAGCGGTGCAGAAGCAGAAGAATCGCTGCGAAGTTTTGTGGAAGCGGAGCGTATGCCGGGATTATTATTAATTTTAACGAGAGAACCAACTGTCGACTGATATTTTTTGATGATATTCATCTTCACACATACACACAAACACAAACACACACCAGACGTATCTGGGGTACAGTTCAGGGAGTCACAGAAACATTAAACCAACACAAACCTGATGCATTATGCGAGGGTTGGTAGATGGGGCAGGATTTCGGCAGAAGGATAAATATGTAGCAGGCGGCCAAAGAATGGCATGTTGGTGACAGCAGAGACACACCTGACGTACCGGCATAAAGGCGGCGAAGGGTTGTGATAGTTAGTGAGCGTGTGAGCGTGCGAGTGAAAAGCGCAATCAGCAAAGCAAAGGCCATGTGTACAATGTGTTGCGAAATGTTGTTTCCTTGCCTTAGCCATCTAGCGAAGCCAACATCATCTTGGTAGGCGGTCAGGGCGCACGCCGTAGATTGCCGTGTGTGAGTGTGTAACTTTTTTCTTTTTTGTCTGTAAAATCTATAATCGATACATCGATGAATCAAAGTTCCTTAGCGTGCGAGACTAATGGGGTCGGATCGTGCTAGTTGCGTGTAAGTGCGTAGTGAACGTAGGGTCGGTTCCCCCCGAAGATCTGTAGCGGAAAGGATATTACATTCATTTGACGATTATTTGTTTATTCTATATGATGAAGCAAACACCATTAATCTACTAATACCCCGCCATAATGCTACACGGCGCGGCAAAGGAAAGCTTTCCCGTCTGTGGTTTTTTTTTGCATATCCGAGTGCGTTTTGCACTCGCTTTTTTTTTGAAAAATTTGAAACTTATTGGCTTTAAAACTGTTTTCCTCTTCCTTTTTTTTCCTCTTTACTTCGTTTGCTTTAAGCGCGTTAGGGTAGTTAGTAGGGAAACAATACAAGCGTAAGAAAGATTGTTAAAATGAATGCTAAGCGGGGAAAGGTTTACGCTCGTTATGGAAACGTTTTCGCATCCCGCAATCGAAGCCCCAAGCTCTTTGTGTAAATAGTACAAAATCACGATCGTTTATCTACATTACCTATTATATTGTGTCACCTTTAAGGCTCATCTCTGTACATAGCGGTTGCATACAATTTGCTCATTTGTCACACTTTCGATGTTAGGATATGGGGAGGGGCTCTCGATCGATTGAGGCGGCGACGTCGTGCTGAGAAAATGTTTACCATATCGAACGTAAACCGATATTTTGCGGGGGCGCAAAAACGCTAAGATAAACCTATTGTACGAAACCACTAATCAAAATCATCGTTAAAGCCACAGGATATACCAATCATCGAGGGCGTGCCCGACGTCACCTATTGTTATTCACGGTTTTTATCCTTTTGTCAGATTATATTCAATTAGGGCAGAAAGGAAAAGGGAATGTTTAGTAGTGCGCAATGTATAAGAACGTTGCATATAAATCAAGCGACTTAGCGTGAGGGATAATGCAGTTTAAATATAAGCTATTTGGAAGCCTATGCTTTAGCCTTACTTTTTTGTTTGTTTTTTTTTCTCTATCGTATCTTTATCAAACACTTACTTACTGCACTAAATTAATGAATTAAGCTGTGCGTTCGCTAGACATGCAGACATTGATTGTTACCTTCATTTTATGTTGTCTCTCACTGCGCAAACAATATGTCGATTTAAATGGCCAAACATTATAGATAAGCACACCGTGGGGAAGGAATTAGCATGTATTCGGCTGATCAGTAACTTTGCTTATGCGCTATTCTGCTTCCTTTAAAATGAGGGCTTTTCGGTCGTTAATTTGGTTCTTTCTTTTATTTCATTTTCCAAGAGACTGACGTACGTAAGCGCATAGAAAAGTCATATTTGGTCTGGTCGGGGGAAAGGTTCGTTTTTATTTCGCTGTATTTGGCGCTAAATTAATTGTAGCTGAAATTCGAGTCATTTTTATACGGGAGTACATCATGTAAATGTGGAAAAAACGTCGGTGAACATTATTTAGAAAAGTATGGTTTTTTTATTGTTTTCAAAGAAGGATTACACAGTTAAGATTGGCAATGTGGGAAACATTTTGAATTTATTCATATGGTTTAGGTAGGGAATGGCCTAAGTGAGCAAAAAGGGCAAGGATAGGGCGGCATTATAATATTTAATATCGGAATACCAAATGCTTTGTTTTCCACAACTTTAATTTTTCGCTTATCAAAACAACAGCTGAATTATTCATTTTAAAATAAACATATTCAAAGAAATTAGCCGCGATAAAATGTATAACAGAAAGATATCCTCACTAGTAAGCGATCAAGCAATGCTCTGAAATAGTTTATTTTACACTTTCTTATACATACTTGTACCTCTATTCAAGAAATAGTACCGGAACAACATGTCAACAAACAAATAAACCCAAATTATTAAGAAAACAGAGAAAACAAACCCGATTCTGCTGTAAGAATATGTCCGTACATTCGAAAATAGTTAATTTCTTTGTTAGTAATGCCCACGGAGAAGGTGCTTTCCTGATTTCCTATTTAAAGTGGCGTACGCATCCACTTGTGTATGAACTTATCAATCGAGTTGAAACTTTTCGTTCAGGTAACTCATAACTCAATTTTGCGTAACTCAAAGCTCTGCCTCCATGCTTTAACTGAAAGTTTTCAACCGGAACTTTTTCACTATGGAACAAAAGCGTACAAATTTTAGTTTATTGTTTTATTTGTTAAATGTATGAAATTTGCCTTTTGCAGAACAAACTAATAATTTTTATTAACAAATTATTTTACAAAAAAATATTTTAGTTTAAATTAATGTATTGTATTTCTCATAATGCATTTGCGTCAATTCAGTTAAATATTTTGGGTTTCAGATTTGTTCAAAACTATAGTCATAAGCCAAAAACCTGACAAACGATAAAACGAAATTAATAGACGTAAATTGAATTTGCTGGCTAGATGACACCGCGCTGCAAATCGCCTTCACGGTGCAACGCTCTGTCTTCCTCGGCGTGCCGGTTTTGGTATAACGCCTACCTTGACTGGGGTCATGCAGTAAACATACCTCTAACATGTATGCATTTTGAACCACCATCGAAGCGGAACGTTTCGAACTAACGAACGAACCCCAAAACCGAGAACGCACGCGTATCGTTTGAACGCAAGCTGCAACAAGAGTCTCAACCACCTAACGCTCCGTACATCCATACGGATGAGCTTTATTTTGAGAGAAACGTTTCCTGCCGGAACTACTGCTAGCTTCCGCTAAACTTCCTGATAGAGATTAGGTGTCTTAAGAATGTTTTACCCAAATGTCGTACGAAGGCTTAACGATGAGGACATCTGCAGTGAACGATGACGTTGGTTCATTTCCTACTTTGGTACCGGATACTAATGAGAGCTTCCATCATGCGAAGGAGACACCATCCGATGGTGCTGATACTATCTTGAGCTATAATTGTGATACTTTTCAATAGAGACCTTCACGCCAATGTTACTAAATTATTCATCTCTCTTGGCTTTTGGCTAAGAATTCCGAAAAACAGATTGTTTACATCCATAAACATCAATTTAATCATCGTTTCTAATAGTTAGACGAACAATAAATGTTTAAAAAAAAGGCCGTGAAAAATGAAATAAGGTCCTGTCCAAAACAGGTGTTAAAAAAAGAAATCAAAAACCCTTTCGATCCATTAACCAATTGGCTGGTAAAATTTGCATAATGCCGTGCTCGAACTGATGATTTCATTTCTATCACCAAAACTACTAGCCACGTGAAGCTGTTTCCCGGTTACAGAAATACACGTGCACGACGTTAATGTCCGATCAAAAGTGGAATCACCGCGGTGGTGAGCGAACGTTAAGCGAAGAGAGCTTTTCTCTCACAAGCTTTCGCTCATCAAGTGTACTAATCAGATGACAGATCTACGCGCGTAGTAGAATTGAGTATGTGTCCCCACTCCGCCAACAGTTTTACCACTCACCCGACACTAAACCAAACAAAACACAACAAAAGCCACTGCGTCCTAAAACCCATACACCCACCAACACAAATGGCCCTTCGTCCAACTTGCCTTGATGGTTGCCGTCGCCAGATGCCGCGGTCCGTTTGTCAGCGCTTTTTTTTCCTCTTGTTTTGATTCTGCGATGAACTAACAAGCACGTTGCCACTGTGACGTATGCGTTGCGGTATGATGGTAGTGGTGGATACGGCCATTGGAGCGACCATGATTGGAAGGAGCCGAGCCGCATTTTTTCGTATCCACACAAACGTGCGCTGTGGCTCGAGCTGTCAGTTTCTCAACAGACGCGAACCGCGGCTGACCTAAAACCGTTCTGCACCGCGTGTCTCTAGCGGAGGCTTTATACGTACGTGTTGTTTTTGTTGTTGTTTCTTCTTTACGGTGCCTCCATCGTAGCGCGTAAGTGGCGATTGTTCAAGGAATAAAAGTCGTTAAAAATCGTGATCGCATACTGTTGTGTGGTGGGATGTCAACTTCTAGTTTAGTGACCAGCTGCTACTGTTTTACATCCTTCCATCTGACAGTTATTAATCGACCTACTAGGATGGTTTGATTGATTCGAATGGCATGCAGCCACCTTCATTAGACGCTAACAATTCGCAATGCTATATGTTTCGCGATCGGTGAAAGGAAAATAGTGCATGTAGTGTCTCTCTCTCTATCTCTCTCCTTCTCGTGCACCATGTGCAAAACTGTCGTGTCCTCGATGGAAGCGCCACCGTGGAAACGAGGAAATGTGCAAGCGAATAATTTATCGGAGAGCTGCACGAGTGCAACTACTTTTCCCTATCGCAGCACACCGGTCCTATCCAGCACTGGTGACCATTTCGGTAACGTTTGCAGACCGTCGGGGTTGCCATCAAAGAAAGAAAAAAACAAGCACCTTCCCCTGCCAAGGTCTGATTGAAAGCAAGAGTGAGCAGAAATAATAATCAAACACACCAGCACCGCAGATCGCGGTCTGCGAGTGAGTGAATGTCGAGCAACAAACGCTACTAGCCGCAAATAAACATCCGGCCGTAAGGTTGGATTCGTGTTGTGTGGGTTAGTTTCCGTTTTGTGATGGAAAACTTCAACTCACATTAGGAGATGTGATCAAGTAGAGCTTTTCCAGTTTTATCATAAGCTTTCACGCAATTCGTGTCAAACTCCCTTGGAGGTCCTTACTGACCGTTTACTCAAAACGTAACCTTTACCTACTGAAGCTAGTTTTCTTTAGTAGGATGATAATAAAGATTCCATGTCATTTTTTTTTGTTTCTTCTTTCTGTTCAACCCACTCCCGGGGGCTGTTTATTGCCCTCGAATGTTATGCACAGTCCCTATCAAACTACAGTTTTAGTTTTTTGTTTTCTTTTTCTTAACATCTCTCTCTCTCTCTCTCTCTCTCTCTCTCTCTGCAATCGTCTCAAATCGGGCCTCCGGTAATGTAATGTCTGTGCTACCCGGTCGTCCTGCCCGCTGCTCGCTGGTACACGTGATCGCCACAGTGTTGAAAGTGTAAACTGTCTAGCAAACGGGCGATTGCAAGCCAATGGAGCCCAACACCTGACGGTGGTGTACTGTGCTGGTGTGTATTCGGTAGAAGTGACCGCGGGTAAATCAACAAAACCGTCCATTCGCCAGCAGGCGAAGATTAGTAGTGATCGCGAGCCGGGGTACCTGATACGGGCGAGCAAAATAAGAAAAAAAAAAAAGAAGAAGGAAAGAGTTTGCACGATCGTGAATAGCGCGAGTGTAGTGGGTGATCGCGTGTGTCTGTATTACTGCATTTATTGCTGTGTGGTGTTATTTGGCGGGTGCAGTGAACGGTGTCACGGGGCCAACGCGAAGATCCTCCCAAGATGGTGCAATGCACTCTCATCTGGGCCGGCATCGGTGTGATGATGGCCGTTTCCGGCGCCCTGCTCGGCTGGGTCGTGTTTCCACGTGCCGTGCATGAGAAAGTGATAGAGGTAAGTTGTCTGTCTGCCTGTCTATCGGTCTGTCTGTCTGTGTGAAGAATGTTTACACGAAAATAAAAGAAATGATTAAAGAATTCCAAGGCCAAACTATTAAGTAACAATGCTGGGTGTTTAATGTTTCCTTGTGTGATGCAATGTTTTAATGTTTATTTAAATAAATCAAGCGTAAAATTATATTTTTTTACACAAAAAGCTACAAATTATTGAATGATCAAAATCCTAAAATACGCATAACGGCTTTTGCATAATCATTTCGCCGAATCCAAAATCCTGTTTCCTTTCAGCGTGTTTCATAGACCCGTGGACAAAAGTTCTCCCGGGTGATGGAATTTGCATTCAGCTTTATCGCCCTCCGAATTTTCTGCATTATATTAAACAGCAAAATCAAACAAATCTAATCGATTCGTAGTCTTCTCCTCTACTTCCCACACTTTATGAGGCGACGAGTAATGTTGACCCCTTTTCGGCGTTTCTATTTTTCGGGCCACAATCGATGTTTGATGTCTTTTAAAACATTTACTAATGATCAGAAAACACTGTCCTATATAGCTGATCCGTGTTTTTTAATTTCATTTATTGGAGGTTTTCAAGAGCATTTATCTTTAAATAGCATGTTTTTGCAATACAACAATACAATATGCTCTTGTAGCCAAGTTGTAAACCTTTGTTTAAAACTCAAATGGACTTTTAAAATAAAATTCTCTTTTTCTATCGAAAATTTCCTAAATCTGCCACACAAAATAACCAATGGAAAATTCAACTCAATCTGCTAATCTGAACCCAACCATGCGTGTTATTTGTTTGGTTAGACAGCTCTAATTTCTCTGCTAGCACAAATAATAGCACAAATAGAACATTATCATGCAAGGTAACACACTGTGGGTCGGCGAGTTGGCGTGAAGTGGGAGCAGTAGGAGGGAGGGCAAAAAATAATAATTCCCAAGGTCATCTAATAATTCGCCCACCCACCCAACCCATGGGTGGCCGAAAAAAAACCGGGTGCCCACCAAACAGGTGACCATTACCTTGCCCGGGGGACACGTTCTCGGCTTCCTGCTCTTGGACGGCTCGTGTGCGTGTGATAAACATGTTCTGCCTCCCTCCATTCCCTAAAGCCCCGTTAGCTGGTGCCGGTTTGACCTTGCCGAGCCTCTGAGGGTTTCGTGTACCAGTCGTGCATCAGATACAAACGCGACCATTTTTCCATTTTCACTGCTGCTACGCTGCAGGGCTCATATTTCCGGTACCGAACCTTGTGCTGATGCTCACCCTAGTATAGCACCGCTGTATACGCTCCGGCGATATAGCCCTATTACTACTAACCAGCGATACTATCTGCTAGTTTGTGTACGGTTTTGTGGTAAAACTCCACGACACGGTTCATTAACATCGCATCGCTTCGAAACGATCATTAATAACGAAGATTGCAGCTTCGCGCGACGGACGGAACGATACGGTCAGCGGCTGGTAGCTTTTTAATAGGTCAGCTGCATTTTTGGAAGATTCCACTGCACAGTGCGGCTCGGGTACATGGCTTGCTAATGGTACACGATCACGTTCGAACCATTCCTTTCGGATGAAAGCCCGCTTAAAGCTCGTGGTTGCGCAACACTCAAGTCCCAAGCACGGCAAATACAGCCGAAGAAGAACTGGTTCACCTGGCAACGCTGGTGGTTGGTGAAGATATTTCAAATATCATCGTGATATTTGAGCTCACCATCATCGTCATCCACTGCGTCATGTCCCTCTGGCTAAAGAAAAAACGTAGCTAACCCATGTATATTCCCCTCAAGAGTGTCTCTTCTGGGCTTTTTTTTTTGTCTATCAGCGCATTATCCACCACCAGTGCGATGACGGACAAAAAGCAGCATCTCCAGCTCCATCTCGAATGGTAGTACACTTTGGGAAGAGATCTCAAAACAAAACAAAAAACCTGTGTGGGCAGCCACAGAAGTGGCGGTTGCGTAACGCCAACCCCAGCCAACTCCGTTCCGATCGTGCATGGTCAATATTCAATTATTGACTGACGCGGTTTGCCGGTTGCGAATCAAATCCGCGATCAGTTGGGTTGGTTGGGTGGTTGGCTTGGGAAGGCTTAAAGGGAGGGAAGCACAATTTTATACGCTCGAGTTCATATAATACCGAAGGAAGTAGAAGATGGTTTTTTCTTCGCAGTTCGGCGTAACAGCTTACGAATATCTCAAATGGTAAAGCAAAGTCTAGCGCTTAAGTAACTGAAAGAAAATAAAATGCCAAATTTTGCACGCAAAAGAAGGAATTTTGTTAAACAAATTAGTTCCAAAATAGTGACCCAAAATTAACGCGGCAACGTAATGTTTGAATCATATACTTAGCTATGTTTAGCTAAACAAAACTGGATCAACAAACATTCGAATAACTACCTTTTTTAAAATTATTTCAAGAAAATTATGCTCTACATTAAGAATCTCAGAACTGCTGCTGAATAATAGTATTTCAAATCAGTCAACAAATCAACTTTCTATGACTCACTACTGATGTTCTATCCCATCTAAATCTCCATGAAACCATTCCCGGACAAACTTACATTTTGTTGGCGATTGTTTGCCCAAGCTCTCCCAAACCTATTATTCCCTTACTACTTGCTTACACTCCTACGCAGAACAAGTGTTAACTGGAAATGATTAACAGTACAAACACTCCTCCTCTGTCATGTTAGGTTAGAACTGCGTCAGGGAATATTTTTCACACATTTTCTCCAGTTACGAAAAGGGGATTTTGTACACCTATTGTCGGATGCTACAGGAGGAACTTAACCGTGTAATGATCAACAGATCGGTACGCTTACGTTTGTGTGTGAGTAATTTATTCTTGCTTCACGGCGTTTACTATTTATTTCCTTCCTTGTACTGACGTCAACGGCACAGAGTGCTTTATTCACTTCAAAAGTGAAGGTTTCTAATCATATCCGAACTTTAACCTCAACCGCAATGGTTCAAATCTGTTCAACTCATCAATCAGTTGTACTGTTCCGATGTCTTTCGCAAGGAAGAAGAAATGCAATCCATCGCATTCGCAACAGTCATCGTGCAAAGTCAGGGTCAGCAGTTCCTCCGCTGAGGGTTAGAGTGTCATATTTAATTACTGCGCTGCAATTACATCTCCCAACGCACCGGCTATCTATCCTCTTATATCCGATTGAGGTAGCTTCCCTACTGAGTCACATTTACGCGAGAAGTACACGTCTCATGAGTAATGTGATATTAAGACGCTCCTCCACTGCCAGAACGCAGAACAATGACAAAAAATTACCCGATCAAGGTGATGCGCATTGTTAGCAGACGTATTTAGTTTCCCTGATACGCGTATTTCCTTCTTTAAAGGGAACCCATCTTGGGCGGAATTATCGAGAGTGAGAGAGAGAAAAAAACTCCCAAATATATTCCTGACAAATCGCTGCTTTTTTCTCTTTTTGGAGTGTGTAGTAAGTGTAAAAAAAACCCCAAACGCCACCAAACCGTACTGTTGACAAACTCACACAGGCGAGCAGTACGAGCAAGACAATGTGATTGATTCAACGTGCCAACACAACGGGCACTGACGTACGAAGTTCAAGATCGCATCCGATCCGGTGGTGAGCGAGGAGGTCTTTGCAATGCAGATTACCTCCTACGCGAAGGCACACAGACACACGGTTCAAGATCATGACCCGTTTTGCTTTTCTATTCTAGAAGCGAGTATAGTACCACTCCACACACACACACACGAGAGTTATGGGTTTTGCCGCAATTTTTGTTTTTATAAACGCAAGGAAGACAGAATCGTCACACGAATGTGACACTCAAGCAACGCTCAAGGTACGGTGTTGTGTGACGCGTGCATAATCCTAGAGTGCTCTAATAAATGACACTAATTAAAAGCTTGGAAAACTCCTCTTCGTGCGACGCACACGTGGCCTCAAAACGTAACCTTCCGACTTGGGGTTGAAATCGTGTTCAAGTGGAAGGATACGGACGGGTTTTTGTTCCTTTCGGTTGCCATGATGTGAGAGCTGCCAAATCTATTTCCTCGTCTGTCTAATTCATTTTGATGATGTTTCATGCTCGAAGGTTTTACTTAAAAAAAGACACAAATTAAAACAATTTGGATTATTTTATTCGGGTGCTATACATACACATACACAGCCACTGTAAAGACGTACAGGCTGACCTAAATATTGACCTCATCCATCATTAGCAGGCAAGTTTTTTTTTTTTGGTTTAGCATCAGCTATTAGCCCTGCATGATCGATGAATATTGCCCTCCTTTCCAATTTCACTAGATCAATTCATTGCAGCTCGTAAATTGAATATACCCAAAAATCTGTTGGTTCTCCACCTTTAACCACATTCCACCAAACACAATGTGTTCCCGGGTTGGCCTAAAATGCTCTGCTCTGCTTTTTTCCTGCTATTTTGTTTACCCAAATCGTACATTCACCTCGCGGCCATACCCTGCCTGGTTACAATGCATCATGTTTGAGCAAATTTTCTCCAACCGCTAAACAAACCACACGCTCGCTCACACCAAGTTCATAATTTACAAACAGACGTGAGGTATAACATTTTTTTTCTTCATATTTCGCTCCGTCGGAAGTTACAGTTTCCTGTCTTGCTGGGAGTGGTCAATTGTTGATCCCGCTATACGCAACCGTACAAAGGTGCCCTTGAACGGGGAAAGATCGACACCAGATGGGGGCCTATCGAAGAAACAACGGCGATCGATCGAACGAGTTGATTAAGGATGGAACTGCACGTACTTAGTTATGCGGATATCACACGATGATATTGCTTTTGTGTGTGGTGTAATTTATCTTCTGCCGATGGTATACTCTATGTTAATTAAATAGCTAATTAAAGCTATAATTCACTTGAGTGATATGGCGGGTATGGAGTTATTATGATCATTAAGATAGTTTGTTGCATTTTTATGTATTTTTCTATATTAAATATTGCTTTTAGGTGGGTTTTTCTAGTTAGAAAAACATTATTTTAAGATTAAAATTAACTCTATGACAAAGAATAAACAAAAGACTTCAATGCGTTTCCCAAACGTTCGATACTAAGACACGAACCCTCTTCATAGATCCATCGATTGAATATAATTTATCTTCAAATGTTAGTTTTTGAACTTCAAATCATATTTGCTACATATCTGCTACAACACTCACCATTGCGCTGCCTCAACGATCGCGATGTACGCACGGCAAAGGAAAAAGGAAAGGAAAAGTGGCACCGTGCCATTGCGCACACGTGCAACATTTGCATGGCGCTGTGCTGTTAGTGCTGTTGCTGCACCTGCACTAAAGCATACCAAAACCTGTCCACACATGCCAGGAATGTCGTTGTGATTTGACTCTGGTTGGTTGGTGCTTTTAAAAAATTGAAAGTTCACTATCATTTGCCGAGTTTGGAACCGCCACGATCGTTCATTGGACTGTGTTGCATAAGTTTGATGTTAATTCACCAGATTTGCATGTTCAGCATGATCGCTAAGTGTTCGACGGTTCGCTACACTCTACGCGAGATCTTACCATCAATGGTGGCATTTTTCCACTTTTCCAATAAATCTTTCTATTGGTTCGTGAATTTTCTGTAACGTTTCCCAATGCAGTATTTATGTTTCTTTGTTGTACAATAATTTTCATTCCTTTTTGAAACATTAAACACGTCCCATAAATTAACGTTTTGAAAAAGTGTGTTCCTACCTAGGTATTGCATGGAGCACTCGTAACATAATCATTTGTGTACAATCTTCCTCGTGCCTAAACGACACGATCATCATCATCACCAACAACAGCTACAGCAGCAACTTTGACAGTCCTGTGAATCTATTGTTGGTGTAGTTTTATTTCTCATCTGATCTGACCAGTACTTTAGTTGTTTTTCCCATGCAAAACGACCCGCTACGAACCATACAAATCATTACAATTGACTATTAAAATATCATTTGCATCCATTTTGTACCAACAGAATATGTTGCTTCTTTATTTAAAACGCATTTCACAAGAAATGC
The DNA here is from genome assembly GCA_018908115.1 of Anopheles rivulorum. Taxonomy (NCBI): domain Eukaryota; kingdom Metazoa; phylum Arthropoda; class Insecta; order Diptera; family Culicidae; genus Anopheles; species Anopheles rivulorum. The sequence goes on from CM032178.1 coordinate 16,035,227, forward strand.
ATAGCTTCTAGCAAGTGGGAATAAAAACACATAAATACTCACCACGTTTGACAATGTATCATATGCGCCAGTTTATGTCTTTCTATAGTAGTTCCGTCCCGTACTTGTGTGCGTCGTATGTCGTCGTAGAAAAAAGGGGGAAAAAATAACTCCACCGGTACCGGTGTATGTAAAAAGCTAGCCGAGCTTGCACAATTGTTCGCAAGCTTACCGGTTTTATGTGTTATTTTCCACGTCCGGTAGCCGCCGGGTGGGTTTGGTCGATTGTTTTCAATACCTACCGAAGGAAGCCGATTTTTTTGTTGTTGTTGTACCGCGTGTATAATTTTGTTTACCACTCGACCTCTTTTTCTTTCTGATGCGTTTAAAAAACCGATCCACCAAACGTTCAAGCGTCTTTGAAGCAATGAGTCCGGCAGCATGCTCGATCGATGCGCCGACGTGTGCGTTATTGGAACCGATCGGCGGTGGTTCGTCTGTGAAGGCGTTGCATACTCCGTCCACTCAAACCTTGACCGTTTTCACCGTCGAGGAATACCAATTGGGGATAGTCGTGTGTTCTTTCACAATGCGCTTGCATCGCCCCGCTATCGAACAACGATGCGTGCGGGTGGTTGACAAAATCCGATAATCAAACCACACCCGGGGTGGGGGGGGGGGTTCCTTCAAGGTGAATGGGACACTTTCGGCTGTGTTTTCGGCTGGGCAAGCCTGTTCAATGCTCGTTACATTGGCTGCGTGCATCCCATCAGGTTTAGGCTAAATGATCATCATTATCATGAATACTGTCTTGCGGAATTGTCAAAGAGCTAACCTCTTTGGCGATTTTTTCATTAGCGAAACTTTCAAACATCCTACGGGAAATATGTCAATACACAAGCATTTGAATACAAAGGCAAATTAAATTCTCCGCAAAACGGTTTTGGTGAAATTCGTTGCTCGCATGTTTTCATCACTCCCAGACGGATACGAAAGAGTAGGAGTGCTTTTTCGATGATCAACCATCGGTCAAGATGTGTGATCATCGTTTTGTATGCTAAAAAGGTATAAACTGGTTAGACCACCCGCTTGTTGGGGAGTTTTATTTTTTATTTTTGGGTGAAAAGCATGATGAATAGGAAGGTGGATAAAATATGCTTTATTGACATTTTTCTTTGTGTTTGTCCAAGAAAAACTTGTTAAATAATGTGTAATATAACATTATTTAATTTACAAACCAAACAATGAAACAATATTTCTATAGTCTAAACAATTCGTTCTAGCGGAAGTGTTAGTATGAATCCGCATGGGAAGCATATTACTCATCTTAATTGTTCGAATGCAATCAGGTATCCGTTCTCACACCAATTATAATAAATATTTTTACACCAAATGAAACCGACCGATTACGGTACGTTCTGGGAAACTGAAACGAGAATGTTTTAAACGCCATTTAGAGCGGTAAACCAGATTGTGCAAACACTTTACACTATCCGTGTGCACGATCAGCTTCATCGAATGCGGATCGGGATTTTTTCGTTTGTCTGTTTATTAAGTAAGCACCCGCGGGGTTGTATAATGTAGCTTTTTTCTGTTTTTTTGTCTTGAAATTTTACACCAACGCAACATGGAAACCGTTTCTAGTGACAATTTTTTTCAGCTCGTTGCTCTTGATTGATCGAATATCTGGTTTTACTTTTTACTCCATGTCACGCATTATGTGACAGATTACCGATTTTCGGCTGAGAAATCTAGTTTTTAGTTAGTGCCCCCAGAAAGGAAAGATCGATGTTATTGCCATGGTAAGGGACTAAGTGAAACCTGTTCGTGCGCCATCGTTTGCATAGTACAGTGTCACAAGTTTTCTACCGAATACCGGAAATCTGGCCAAAGGAGAAGAAAATGCAAAACTTTCTAACATGTCCGTTGCGTATGTGGCCAACACACTGATCCCATACATTGAGCAAAGTGAGCTGTTTCGCCCTCCCCTGGTTACGGATGGCTCAATTCCGGGAGCACTTTGCTCAAGTCAAATCCGTCACGAAGTCGTTGCACTATCGCCCGTGACGTGTGGTGAATGGGAAAAGTGGTCAATTTTCTCGCTAGACCTGTAGATAGTTCACTTTCCTTCGCTTGCACTTCAAATGCCACAAGGTAAACTCTCACTCTGGTGGGCAATTAGTAGCGATCAGGCTTACGAAGACTCGCGTTCCATCGGGATCGTATACGATCGAACGAAATGGGCGAGCTTCTGTTTGTCTCCTTTCGCAACAGAAGATGCTGTTAAAACGGAAGGAAATCGCCCGTCGCTTGCGACACTAGACACGCTAGAATTGCACAATGCCTCAGCCGCTCTTCACTCGAAAGGTGTGCTTAGATAAATACGGACTGTGCAATACCGGTCGCTTCCGTCTTTTACGTTCATGCGATTGATCGATTCGTCATCGACTTCGCAATATAATCCCGCACTGTGTCCGATACACCGTACTACGACTCTTTCACTGCGTTGCGGTAAATATTGCGTAAATAAATCAAGCAAGAGGAAAGCTTCACAGCACCTGTACCAACGGGTGTATGGGTTTGTTTTAACTTTTACTACATTATTTAGTAACAATAATCACAAGTCTTTTTGAACTCTGTTTTTCGGTTTGAAAGACGCCATCAGTACGGTGATGGTGACTGTCCCTTTTACGTGACCCACTTATTGAAGTTCCAGAATGGAAAGTTGTTTCTTTTTCAATGGAAAGGAACATTTCCTTTTGCCCTTGAAAATGCAATTTGTGTTGCATTCGAAATTGATGCATACCAACTGTATTTTTGGTTTCACTCCAAAACGTATTAATCATTCCATTCTTCTACTAATTTTTATTACCCTTGGAAAGAGAAGCTAGTTTTTTTTATCATATTAAACATAATAACATCAAAACAAACCTTTGCCGCGTCCAAACAATCCCCAACATTAATTAACTTGCTTGGTTTATTGAATGACTAGACGCACCGCACCGACAAACACATTATTTTGATCCCTTCCATCGATCCTATCGATAAAGATCCGATTCTTTTATCGCGAGTGTTTTCATGTTTGGTTAATAAATAATTCAATCAGTTCATGATGAACGCCAATCGTGATGGAATAGCTTCGGCAAAACCGTCCGGCTGAACACTGCACGAAAAGCGCCTAAAGGTATGCAACCCGTCGAACACGTACAGTGATCAACGGGAAAAAGGCAACTCCAGTGTTGGAATTTGGATTTACGTTCCAGCTAATGCTGGAACATTTTCCTTAAGTTTAGATAAATGAAAATGGTGTACTTTTCTTAAATTTCACTTATATACGTAGACTAATTAACAAAATAAATTTTATCACACTAATTCCCTTCGTGTTTCTTTATTTAATCATCATGGTTCTATGATGCGACGGTCGCTTTATCTACAGTCAATAAAGTACGCATCGCGCTCAATGACCAGATCAGATGCTAGCCTAAGATACGTCACGCAATGCACTGGACAAAGCGTACAAAGTATTTTCTAGCGATTCAATCGTAATGCATAAGTTTTTTCCCTCCCCGATGAACGTAATAATCATAGGATTCGAGTGTAATTGTGAACGCAAGTGAGCAATCAAATCGATGAACGCAATCGTCCTGATGACGCTGCGCCGATAAAGGTCGTGAAAATGGGAAAACAGTTTAATTGTGCTCGGGCACGAACAAGCTACATTTGCTTTCCTGAAATGCGGTCAGGGTTGCGTGCGAGAGGCAGGAGGCATTCGTTTAAGCGTTCTGTGGGACGCTTTTACACCCACCCGATTATGCGTCAAGGACGTGTGGACTTTTCGTATGAATATCCTTGGCCTTATAATATATTTTCTTACTTTCTTTCTCGCTTCTACTTGCAGGCTACGGAGCTGCGGCAAGGGACGGATCAATACAAGCGGTGGGAAGCGCTGCCACAGCCGTTAGATTTTAAGGTGTACATATTTAACGTCACCAATCCGTACGAAGTTATGCAAGGACGGCGACCGAAGGTGGTTGAAGTTGGGCCCTACGTTTATTTGTAAGTTGTAGAATAATTTTGGACACCAATGAGCCGATACTAACGACCATGGGATATCGCTTTTAGCCAATACCGTCAGAAGGATAATATACGGTTTAGCCGGGATCGTTCCAAGGTACATTACAGCCAGCAGCAGATGTACGTCTTCGATCCCGAATCATCCTATCCGCTAACGGAAAACGATGATCTTACTGTGCTGAACATGCACATGAACGTAAGTATAATGCACTGACAAGGTTTCTAGCTTTAAACAAGGCCCATCCTAAACCCCCTATCTATTGAAGATACGTTTGAGAACAGTGTTGCTCGTAAAGCGTTATCCACGATCAGTATGATATAATCACTAAACAGAGTACTCATACACGATCTCCTAACGAGACTTTTTTATAAATTGTACAGTTTGATTTACACTACATACTAACCAAACTCTACGGACGTACTTACACACAAACACACGCGCACATACACACACACACACACCCAATCTACGGAAATAATAATCCTTATCCTTTACTTCCTTTAAACAACAAAATGGCTCACACTCGTACACTCGCGTGAACGGCATGCGATCGAAATGTGCATGTAAGCATATGCAAAATTGTGCACCTGATGGCACTATTAAATTGAACGATCGAACCTATCTAATCAAAACACCATGAAAGAAAACGATCTCTTACCTTTCATCTTTTTACAAACTCGACCACTTATGCGTTCATTTGTATTGTTTTCTATTGTTTTGTTTTACTTTCCATAATTCGTACTTACTTTACTATCTTCTTTATCTGTGCTTTCTCTCTCCGTTTTTTGTTCCTCTCTTTCTATCTTCTTCTTCTGAATTTGTGTCTCTCTTCTGTTTTCAGAGCATTTTACAAATAATCGATAACCAAGCAAAGGAAACGATCACCAATTTTCGATCAGACGTGAATAATACACTCGAAAAAATTCCCGTCGTTAGAGTCATTAAACGGATCATCGAGCGCACCACGCCGATCCAAGTAAATGTCGCCCTAGTATAGTTTTTTTTTTCTTTCTTTCTATCTCTTGTATTTTCATTCTACTCGAATCGGCTTGCTTGGCGAACAGTTTCTTACTCAAACTGTATCACTGTATCATCATGCGCTGATCATACACGCTCACATCGTATCATACGAAGTTTATTCAGCTATTTTTTACCTCTCCTCTTCTTACTTCATTCGGTTGTTTACTTTTTAGTTTCATTTTGCCCGCATGTACTGATCTCTATTTACGATTGTCATTAATCTATCGCTCGTACGTTGTTTGTTTGTTGTTTTTTTTTTTAGTACGCACTGTATTTGGGTACGGAATTTGTTTGGTTCTGTTGTTCTGGGGCGAAACAAGAGCACTTTAACACGTCCTTCGGATCGACTAGTGTGTTACCAATTTATAAGTCATCCTATCGTTTTTTTGTGTGTGTGTGTTTCGGTCACAGTTTCTGGAGTTTGGTTTTTCATCTTTTTCCTTCCATCTAGATCTCTCTGCTCGTTCATTAAAAACTTCCTCACTTATACATTTGCGCGCCACCGCCACTACTACTACCAGCAGGGTGCGAACAGTGCGGCATTCAGACATGGCACGCATGCTTCCATGAGGCTTTGCTGGCTCAAACTTGGCTTCTGTGTAGTGTTTTGTGTTCTGTTTTTGTGTGCAAGGGTTTTGTTGCAATTGTTTGAGCGCCCCCCCGTTTTTGTTTGCTAGGCTGAGTGTGTATTTGTGTGGTTGCCTGATTTTGTGTGCATAATCCATCAAACGGTTCGTGGTGGTGGACTAATGGTGTTTGGATCTGGTCTTCTGCGTCTCCTACACCTCGGTCGGTATTTCATTTTATCCTCCTCCCGCCCCTCAGGGGGACCACCATAATACTCCTTTCGCTCCCATCGGTATTGGTAGGGGACGTTTGGCATACCTATCCATCCATCCATCCATCCTTCCCATTCGCACGATCATCCTTTCCGCAGTCCATTCATACTGATCATGTGTCCAAACGTTCGCAAACTCATCGGTCTTACCCAATGCCATCCGAACTGGTGTTCAGCTCATCAGTGTTCACACAAACGCCACCCTGCACACAACGCGACGCGACAGAACCGACCACGAACGTACACACATGTGCAGAGTGGGAAGCTACCGATGGTTTTATAATCATTTTTCATTTTTCAAACGGCAACGACGACGACGACGATGATGATGATGATGTCGCGTCGAACTGGTCGAAGGGGAACGTTAATCAAACTGTAAAACAAACAAAACAAAAACGCTTCTTCAGCGAAGGCGCACGGAGTACGGAGCACATGAAACCGTGCCGGAAGCCTTTGCGTTACTGAGCAACAGCCGCAATCCGAACACGAAGGACGTACTGACAAAATTTGAGCTCGAAAATTTGAGTTCATCGGGTTCGTCACTTAATCTCCCAGAACGTGCGTTGAAGTTCTTTGTTGCTTGTGACGCATGCTTGCAAGAATGTGCAACCAAAATGTTAACGTAAACCCACAACTTTCTAATCCTCGATTGACCTAGATATTGTATTGCATAAACAAATGGTTTCGTCTGGATTGCCCGGTTGTTGGTCATCCGTACCTCACGACCACCAGGTTCGTCATGACATTCACCAGTGTACGAGTAAATTTTTGACTTGATCCTCACCCTATCCACCACCGATCCACCCATCCTTCCGAGGCGTTTTAACTAATTAGTTTTAATTAATATATTCACTAACCGGTTAAATAAATCATCACAAAAAGCTAACGAGAGTGACTAACACAAAAAGAACTCAAAATTATGTGGAAAAGAGCAAGATCACAAAGCACGCATGACATTTATCATGTGTCACCACGATCACCTCACACTCATCATTTATCGTCTGTTATTTTGTTTATTTTTTGTTACCATCTTCATCGCCATTTATTATTCGGTAATTTTGTTTTTATTCACTCTCTGTCTCCCGTACGCTCATCCACCTCATTCCATGTGGGGAACAAACAACGTATTATCCAACACACAAATAAAAACGATCACCACAAACACACGACTGCTGCGATGGTTTTTGCTTGCGACTGCGCATCGACTGCAACTTTCCCCGTTCGAATCTGTGCCAACGGTGCACATTTGCGTCTGGGTGTAACACGTCCAGTCCATACTGCAAATCGCTGAAGACGAAACGTACGACAGCTTGCGGTTGATCAATGCCGAGCTGAACCGTATCTTTGGCCGGCCCGATACGATGTTTCTGCGCACGACCCCAAAACAGTTCCTGTTCGACGGTGTACCATTTTGCGTGAATGTGATCGGCATTGCGAAGGCGATCTGTAAGGAGATTGAGAAGCGGAACACTAAAACCATCCGCACCATGCCGGACGGGAGTTTGCGGTTTTCCTTCTTTAGCCATGTACGTACTTCGAGGAGCAAGGGGTGCTCGCAAGGGGGATCCAATTTCTAAAATAAACTAACGGGTGGAATTTGATATTTACAGAAAAACATGACCGACGACGGAATGTTCACGATCAACACGGGTATCAAGGATCCTGCCCGGACGCAAATGATTGAACTGTGGAACGGTCGCACAACGCTGGACGTGTGGAACAATCGTAGCAGCGGTCTTCCTTCATCCTGTAACAAAATCAGGGGCACCGATGGTTCCGGCTACCCACCGTTCCGTACCGGTATCGAAAGGATGACGATCTTCAGCACAGATATCTGCCGGTACGTTTTCTGTCGCTCGTTTTCTTATTAGCCTAAAAGTATGCAATCCGAGCAACAAACGATCCTGTATACTCCCTTTTCCCGTTCTACACACAGCACGGTGGACATTAAACTTACCGGATCATCATCGTACGAAGGCATCCCGGCACTCCGGTACGAGATCGATGGAAACTTCCTGCACGAAATAGGACCCGAGTATGGTAACGAGTGTTACTGCGTAAACAAGATCCCGAAGTCGATCGTTAAAAGCAACGGTTGCCTGTACAAGGGTGCACTCGATCTTTCCAACTGTTTCGGTAAGTCTAGTCATCTTTGTCAACTTCTCGATGGGCACTTGGTTAGGTCGAATTTATGACCAATGAAAGATTCAATTTAACGAAGAATTATCGTTATTGTTGAGCAATCTTGTTAATTTTCTATTCGATGCCTTTTGCGAGGCATCTTTTCCATTCCCATAGACAACGACAGTTGCATCATACACACCTCTCCTCGATAACATGCGATAAAATATGATGATTATCTCAATAGCAGTGTGATAAAGCAGACAATCATCAGATGTTTTGCTTATCCACCTGCTAAAACAACGACGTCAGATCTCATCGCAAAACACGATAGCAAACCGCATTTACAGCAATTTTCAAGTGCTCTCCAGGATGTGAGAACGCTTTGCACTTACCGGCAGCTGCGTTTCGGTGTGTGTGTGTGTGTGTGTGTGTGTGTGTGTGTGTACGCACCAGAACAGCCAAGGGAAAATAAATGCATCTAAATGCTATGCGTACCAAAACCTGTGGAACAGGTTAAAAATGTGCTTGCATCTATTTTTACTCGTTGCAGTGTTATTGGATGAGTGCAGCTCGCTTTTACAGCGGGACCAGTTTGATGGTTTGAACAGTGCGATAAAAGAGGCTTAGTCACGAAACACGAACCCTTGGAAAGGGATGATTTTATGGCGTTCATTTTTTTTTTTTTCAACCGATCAATCCATAACAGATAACGTTATCGCAATGAGACGGTAGAACATTAATGGACACACCCTTCACCACCGTTCACGCTACAAATTAAGTTGTATCGCGATCGTTGCCCGCTGTAATGTGTTTGTAAGATCATCAGGTTAGTTTGATCGTACCGATTGCATGCTCAAATTCACGCACCGACTGTGTGCGGGAAATATACCCCCTCGTGGGCTGACTAATCGGACTTTGGTTTCCCATTTTCTCACACCGCCTTCGATGCGCCATTAAACGCGGTGAGAATGGCATGACCCGTGCTGCGGGTGGCGATCGTCATCTTACCAAGCAGGCGAAAATGTGCCATTGTTTATCAAACCATTGGATGGTTTGGTTGTTTGCTTGACGGTTTTGTGTAAACACGCGATCAAGAGACTTAAATGATACGATCGACGCCGAACGTATGCGGCGCGCGCTCGCGCTTAAATGGCAAACGGTATGCTTTTTTGTTTGTAATCCAATACGATGAAGAATGAATCTTCGTTTGTCAATGTCTACTACTGATTTTTACATTCGTTTGAAATCAAAATCATGAGCAAACAAAAAAAAACACACACACACACACACACACACACACCGCACACCAAACGATCTTGATTAAGATGATACATTACACAGCAGCGCGATGTGTTTGCAAGGCTACAAATCACGGTACGTCACATAAACGACCATTTTGTTGGTTTATGCTTGCTCATAAGCGGGGAATTTGCTAGCGCATTATTTACGACGAGCCGTACCGTATCATCAAAGTCCACCGACAGGTGTCAACTTATGCAAATAAGTCACAAAATCGAAAACGGAACTGGCCCGCAAGTTTTTGTGGGTTTCGATGTAATTAGAATGCTTTTTTTTCAGGGATGAATCATAAAGGGGAACTTTATTTCGTGTACAACCAGCAGCAGCTTTTGGAGGGTTTTCGTCTAAAACGAGCTATTTTTGCTTCGGTAAATGTCACCGGTTTCGCTGCTTCATTTGACATTACAATTTCGTACCAGTCACGCGACTAACCGTCCTGGAACCAGCGATTAAAGTCACTAAACCTTGTCGTACGCTGGACGAAACGATCGTCTGCAGGAACCGGCGTGACAGGTGGTTGTTGCGTGGTGGTTAACGTTGTGGACGGTGCAGTCGTTGAACGTTCGGTGGCAGTGTTCGTTGCACGTTGCCGGTAGGCGAACGGTTTGAACGTGTACACCGGCATGGCAGTAGTGATGGCCGGACGACGTCCGAAGTTGTTGAGATAAAATTCATACAAACTCGTCGTAGACCGAGTGGTGATTGGTGGGTTCGTTGGGGTTGGTGTTCTTTCCGTCTGCCGTAAACTGCCACTCTTGGGCCTGATGGTGGTTGGAGTTCGAGTGGTAGGGATCGTACTCCACCGTGGCAACTTTGTTGTACTTGCCCGTGACCTTGTCGTGCGGGGTCGCACGGTGGTAGGAACCGTCGTGATTGTCGTCGTATCGATGATACTGGTCTCCTCAAAGCACCCATTGATGTAGTGCTCAGAGCGGCCCTTGCAGTACGGCCGATAGACGGCCCAAGCATTGAACCCATCGCCCGACAGCCGCGTGTGCTCCTCGTAGATCGTCCGCATACACTCGACGTCGTCCGTCAGATCGTTATCCTCCAAATCGGAGCAGGACAGCCCGCATACCCAACCCTTCCCGGGTGGGGAACACCAGTAGATGTCGCTGATTTGGAACAGGCCGTGATCTTCGCTGCCGTCCGCATTCAAGCGCCCGATCGCCGACACATTGTAGTTCGATTCACGATGCGCAATGCACACCCAGGTGGCGATCTGATCGTACGGTAGACCGTGCCGGTAGTACAGCTCCTGTGCCAGCTCGCACCGTTGATAAACCTTACCGCGGGGGAAATGTTTCGGTGGCGCGACCGGGCGGCGTGTTGTCGGTGGCGTGGGAACGATCGCATTTTCACCCTCCTCGAAGCACCCGTCCAGCAGGGTGGCACTTTTACCCTTGCAGTACGGTTGGTAGACGGCCCATGCATTGTACCCATCGCCGAAAATGCGCTGATGTTCCTCGTAGATGTGGCGCATGCACGCTAGATCATCTGTAATGTCACCGTCGCGCAGCTGCTCGCATGCGACACCACAAACCCAGCCTTTGCCGGGCGGAGAACACCAAAACTCATCGCTCAGCTGAAACATGCCATGATATTGGACACCTTCCGGCCCGTAACCGATCGCGGACGTGTTGAAGTTCGATTGGTACTTGGCGATGCACACCCAGTTGGCCGTTTGTTCCAGCGAAACACCCTGACGAAGATGTAGCTCCTGAGCTAGCTCGCACCGGTCAAACACCTTGCCCGGTGAGGTGCGCACACGCGGTACACTTGTTGGAGCAGTTATGGCAGGCCGCGGGACGGTTACCGGGCGCTGGGTTTCGTCTTCCTCCCCAAAGCAACCTCGCACAAACGAACCCGAACGTCCCTGGCAGTAAGGTTTGTAGACGGACCACGCGTTAAACCCATCGCCCGACAGACGCTGATGTTCTTCGAAGATCGTCCGCACGCAACGCACATCGTCTGTAATGTCGGAATCCTTCAGCGCGTCACAGCTAACACCACAGGCCCATCCATTGCCGGGTGGTGAGCACCAGTAGATGTCACTGATCTGGAACAGTCCATGATCGCCACTCCCGTCCGCATTTAGACGACCTTCGGCCGAGGTGTTGAAGCGACTCTCGTGATAAGCGATGCACACCCACGTGGCCACTTGCTCCTTTGGGATCTGAAACTTGTGCAGCAGATCGTTTGCCAGCTCGCAGCGATCGTACACCTTACCGATGCCTGCCTTGGGCAATGTCTTTGCTGGAACCGTGGGTGCCACAATACCTGGCCGTGGTTTGTTCGCCGTGGTAGGATATTGGTCCTGATGTCCAATTCCTTCGTCAAAGCACTTGTGCATGAAGCTCGCTTCTTTGCCCTCACAGTACGGTTTGTACACCGTCCAGGCGTTAAACCCATTGCCCGAAAGTCGCTGATGCTCGTCGTAAATCGTCCGTATGCATCGTACGTCATCGGTAATGTCGTTGTCCCGCATTGCGGCACACGTAACACGGCACGCTTTTCCAGGCCGATTTGCATCCGTCGAGCACCAGTAGATGTCACTGATCTGGAACAGTCCATGATCGCCACTACCGTCCGCATTTAGACGACCTTCGGCCGACGTATTGAAGCGACTCTCGTGATACGCGATGCACACCCAAGTTGCAATCTGTTCCACCGGCATTCGATGCCGATCACGCAACTCCGTCGCCAGTTCGCACCGTTCGTACACCTTGCCCGACGATGCCAGCACCAGGTTCGCTTTTTTCGCCTTCGCACGCTTACGCTTAAAGTACGCCTGCACTCGTACGACCTCCTCATCGAGACAATCATCGAAGGGAACGCTTAACCTTCCCGTCCTGTCCTGTGGCCAGCTGTCACTTTCTTCCGCCCGGCAGGCAGTTTTGTAGATTGGCCACGCGGCAAACCCATCGCCCAGCTCACGCACGTAGGCCGCATGTATCTTAAGCATACACTCAATATCATCGTCCAGCTCATCGTCGAGCAGATCGTCGCACGAGGTTAAGCCACAGATCGAACCATACTTTGCGCACGCGTATCGATCGATAATCTGGAACAACCCATAATATCCACTGCCACCGTAATGCTTAAATCGCAGATTGACGGCCGACCCATTGTAAGCCGAACCCTGCTCGGCGATGCACAACCAATCGCCGATCTGTTCTTCCGGGACGTGCTTAAGCGCCAGCTCGCGTGCTACTTCACACCTCGTCCAGAGGCGAATTGCCTCACCGGCGGGAGCGCTTCTCACGATCAGCACGACGATCACCACGGACAGGATCACCGTACGTACCATCCTAAAGCGCCAACACAGCACTCGCTATACGATCATCACTTTAGCACCGTAGCCGATCGTGCCCGTCCGGCTTGCTGCTAGTCAACCGGTTGCGCAGCATAAACTAACGAGCTGGGAAGCTCGTGGTCGGATTCAACCCGCCCCGGTTTGAACGTTTGGCTGAGCACGAACGAACGCATCTTCTCGCTCCCACGTCGGAGAGCCAAACGCCGTCGCCGTACGTGCTCGGAAGGGGCAAAATGGATCTCTTTCAGACGCAGAACATGGAGACAGTCCGCGTGACGCCTGAAAGCCAAGATTAGTTTGGGAATTGTATTTTTGGAAGAATTGACGAGTTTTTGCACGATCGTCTTGCGCAAAGGTGCTATAATCGTCTAATCGACTCACACCAACAACAACATATGATCGTAGGTGTTTTCCGTTTCTTCTTTTGCACGGCATCCCCTTTGTCATATCCACGGGTAGACTCGAGCTCTTTGAATAGCTTTTTTCGTCACGATTTCCATCTCCGCAGCCATGGAGTCACATGCAAAGCTGTAACGGTTTTATTGGCGTCATTAGTAACACTCGCTTATCGGATGATCATCACGTCACCGATTAAGAGAGTTAATGAAGATGAACCAGAGACGTTTAACGCCTTGAGATATTTTGTCTACTCTACTGAGGATTATATCGGTTTATCTTCAGAATACTTGTACTTTCATCACTAACAATATTCTGCCGCTTTGCCAATTCTCTTTTTTTACTTCACCTTTTGCGATGCAAATGACGTCGTAGTTCGTCGCTTGTTTCCATCTAACTCTCCGACCCGAACGAACATAAAAGCGTGAGTGATTAATTGACTGTTTTATGGCTCCTTTCCTTTCATCGTTAGATGCACCGGTGGTACTGACGCTTCCTCATATGCTGGGTGTAGACGAGGAATATACGGCACTGATTGACGGGATGGACCCTGAGCCGGAACGGCACCAGATCTTCGTGGACGTGGAACCGGTAAGCGAACGGGCGAGAGTCTCCAATAAACCACCCCAAGAAAACGGCTATTCTGCGACATTTACGATGTTTGTTCCTTCATTCGCAGTACACCGGGACACCCTTGACCGGTGGGAAAAGGGTACAGTTCAATATGTTCCTGCGGCGGATCGACGCCATCAAGCTGACCGATCGGTTACAGCCGACACTGTTTCCGGTCATCTGGATCGACGAAGGTATCGCGCTGAACGAGGACATGGTAAAGCTGATCGATGACAGCCTTATGAAAGTGCTCAGCCTGCTGGACGTTGTGCAGTGGGCACTGATAGCCGTTGGCCTGTTGCTGGCCGTCCTGATGCCTATCGTATACTTCGTCAAGCGGTGCCGAGGTAATGACAGCCGATCGGTTAGTCCTGCCGTGACGGCGACGACGAGTGCGGCCAGCCTATCGATGGCGGCGGGAGTTACCAGCGAACGGAACAAATGACATTCGCTGACGATGCTTAGCCTGGACTGATTGAATGCTAGCACCACGTAGAGACGCACATTACTAGTGGTGCTACTAGCGATCAACATTTAAAGGTGCCAATGAGATGCGTTGCAGGGTGCGTAGAGGGACCAACCTACCGGGATGAATGGAGTGTGTATGAATGGAGCCGTCATGTACGGGTGTGTGAGCGTAAGGGTGAATGTGAAACAAATTGCGCGCTTCCACCCAAAACTGAGTCATAAATCGATGCCGTCCAATTTATCGAACGGGTGTGTGTATGTGTGTGTGTTAGGTAGGTAACAGTCGTGTTTTGAAATAGCTACCGTCGTTGTTATTTTGCTTACGTTTTGCGTACGATTATTGTTTTTCGTTTTCTGCTAATGAATGTGATTTATCGTAAGTACATTGAAGTAAGCAAGAAATAAAAATTAAACCTTTTTTCAATAAAACAAATCTATTAAACGGTACATAGTGTGGTTATTTTACGATGTTGAAAGTTTACTCGAAGATTAATCACGTAATTTCAAATTTACGATGAAAAATAAGTCCATGCTATTGAGAAACGTTCAACGGATTTTGTAACGTTATATTCAAATTGAGATGATGACATCAGACGTTTGACGAGCGAGAACAAATCGGACGTTTGCCTGACAATCGCCAGCTAGTTATATTTATCATTATTTGCTTTGAATTTCTCCGAAAATGTTTTTGCCCGAGAAGGATATCAGTTCCTTCTCTTTCTATTTGAGGTATAACAATTCAATGATACGATCATGCAGTGTTAAAAATGTAAATTATAATTGTTTTGTGTTAACCTTTGGGGAAAATTGAGCAGCACTGCCTACATCACGATCTTGCCGTCAACGAAACAAAACGTCAAAACGCCCCGTATCGTCTGATACAGTGTAGGCTGCGGTCTATGAAATGACGCTGTTGGTGTGAATAATTTACAATTTCGATTAAATCAATTGTTTTTCGAGATTAATTTTGTTCGAAATATGTTCTTCTACAAATATTTATTAACTACGCATCGATGAAACAATGAAATTAAGGCTTGTGGTGATTTTTCCATTCATGCGCATCTCATAGCGTTGGCCGTTTGTTCATGGAACACTTGTATACACCACCGTCTAAGGTCGGTTAGTTGCGGGAGTTCCGGGATGTGATTTTTCTGGCGTGGCGGCGATAAAGACGGAGCGATTTTTTTGTGCGTGGTGACGAAGGTGACGATGGGTGCGTACGTGCAAAAATGTCTCATACATCGTTGCAAATGACACGCTAAAGTGCGTTCACTTGGGAAAACGACCCAAAGCAGGCTTCGCCCATCGACATTGGCAGCTTTCAGAGTGGCTTCCCATCGTCACGAAACGTCCGGCGTCGCTGTACAGTGCATCCGTGATACGATGGCTTGCATTTTCATATGGTGTTTTTTTTTGTACGTGAAGNGGCGATTTTTTTGTGCGTGGTGACGAAGGTGACGATGGGTGCGTACGTGCAAAAATGTCTCATACATCGTTGCAAATGACACGCTAAAGTGCGTTCACTTGGGAAAACGACCCAAAGCAGGCTTCGCCCATCGACATTGGCAGCTTTCAGAGTGGCTTCCCATCGTCACGAAACGTCCGGCGTCGCTGTACAGTGCATCCGTGATACGATGGCTTGCATTTTCATATGGTGTTTTTTTTTGTACGTGAAGTGTTTACCGTACGTGCGGCACGGGAGTGATTGTTTCATAATGGCATAATAGCGCAGGATTCAGTTTTGTGTGCGTTAATTCAGTTGTGAAAAATCTTGTTTCCTGTCTGCTGCAGGAAGCGAATTGTCTTCCTTCCATCGGTCGGTGTCATCGAACTTCCGATGTCCCTATGTGCGAAGCGTTTTTCCTCAGCAACCGGTTCGCATCGGTTTCCACCACTCAGGGTGGTTGCCATGCAAAAATGTGTACAGCTTTGCTCGCTCCTGCCCCGAACGAAAACGGTGTACGGTGTGATGTGCATTTAGTTCACGAGAGAAGGAATTGTGTTTCAATAATCAAACCGCAAAAATAGGTTGTGCAAACTTGCAACATCGTACAAAGAAGTGCATACTGTGCTGCAAGCATCCTTGTGGGTCGTCCGAAAGAGTGACGCTATTAATTGGGTTTTTTTTTGTGTGTGTGGAGAAGGTGGGAACGGGGAGGGGCACATAATTTCACTATATCGTCATCGTCGCATGGAGCGCATTTACATAGTGCAGGAGTGTGGTTTCCTTCGCAAACATCATTGCGTCGTCATCGTCATTCCGGGGGTTGTACAGTGGCGATCGACATACGAAGGAAGAATCGATTGATTTCGCAGCAGAAGCGCGTTTGCGTTGGCTTGCATCGGTATCAGGCAAACAGGAGGATACTGCCGAAGCAGCGCGGGTTTCCTCGATGGCATTGTGAAACGTCCATTATTTAACGAAACAAACGTCAAAATGGCAGGGGTCGTAGGAAACAATAAGCAGAATGGGCGAATAAAGGCCACAAGGAATAAATATTTTTGCAATTGTGTAAAACTCGCAATCGAGGTGAAAATCGGGGTCTTGTTACATGAAGAATAATGAAAAATAATATAGTGTTGTGTTAAGTTTAAAACTTCCACCTAGCTCACCATATTGTAAGTTGCAATCCATTTTCTAATTCTAGGATTACGTGTAAAGTGGTTGTTAAAATATGAATTACATTGAGCTACCACCCCTGCAATCATCACAAGTGCTGCGTTGAAGTGTTGTACGGGCGAAACAAAAAAAAAAAATGAATGTGTTGATAGCCACTCGAAAGCATTGCGTGTTGTATGCTACTGTTGCTCCTAAAGTGTTCTATGGTGTGAATAATAATCTGCTGCACCAGTTCGGTCGCGTGCACAATTCATCTAGCGCACCGGTACGCCGGAAGAATATTATTCCACCGCAGCATCGTGGTGGTTTGTGTTGATAAACGAGCGAGAAGAAATTGAACGAACGCAACTGCAAACGCGCACTGAACGAAGCAACTGTCACGGGCTAAACCACCTTTTTGACGAAAACGTCATCTATCTTTTAACGAAGTTGTGGTTGCGTTCGACTAAAAATGGGCAGTGGGTTCGCGACAGAAGAAAATGGCGTCTGCCAACTTTTTGGAAGAAGCGCTTAAATCAGACGTCGACGAATCCGCGGTGAATGCGATTGTCGGTACGCTGGAAAATCAGTTGGACGCGAACACGAACCAGGTGCAACAAGTAGAAAGTGCAGCGGGACCGTTAGCGGCGATCGGTGGTGTGAAAAATCAAACTGCTGGTGCACGCATCGAGGCAGGCGTTGTGTCTAATGGGGGTACGGGCAGTAGCAGCAGCAGCAGCAGCAGCAGTGCTTCACCACCAGTACAGGCAGTGTCGTCGACTCTCGCCCAGCAGCAGCAAAAGAAACACGGTGGCCTCATTACGAATGGTGAAATAGTGTCGAATAGTAGTGCGAACCATAGTGCTATCATTAACAACAATACGATTACGACTAATAATAACAACCTTGGCAAGACGTTCGTGGTGAACGCGAGTGCGAACAGCTCGATAACGACGGTGATCGGTGGTGGGAAGGGTGTTGGCGGTAACGCCATTGTCAGTGGTTCGTTATCGAACAGCGGTGGCCAGCATCAGCATCAGCAACAGCAGCTGCTGCAACAGCAACAACAACGTAACGCCATCCCAGCAACGGTGGTTGCCACGGGGGGTACTACCGGCGGAGGCGGCGGAACCGTTAACATCATCAGCCAGCAGATTGTGGTACCTGCGCGCAGTGTTAGCGGCGGTACCGTCGGCCAGCATCCACCTCCGCCGTTCAACGTTCCACCACAGCACAGCTATACGGCAGCAACGAGCAACAGCAGCGGCGGCAGCATCGTTCTCAGCAATAATCACCTCGTAACGTCGTCGAATATGCCAAAGAATGAACCAGTGAAATTGGTTTATCCTGCAGCAGGCGGTACACAGACGGCGGTCCTCAACATGAACAACCGCGTCACGCTGACCCCGTCCTCGCTGCCGAACGGGACGCTTACGATGTCCCAGCAGCCGCAGCTGATCCAAACGAACGTGGTTGCGACCGGTGGCGGGACCAAAACTATCACCGGCACCACGATCCAGCAGCAGCAGGCCGCCGGTCAGCCGGGGCAACAGCAAGCGGGTGCCACGCCGCAGACGATCATCATCAAGAACTCGGCCGGTGGTGGCACGGTCATGAATGCCGGCACGCCCGGCATCGTGACGGTTTCCAAGCCGATCAACAATCAGGTAGATTACACGCGCTGACAATGCGGTTTCGCTTAGCTTCGTATTTTTTTTATCGACGAACGGGTTTGTTTTTTTTCTTTCTTCTGCGTCGAGAGTCTTTCCCGTAAACTGTTTTGCAATAATATTTCGTACTACTGTTGCTCTACTAACATGCACACATTTACCAACAATCAAACGTTGTACTCTGTTGTTTTGTCTAATCCCGCCTCCCCCCTCTAACATGCGAATGATGTCGCGACCCATTGGTGGGATGTGTTTTGTTGTTGACTGATTTGTATCCAGGCTGATCAATTACATATCCGTCCAGCCGGCTTTTACGTGTCGAACACCCAGCGTGGGAAACGGTTGCGGAGGCTGTGTGAGTGTGTGCGGGAGAGAGCCTTTCACCTGTCAGGCTATCAGGTTGCTCCAGTTCCAGGAGAAACAATGAGAGCAAATCCACGGCATAGCAGACCGGTCGGTCGGTTGGTCGGTCGGTGAAGTTGACAGGTTAAGGATGTAAACATTACTACCACAATTGCATTCGCGCACTACTACCACACTGGCAGGACTCGTCCGTATATTGGATCAAATTCCGGCTCAATCTAAATGGGCACCATATAATATGCTTGCTGGTAGCATTATTTGGGTGTGCGTGCGCTTGATGCTACTGGAGAAAGTAAGCAAACATGCAGGAGAAGAGATTTTGGATCCGAGAGGAGAGCAAACCCCAACAGTAAATTGGGCCTTTAGAAAACACGTGCACAAACGTTCTTTTTAATGATTTCCCTCATAATAGGCAGGAGTTCGGATTGTTTGCAGCATTGGGCACACGTGTTGTATATTTATTTTTTAATAATTGTGCATGCTGACTTGTTGTCATTTGGTTTCATGTTCTACGGTTGCTACGATGAATGTGCTCTGATTTTGTGTTCGTGCAGTCGGCTTAAACGCGATTTTTAGTCCGCGAACTTTCACTCCAGTCAGCGAAATTGTAAACCACCTGTGGCTATATCGATTCCAATGGAGCCAAGTGTTGTGCGAAGCGTGTGCTAAAAGTTATCGAAAATTGAAAAGTTACAGTAAATCAGTGCTACAGTGTGTGATAAAAATTGTTTGGAATGGTTGTTAAATATTAAACCATGGTGGAAAACCGAACTATCTGGAGCAATCGTAGTGTGCAGCGAATCAACTCTTACGCGCTTTTTCTTCGCCGCCTTTGATGAGGTTGAATGTGAAGTAATCGAACTCTGAAAAGTCATCGAGTGGCAAGGAAATCCCGCGTTTTTCACGCACCACACACACACACACACAAAGCGAGGGCCGTGTTGCCCCGTCACACCACTATACATAGCGCGTGTGACGTTTGCGTGTGTTATGCTCTAGCGCGCGCTCGTATTTGCGCTCTTGCTCCCGTTCGCCGACGCAAACCGCGCGCTCTGGTGAGCGTACGCGTTATGTGGCGGGCAGGGCTTTCGGGTCTGCTCCAAACAGTACAGCATCAGAGTACGTCAGAGTCTCGCTTCCTACAGTGAAGTGGTGGGATGAAGAAGAACATAATAAACCTCCTCCGCTATCAAATGCGATCTTTGACGGACCGGATTTTGGTGTGCCGGCATTTTCGCTCCTCAATCATCACCACGACGATTGATTGGTGTGGTTGTGTTGGTGTGGTAGGCAGTGATGCTACCATCACCATAAGCAGGCAGCACTGCCCAGCTGATTCGACAACGTGTGTCAGTCGTATTGCGATGCGGCATTCCCTTTTTTTTTGATGGACGAATCAAGCGCCTGTCGGACACATTTACACATATATTAATCCTTTTGCCTGTTTGTTGTGTTGTGTTCTGCACGCATCATCCACACAGAACACTCTTGGTGGAAGCCAGTGCCCGGTTAAGATTTGCCAACCGGTCAATGTCATTGACCTTCATTCTTGGTGGTTGATGGCTACACACTTGCGTGCTCGTGTGTGTTTGTGTGGAGTTGTTTATCGTTTTAAACTTTAAACGAAGAGCTTTTCTCATATAAACAAAAGTTTTGTTATTTGAAGCAAAAGAATAAAACATTAAAGTTGTCATATTCTTTCAAAATAAAGTAAAATTTTTAAAAAAAAGTATATGAATACATAACAATTATTTTGATTTTGATAATTCAACATTTCAAGATAGAACAATAATACAAAAAAATGAAAGGAGATTGCATTCAGCAAATCTTCTTTACACAAACGAAAAGTTTTGCGTATGATGCAACCAATTGAAATTGTGGAGAACAAAAAACAGATCCACCCGAACATGCAAATGTTAGATCAATTGGAATATATAAAAGCCAATTTTGTGTCGCTGATACATCGCTTTTACACATCGGTCCAAACCAGAAGTTATTTCAATGGGGAAAATAGATCCAAAACACCAATGGATTAAAGGCGGGCGCGACCTACGCCAAGAACAAAAATTGCACGAGTAACAGCACTTAAATGCTCACACAAAATAACCCATAGAATAGTTTATAACCGAAATGCGATGTTTGTCCAGCTCTGCTGCCTTGCAAACTAAACGTGTCCTAACATTCGCTCGAGCCGTTCAACGCCAACATCCAACACACAAAAACAAACAAAATCTTTCAGCTGTCGGTGTATGAAAGCTAGTGTGCCCATCTTCCCTTCTCTCGAGTAATGCGATCGTTCAGACAGAGGTTGAAATTTTTAACAAAAACACAACTTAAAATACTAATACAACCTTTGTATCAAACTTCACCACTTCCGTAGGCAACACCAAACATAGTCGGTTTACCCGGTGTACAAATTGTAAATGTTAGGCCTGGCGCACAACCCACACAAGCACAGCAGAAAACTGTTGCCGCTGTATCACCTAGAGTTGTTATTGGTAGTCAGCCAATAGTTAGTACTAGACCACCAAACGCAAGCGCTGTAAGAATCAAACATTTCTATTCACACTACTTACCGATTAGCTTTCTTTTAGTTTAGTCCTTGATAAGTTCACCAACTGTTGTCGTAAATGCTTTCTTAGTTCGCAGCTTTTCGTTTGTTTGATGCACCATATTTTCATATTAACGCTGGATCTGTTTGTTATCGTTTTGAGCGATCTTAAGTTACTGCAAATTAATGTTTGCTTCTATTATTTCCCATTTGTCGCTGGTTTAATGTTGGTACAACTATGCTGGTATGCTTTGTGTAGAGTCTTTTGTTCAGTGTGCATTTTGCTTCATTTTTGTATTTGTGTGCAATTTGTTTTATGTTTAATGCTTTTATTGTCGCTAGAAAATGAATAGGGGTTTAAATATTATGTTACCAAAAAGTGTTCTTCCATTTAGGATTTTTGTTTTGTTTTTCTTTCCGTATAAACGAATTTTTATTTAAATTTTGTACTATTTTTAAATTATTACATAAGTGCGATGAAATTATTTCTTTGTTCTGATATTGTTTTTACGTGCAGCTTATGGTTTAAATGTAAACATTTGTTTTGATTGTATGTTTCGTGCCGTTTCTTATCTGTGTGGGGGGATTAGAATAGAAGAATATAAACAAATATTTATACTAATTGTAATTTTTTCATTCTCCTTTCCTCTACATTCTCGTCCCGGCGGCACATCGCAACATCGTGTTCGAACTGAAACATGAAATACTGAATATGGAATTATGGACTATCTGGAAACTGTGCAATGCATCCGCATCAACCTGAATCTGAACCAAAAACCGAACGCACGAAACAAAAAAAAATGGCGACGATAGATCACATTAAGTGCCCTTCAAGGACAGCAAGGTTCAACGCTGCTGCTGAAAAATGAGCAGGGCCAGTTTCAGCTGCTCCGGATCGGTCCGGCCCCAGCCGGCACCCAAATTACACCCGCCAGTCTTACTGGAACGTCCGCCAACTCAACGATACGGTTGCAAACTGTACCAGCTGTAAGTAGGTTTACCGGTCCTCCATTAGCCCTCCGAAAGACCATTGTCACCAGTGCGCAACAGGTGAAAAAGAAGCAAAATGTAATTACCAAATCCAAACCGAATTTGCTTGTTGACTTGACCTCACACAACTACGTTTTTGAAACAAAACAAAACAAAAAACTATCGTTTTATTGGTTGATTGTGTACATATTTTTTGTTCCTTCTTCTATATGTATGAAAATTATTATTTTAATAATGCTCCTCTATGATAAAGTTTGAGCAATGTTTTGTGTTTGTGGGTGGGCAGGAGTGTTTAATTGCCGCGGAACATATCCAGGCGAACGTTCTTTAAATGTTTTCAAGCTCAAGATAATGATTGGTGTTCCGTTTGTTTTCATATATTTCTTGTGTTGATTGTTTTAGCAAGAATTTCATTATCTAATTTCCTAATAATATTTTAAGGCGCATGTTCGAATTCTTTCAAGATGTGTTTTTAATTTGTTTGTTTGTTTGTTTGTTGTTGGAAGAAGATCCTGACGCTATTGTAAAGGTGTGAGCTACGAAGAAATTGGTAAGATCACGAGTGACTGTGTGAAAGTTGGAATCAAAATTGTGTCCCATTCGCGGGAGTTGGTGAGGTAGCTCGCTCCTCGAGTCATAATTTTCTGTGCCGAATTTATTAGAAAACAAAAAAATACTTCCAATTGACCATGCTTTGAATCTTGTTATGTTATAGAAATATATATATATACGCATGAATTTTATTCTTGCTTTTTGGACACGTTCCAAAACCAATCCCCGTCCATTTGCAGATGTATGCAAATGGGTATGAGTCTTAAAAAATTCGCTTCTTTTCGCTTTACTTTCTCTTTAAGTTTTTGTTCGTTGTTTGGATTTATTTGTGGTGATTATGTTTTGTACAGCTCTGTACATTTTTCCTGTTTGTTTCGCAATGCAAATCCCTATTGGCAAATCGTGATTCGCAGATTGATTGAGTGTAAAATGGAATGTTATGATTTGTTAACCTAAGGTTCTTCCTTTTTGCGCCCCAAATTGGCCCCCCCCCTTGAACCGCCGGTAGTGTACTGTTCGTTTTCTGTTCTCTAATCGTCCCTCGATTGGCTGCATCTAGATTCAGCTATTGCTAGCTCAGTGTTTCAATTCAAAGCAACACGGTTGCAACATGGCTATGTGTCCTGAATGTAGTATCTGCCTTAAATGCCCGCCTGCCTGCTAATTAACTGATGATTCGTCCTCGATTTCAGACACATTCATCCGGCTCCGGTGCAATAATAGTGAGCTCCCAGTCGATAACGACGGCACCGGCCAGCTACATCTCCACCCAACCGACGCCGGTTGCATCGGTAGCGCCGGTGCCGGCCCTGGCAGCGCAGCAGAATATCACGATCACACACTCCCCGTCGCAGGTGGGAGGCCAACCGACGGTGCTGGCGGCACAGCAGCAGCAGCAGCAGCACCAGCAGCAGACGACGACGGTCGTCGCGACACCTCATTCCGTAGGCCAACAGCAGTCGCAACAGCAGACGGTTGTTGTAACTACCACGCCGGGTACGACACCGGCGCAGCAGCGAAACTCCTTAGATAATACCAAAGAAAAGTGTAGCAAATTTTTGACGAACCTAATCGAGCTCTCGAAGCGGGAACCGGCGAAGGTGGAGCAGAATGTGCGAACGCTGATACAGGAGTTGGTGGATGCGAACGTCGATCCGGCGGAGTTTTGCGAAAGGCTCGAGCGTCTGCTGAACGCGAGTCCGCAACCGTGTTTGATTGGCTTTCTCAAGGTAGTGCGATATTGGAAGTTCTGCGGTGTTTGAAGAGCTGACCAACTTACTAAATCACTTCCTATTTGTTTTATTTTACAACACAACAGAAAAGTTTACCACTGCTACGGCAATCGCTAGTGACTAAAGAAATAACGATCGAAGGTATCAACCCGCCGTCGACTGTTGTAGCCTTTGGTACTACCGCCTTATCCCAAATTCCTGTAAGTATTTCACGTCCAATTGAATGATCGTACCACGAACGATGTGTAACGTACCTTTTTTCCACTTTTAGGCCCAAATACGTCCGGTCGCACCGACGATCGTGTCGCAGAACAGTATGGTCGGTCAGACCCAAATCCGTATGCTAACCTCTCAGTCCGGCATGACGACAGTGCCACGGATCGGGCAAACGACCATCCGGCCTGCGGCACCAGTGCGAATACAAACGCCCCTACAGCAACACCAAACGGGTTCAACGACAACGACCATTGTAGGACCACGCTCCATTACTGCCCAACAGATTCGACCAAACGCAACGACGATCGGTCACACGACGATCGTGCAGACGGCGGGCGGCCAGCAGCTGCCGCAAACCATCTCAACTACACCTCCTGCATTGCTACCGGTGAGTGGGAGTGCTACGTACATTTCCTCCGCTCAGCAGGTACTTAGAGAAATTTAGTAGTATGTTTATCTTGTTCTGTTTTACCCCCGTTATGCCATTCACTCTATGGCCCTGAAATTATTATTTTTGTTTTTCCTGCTCTACTGCTGTACAAAACCTGTTTATATTGTGCCACCATTTATTTGCACCATTGCTCCTTTCGCTTGGTAACTTTGTTGCACCATTATCCTTTGCATTCGAGTTTGGCTATCTGTTTCTTTGCTCTTCTATTTCCTTCTTAATCAATTAATATGCACCGCTTCCCTGTTTCCCCGTATTGTCGCTTCCATTTTGTTTTCTTGTATTGTAGTGATAATGCCTCTTCCTCCTCTATTGATTATGCTGTATTCTTTTTTCCGACCATTCTCAAACGATCCTGCAACCGCAACATTACAAAACCCCTAACGCCAACACTAGTATCGAGTACGTATTTTATATTTCTTTTACACTAATATATGTAGTATGTGCACGGTTGTTAGTATACACACTTACATGCAAAATGGCGATATTATCGCTGGAAAACATTCGTTGCATATTTTCCAAACAATTACGATATTTTTCCTTAGCTGGGAATATGTACGTTGTACGGTAAACGAAGATCGTTTGCGTGTTTTGATAGTGCTGGACTCTTGACAAACAGTACAAACTAAACGGAATGTTATGTGTCGTTTAGTCGTTAGACAGTTGCAAGAGCAGTTACCGTCGTTATATCCTCCTAACCCCGTACATGAAACAATGCTCAGCTCTGAGTATAAATGCATGATGGTGCCGGAAACTAGCAGCAAACTGAATATCTTCCTTGAAGATCGAATGCTTTCCATACTGCAAATATTCAGCGTTAGAAATGGTTGTGGTGTAAATGTTAAATTTGATGCTTCTTTATTATGTATGTTTGTTGGCTGTACTAGTCCAATGCTCGGGACTGTTTTGGCCTTATTTGCCGAATAATTGTTCTGTGTGTGTGTGGCTTTAGACCCACAGAGCGGCTTGTTACCTGATCCGTTTTACGAATCGTACATAGAATATTCCTCTGCTGCCCTACGATATGAGGGTGTAACTATCCCTTTTAGTTTTTAATATTATTTGCCTTGTTGTTGTTCCGCATATCTAGTACAGTAGAGAATGAAACAAACAAACAAACAAAAAAACATGGTTGTTGTTCCTATCTTACGATAATTGCTGTTACTTGCTGCTATTCTAACCCTACCCATTTGCGTCTGATTGGAATGTGTTTTAGTTATCTGTTATCCTTATTCAATGCGATACTTGAGCGCGTACGTTTATAGCCGCTGCTTTTCTGTTTTGATTCAACCGAAGTGAATGAATTTATTTTATCTTTCCAAAACAGTAACCTCCGATCGGGCCTTACTATTTGCCATTGTTGTTTTGCTGATAGTTTATAATTATTTATTTAATCAAAAGAACAATATCTCTACCTACCGAGTTTTGTTTTTAAAACGTCGTTAAGTTGGAAAGATAAAATATGTATTCCATGGTACAATAACCATTAATCCCACATCTGCAGAATTTTAAAGCGTATTCCTACTTATCCAATACTATCCACTCTCAACAACATATTGGTGCTGGATTTATGTTCCTTCTACCGGGATGAAACAACTACCCTGTACCGTTTCTGTTTATCCGTCTGTCGCGCTCAAGCCATTATCAACCGTTTGTTGTATCGCATCCTTCCAAACTAGATACCACCCCGCCCCAGTTACTCCATTCCCGTTTTTACTAGTTCCTTCGTTTTACCTTAGCCCGGGACTTTTCTTATCGAACTTACCCTTTCTCTTGTTTATCAGCATGCATGACACCTTGTTCATAATTAGCTAGTATGGCTTGCAACTGAATCGTTTTAGTTTTACTGTATTTTGATTTTACTATTAAACATTTGCATATACGTTTTTAGTTTCGACCACTAAATTTCTCTCTGCCGCTGAAAAAAAAGAGGAATATGTTCAACAAAATAGGTATAAAATGAACGATCGTCGTGATCATGATTAATTACCATGACCGCGATGAAGAAAGGTGTGGCATATTTTGTTAAAGGCAGACAATTGTTTCGATTAGAATGAATGTTTGCTTTCCGATGAGAGATAGAAAACATGCAAATTTAAACCATTAGACATTACTTAATGTTTGTAAAATCTTACTTTCACACTGTCCACAACACGTTTTAATGTTATTGAACTTCATTTTTAATGGATATTAATGTTTTTTTTGTGTGTCTTTCTATTAATGTTTCTTTAAGTGTGATTTAAAGGTAGATACAAAAATACGTTCTACATGTCTCATAGGATGTTCTATTCTTTCCTTACATTTTCTAACATAACAAAAATACATCAGAAGAAAAAAACTTACAGAACGTAAATTAGAAATGTTAGTTATTTAAATGTTAAAAATGCATAATTTGCAGATTTAAAAAACAACAACTGCAAGCACTTAAGAATAGTCCATTCGAAGAAGAAAAAAAAAACATGGAAAAAAACGAAACTCATGTCTCGCCGCTAAACAAAAGAGCAACACTTTTCTCTTTGCCTAATTTGTAGTAAGACACGCAGATGAACGATGAAAATAACGGTTTTTATTCCTTCATATTCTCTCTTCTTACCTGGCACAAAAAAAAAATGATGATGATGATGATGATGGGTGGCGTTTGGCATGCGCTGCCGGTGCTAAAATGTTGTGGGTTCTCGTTTGTCTTGGACGCATCCACCACCACCGGTCCACCGACTGACTGTTCCACCTTTTATCTGCCCGTGTCCGTGTGTTTGTGTGTGTAAATGTATGTTAAAATTTGCTCACGTAGATCCGCGCACCGTCCGGCACCTCGATTACACGTACTGGCGCGACGTTACAGATACGCACCACTACACCGGTGTCGCGCACGGTTACGTCCGTCGGCGGCACGACGGTAACGACGGGCGGGATCGGCAAACAGCTCCTCCAGACGCAAGTCAATCAGATCCGCGGCCAGACGCCGGTTGCCTCGGTGGCGGCCGTCGCTGCGGCGGCCGCTGCCGCCGCATCCGGGTCCACTGCAACGCAAGTAAAGCAAGTGACAGCAATTACCGGCGGTGGGAACGTGGTGGTTAGTTTGAACCAAGTGCCACCCCCGATGCAGCCAGTGTCAGGGAATGCAAGCGTGATCGGCAGTACCGCGGGTTCGCTGGCCGTCAGTCTTGTACCGACCATGCCCGCCCTCACGCTCACCTCCTCGGCGGTAAGCGCCGGACTGGGTGCGGGAGTTGTTGCATCTTCTGCAGCGACGGCGGTGCCCGGTGGCATCTCCGCGACGGTAGTTGTCAACTCTTCGTCCACAGCACCGGCAGCGACGGGTGCTACCTCGGTCGGTACGGCTGCGACCGGTGTCGGTAGCAATAGTGGTAGCGGCGGTGTAACGCCCACCGCATCCGTACCGAGCGTATCGACTAATAAAACTGTTACTGCCAAATCGCAGAACCTTACGGGCGCGTCCAAGAAGAAGGCTAGCACATCGTCCGCCGCCAGCGGCACGGATGCGGAGAGTGCGGCCAGCAAGCGGGCCGGTGCGTCGGCCCAGTCGCAGTTTTACCACCACCACGCGTCCATGTACGGTGACGACGACATCAACGATGTGGCCGCGATGGGCGGCGTCAATCTGGCGGAGGAAACGCAACGCATCCTCGGCTCGACCGAGTTCGTGGGGACGCAGATCCGCTCGTGCAAGGACGAAGTGTTTCTCCATCTGCCGGCATTGCAAACGAGAATACGCAACATTATCGCGCGCCACGGTCTCGAGGAGCCGAGCAATGAGGTGGCCGTGCTGATATCGCACGCTTGCCAGGAACGGTTAAAGAACATCGTCGAGAAGCTAGCCATCATTGCGGAACACCGGATAGATATCATAAAGGTACGGCGCGAGTTGTGTTTTGTTGTTCTTCCGCATTCCGTCTAACGCCTGTTGTATTACGCTTCATTGTACAGCTCGATCCGCGATACGAAGTGACGAAGGATGTGCGAGGGCAGATAAAATTTCTGGAAGAGCTGGACAAAGCCGAACAGAAGCGGCACGAAGAGCAGGAGCGAGAAATGTTGATGCGGGCGGCAAAATCACGCTCCAAAACCGAAGATCCTGAGCAGGCAAAGCTAAAGGCAAAGGTAAGAAAGGATCCACNTGTTGTTCTTCCGCATTCCGTCTAACGCCTGTTGTATTACGCTTCATTGTACAGCTCGATCCGCGATACGAAGTGACGAAGGATGTGCGAGGGCAGATAAAATTTCTGGAAGAGCTGGACAAAGCCGAACAGAAGCGGCACGAAGAGCAGGAGCGAGAAATGTTGATGCGGGCGGCAAAATCACGCTCCAAAACCGAAGATCCTGAGCAGGCAAAGCTAAAGGCAAAGGTAAGAAAGGATCCACTGCAATGTGTAGTGATGTGCGAACGAAGAAACTGAAACCCTTTTTCTACACTATCCTAACCAGGCGAAAGAAATGCAACGCGCGGAAATGGAGGAACTGAGGCAACGGGATGCAAATATGACCGCGTTGCAAGCCATCGGTCCGCGGAAGAAACCCAAACTGGAGGAAGGTGTAACGGCATCGGCCACGGTACAGTATCATAACGAAGCACAACCCCACGACCATTTTTAACTGTCCCACTCACGTGGCGCCTGTTTTGTCTTCTGTTGTTGTTGTTTTCACAGCCTGGCGTGTCTGGGATCGGTACGTTGAGCGGGAAAACGCCGACACCATTGCGGCCGCGTATCAAACGAGTCAATCTGCGTGATATGCTGTTTTATCTGGAGCAGGAGCGGGACACCGGGAAAAGTCAGATGCTTTACAAAGCCTACCTCAAGTGATCGATTGTGCTGCTGCCGGTGGAGGCTACTAGAACAATGATGATCGTAACCAAACGACAGTTCGCTGTTCGCTACGTATGTAGGAGGGCAATCGTTTGCTGACAACATCTTCTGCGCTGCCGTTTGTATTTGTACCACCGTACTGCTTTGTTTCCCCATTGTGTCAAGTGCGGTCCAGCGTGTGGCAATAGCATCATTAAACCCGCCTAAAACGTGAGTTTCCTACAATCAATGGAACTGTTTGTGATGTGTGGCACTCTTCTCTGAGTGTATGCCGGATTGCAAAAACGATTTGTTTCGATGATGGTGTTACGCACATCCCAAATCCCATCCAGGTGCGAAGTCGTGATAAAGTCTAGTGCGCGCGCGCACGGATTGGTGTTGAGCAAATGGTGAACGATCGTGTAATAACAGCGAGAAGATCGTCTTGTGTATGCGTGATCGCGTTTACGCATTATGAAGAGAAGGATGTGGGTTAGGATGTGAACTGATTTTCTATGTTATAAACGATAGATTCCTAACCCTACCTTTTCTTTTGCATCGCTAGACACTACACACACACACTCTCTCTCACGTAAGAAATGAAGTCTAAACGGGGGTAGGGGAAAGTTTATGGAAATCAGCACCGATAACGATTGTACCACATACACAGCAATAACGTCAATAGGGAAAAAAGCATACAAAAGCAAAAAGAGAAGAAGAAAAAAAAACATCCGCAAAAGATGTGTTAGGAAGATGTGTTATAGAAAAGGAGCAGAGGGAATAATTTTAGCATAAAAGGAAAGTGGAATATATTGTCCAGGGGATTGAAATAGAGATAATTGACATGTGAAACGCTAGAGCGATCGTTAGGAAGGAGTAGGGTGGTTTCGATGTAATAGAGAGAGAGAGAAACAAATGTGCATAAGCTAGAATATGGGGATTGTATGCAGAACAATATATTCTATAAAATGATGCAGCATCAGGAATGGGAAGTGTATGTATAATCAGCAAATGCTGTACGAGAAACCGTTAGATAGTCCCAAACGTTTGAATCGTTTGGGATTGCTGGATTGAGTAGGACAAAAAAAATCGCTGCGGCATTGTGTGAATGAATGTGTGTGTGTGTGTGTGTATGATTGTGCTGAATGGGTGGTTCCAGTAGCAAGAGTGGGGGGGGGGGGTCACTATCGAGCTATCAACGCAGCTTGTGATAAGAAAGTGCGTGTCTGTGAGTTCGTGTGTGTGTATGCGTGCGTGCGTGCGTGATCGTGTGCGATTGTGTGTAAATAGACAGAATAAGTCACTTGGCGCTACCGGTAATAGAAAGGGAATAAAATTTAACAAACAGTCAGAAAATGAAAACATATTAATTGAAATATTTTTTTTTTGTTTAGTTTAGTTTTAACGCGATGAATTTTCATGTTTGTACATTTCTCTAGATTTCGTTAAAAGTGTTTTTTATGACTATTATTATTATTATTATTATTATTATTATTATTTGCTCTTTATTTGTTTTCTTTTTCGAGCTTTTGGTTGACACCAGCGGTTTTGCTTTTAAATACTGCCAAATGTGTGTGCGTGTGTGTGTGGCACACAGCAGTGAACACCCGTTCTTTCGAGACGGAAATGGTCGGTTCCACATGGTACCATTGTGCAACGGAAATTGGATGCACAGCTAAGGGGGTGCGTTCATCACCGTCATTAGATAAAATAGATAAAGTTGCCAAGGTCATACAAAGAAGAGAAAAAAAACGACACACCGTGTTGGAAAATGCTCTAGTACGTTAAGCGAACGAAATGATGAAGCTAGTAAAGTGACGGTGATCCAATAAAGTGAAAGCGACGAACCTGCTGCTGCGTTGCATTGTCCCTATTCCGTATCGAGGAAAAAGGAGCGCGCACAGTTCGGTTGAAATGTTTCCCTCCGGATTCGCTGTTATATATCTATTTTTTTTTGTTCTCTAATTAGATAGCCGGGGAAAATGTGCGTTTGTACACAAATGGAAACAAAGGTATGCGACATCCATCTATGTTTGACCCCGGTTCGCGATACAAACGAAACAAAGTGTGCATAAAACAATCGTTGAAATAGATTTATTATTATTATTTATGTGAATAGTAGTTTTGTGCACCCATCAAGTTCGGTTAAATATAATTTAATTGGTATTAGCGCATTAATCAAATTTCGGCCGACTGTTCGGTGAATGTTATATTAGCGAGCCAAGCCCTTGGGCGCGTACGTACGACCCTCCAGTAAATTGGAGAGTGTGAACCAGCAAACAGAAAACCACCACACACTATAAAACACACGCGAAACCTTAGACAGTACTAGACACGCAGCGTTGAGCATATCTAATGTGGACGGTAGCTTAGGGAGAGAGTAAGAAAGGGAAAATCATTAACAAACGATCGTGTATCCTGCGTTCTGTCATCTGTTTTCGTATTCCGTTTCGATTGAGACATATTTTTTGTTTTAGACTTTTAACAATGATGCAATTTAATTGAATAGGATGTGTGCTGCTACCGCCAGCGCAGAGAAAGAGTGAGAGATAAGCGCGTTCCTGTGCATCACCGTTGCTTGCACGGCTTAAACGTGGCACGTGGCAAGCGGGGGTGAGTGGTGGACAGGAAGAGGTGAAAAGAAATGACGCCAGAAAACACGAAATGAGCTACAAACTAAAATTTCGAGTTTAGAAAAAAATAAAGTGAAAACAAGAGAAAAGAAAACAAAGGACAAATGAACACGAGAGTTGTAAGTACATTATTTCACACAGAAAGATGATGAAGGTTACTGTGAACATGGGATGTATATAGTTAGTTCCCTGCGGCTACATTCACAGCTCACAGATTATTGTCCGTTCGGTTCGGTCTCCCATCAATTCTGAACAAAACGTCACGAATTAAATTACAAGTTTAATTCCATTTACTCGTACAATTATTTTACTTTAGCACGCTAAAGTCGTCAGACATTTCTTCATACATATTCATTAGGATGGATATAAGGAATTGGCAAGAGCTTGGCATTGTTGGCTATGGTATGTATGATCAAGCTTCTTGTATTGGTTTCCACAGTTTATCCTTGTTTCGGGATTTTGAGAAACCAATACAATAACCAGTTGTGATGAATTTGTGTCACTTATAACTATGCATAAATAATCAAAAACGAAAAATTTAGGGCGATTTTCCTTCTTTTCCTTCTACATTGTTTTAAAAGTGTATAGAAATATTTTCACTCTTGCAATTTGTCCTAACTGTCATACGGAGGGCACATTGTGCTTGTGCCGAATACAGCTTCAATTTTGCGCCTGAGATGTATGCAATATGCATTGCATTCTCTACCGAAAGATCCATTTCGAAAATGCTGTCTATTTAAACTGACAGTTGAGCAACGTTGTTTTTTTTATTTAAAATATTTTGGTCATCAAGGATAAATGACACAGAGTTGTTTTTACCATTCTTTCCATCGGTGTGCATTTTATCAGACAATGAAATTGAGGACATAATAAAAGAGCAGCAAAAAATCACATGGCTAGGTTAGTATTTTCTTTTAAAACACATGACCCAGATTTGAGATAACCCCCACACTGCTGCTCATAAAAGTAAGGCTAGATGAAACTGTTTCGGGAAATACAACGAATATGTAATATTTAGACATTTTCTTCTGAAATATTGCTATACTTAGTTTTACCATTATGGATCTGCAATATTACTATTGTTGAGCAATACATGTAATAATGAATGTTCTGTTGAAATCAGGAACGTTTCATGTTAAGGAAAACTGTGTCTCCACGCTCTTCACACTTTGTTATCGAATGTAACGTTTGCAATCAGATTTTTGTTCGAGCCTATTGCTATAAATAGATGTGACTAGATGTGACGCTTTGATATGGAAATTATCGAAACGAGAACTGGAACAGCGACATCGGTATCTTTAAGGTTTACTTTCACCTACAGAACAACGTTCCATGCTAACCAGTAGCCTTCTAGCGCGACAGTAAATTAGCCTGACCGCGAACCCAAGACAAGCGGAACGCCCGGGGACGGCACGTGCCTGCATGACGCGTGTCCTTCCTCCATTCCCACATTCCCCGTTCTTCTCTACACTCTATCTCTCTCCCCCCCCATTTCACATCACCACACGAAACGACTGTATGCAATCGAGCCTTCGCGAACAACGTGATCCGGGTTTGTGGGTTCCACAACACACTCTCTCCAACACAAAGCACAGCGGCGAACTATTGTACGCTCCACCACTATCATAAAATGCCACCTGATGGCGTAATCGATTCGTGTTCCTTCTCGATTATGCGCGGCGCCTGTCCTCCCCAAAACGGTGCTTTATTTTAGGAACAGGGAAGAAACAGAAACCGTTTAAAAGAAAAAAAAGGAATCAAAACATCCACATCCCTTCAAACAGCCGGTAACAAATACAGCCCTGACTGATACAGACATTGGAGCAAAAATGTACACGATTTATTAAGGGAAGCTTGTTTGTTGTTGACGAAATGTATTATGAAAAGTCACGGAAAAGGGCGTAGCTTCATAACAGCTGATCGTGCCACGTCCAAAACATGGTCGAGATGGCCCTCGATGTTGTGCTGTTGCCACAAAACAATAAGCAGACGCAACCTTCAATTTGCGACCTTTATTTCTTTCACTTATGATTAAACATATATAATAAAAAAAAAACAAGCAAATATTGAATTTATAATATTTTCCAAGCTTTCGAGTGATTTATTAGAACTAACATAAGCTTAACAAGTTCGTAATCGATCTCAATTTGAGTTAAAATAATGAATCATACATGAAATGGTACACAGCTTCATGAGAGGAGGGAGGGAGGGTGGTGGCGTTCGGTTGGAAAAAGGGCAATCCGGGGAAACGAGAAAATAGGGGAAAGGTGAGGGGGAAGCTAAATCCGTTGCAAACCCATTTTCCACCCGTCCACACTTTGTATGTGTACTAGAACGTACCGAATAATATTAATCATTTAACAACCATACGCATATTCGCCTATCGCTTGGACACACCACCAATCACATCACCACACAGCCGTGTGCTCGTTGTTTTGTTACATTTTGGGGACCATGACACACGGGGTTACGGAGGGCGCATTATGGTGGTGGGGCTTCCTTGTACTTTGTCGCTGTTTTGGTTTTGCTAATTGCTAATATTTCTACGAGCCTTTGGCGCCCTTTCACATCACTGCGGAGCGTTCATCTGTTTAATACCATCATTACTGTTCCACGTACAGCGTGTTCATTCAGTCTTTCGGAAGTGTAACATTGCCCTTTTCATGCCCCACGGATGGTGGTGATGTGGTGTGTTGCGGTATGGTAATATTTGGCAAAGTCACGGTCCGGTTCTTTTTTTTCTTCCTAATATGCATAATAAATCATAATTCACCTCCTCTCGAATTATCAAACTAAGGTGAGCTCCTTAAATAACGGCTTTTGTTTCCCTCCCTTAAAATAACCCCCACACACTACTACTGATATATACAAACGTTCCTCACATCCAAGCAATCCCTTTCTTTTTCTCTATCCCGGCTGCTTTGTTTTCACAGAACTATCAACGAAACAAAAACAAAAGGTACATCTTTTCAAGCTAGCTTTCTCTCTTTTTCCCTTCTTACTGCTCCATAGAAAGTTGCGGGTGTCGTTCGTACACATTTGCACATACATAGACCTCTCTCTAAACGGCCAGTGATTTTCTACTACCTTCCCCATTGTAGTTTTCCCTCTCTTTGGAATCTAAACAATGCGCATTCCCTACGCAGTTACAGCACATTCACCAAAAAATTGCGGCCGAGATGATGATGAGCTATTTAAACAGTACCAGTGCGATGCGCGCACCTTTTCTTCTAGAATCTTCGCTTCAGCAAAAAATATGCTCTCGACTCTCGCCTGACTACGGTTGCTATGGTATGCCAACAGAGGGCGCCAAAATACACTTCCCCTTTGTTAAACACACACACGCGCGACGCACACACACACATACACACACGTACACACCCCCTTTAAGTGATACACTTTGCACATCAGTTCCGTTTTGCAGTGTATCTTCAACGACGCAGTAGCCACAGCAGATGGATGGCGTGTGTGTAGGGTGCAAGGGGAACAGCCAGGAAGGGTAGGAGAGATTGATCGAGACGGTTCCTCACCCTTCAACAACCCCGGGGAGGGGGATGGACGCATTCCAGCTGGCGGACCATTATAAACTCCGTCCGCAAATTTTCTTCACGCCATATTCGTGACGATGGCCCCAGTTGGCTTTATTTTTCTTCACACGCCACGGCGTGTGTGTCACGTAGACACTTGAAACGGGTGCACCATACCATTATCACGAAGGTGCTTGATGCTACTAGAACCTTCGCTGCTAGTGCTGTGGCGTGCACCCGTTATAATTCTGGTGCGCCATCCGAAAAATGCATCCTCTGATGAAGTCTGCGTTGACTACTATACACCTGTCGTGTGTGTTCGTTGAATCTTCTCTCGTTCGGCTGCGACATTGAAATCGCTCGTCACACGTCGTCGCAACCCGCACGCGTTCGAAGCGATGGAACGTTCGAGAACGATGCTGATGCATTGCGAGTTTTGGATTTTGTTCGGTAATCCCGTGGCGGTGCGCACCATATTTCACCCGTCGTCNTTCTGGTGCGCCATCCGAAAAATGCATCCTCTGATGAAGTCTGCGTTGACTACTATACACCTGTCGTGTGTGTTCGTTGAATCTTCTCTCGTTCGGCTGCGACATTGAAATCGCTCGTCACACGTCGTCGCAACCCGCACGCGTTCGAAGCGATGGAACGTTCGAGAACGATGCTGATGCATTGCGAGTTTTGGATTTTGTTCGGTAATCCCGTGGCGGTGCGCACCATATTTCACCCGTCGTCTCATATTTGCTACTGCTGGTCTCCGCGTTTTCCGTCCATCTTTTACATCGGGAACAGATCCGCGAGGATTTCCCGCGTGCTGGCGGGCACCTGGTCGGGGAAAAGGATGTCAAACCCTACCACCAGATCGCCCTTCCGACTCGGTTCCTTCGGGAATGGCAACCCCCGGTTCTGTAGCCGCTTTACCGTGTGTGGCTTTACGACTTCGCCCACCGTCGAGATGGTCAACGTTTCGCCGCTTAGCGTCGGTACATTCACCACCGTACCGCACAGGGCCTGCCGGAGCGATACCTTCGCCGTGTACTTGATGTCACTGCCCTCGCGCTTAAAGTGCGGATGTGGTTTGTCGCGGATGATAAACACGATGTCGGCCGGTATCTTGCCAGGAATCTGGTCGCCCTCGCGCGGGAATGTGATCTTTGTGCCCGCCTTCCAGCCCGGTTTCACGTTGATGCTTAGAATCTTCTCTTCCTTCCGCGCCGATCCATCCTGGCCCATCACCATCTTCGATATCTTCATCTTCTTCTGGCATCCCGCATTGACGTCCTCCAGCGAAACGTACAAATCGTGCTCGATCGCGGGGTCTTGCAGTTTCTGCTTTCGCTGCGGCGAACCGTGCACGTTGAATGACTGCGAACGGAAGGCACCACCGGGGAAACCACCCACGCTGCCTCGCCCGTCGAACCCGAACGGATCGCCATCCATCTCCTGGTGGAAGATGTTGCCGCCACCATCGGTACCGAAGAATACGCTGAATGGGTCGCTTGTGCCGAAGAACTGTGCGAACGTGGCACGTGGATCACCGTGGAAGTTGTACTGGAACTGTCCACTTTGACCTGCACCGGGCATACCACCAGCGCCACCCTTGAGACCCTCCTCCCCGTACTGGTCGTAGACGTCGCGCTTTTTCTTATCCGACAAAACCTCGTACGCTTCCGCCACTTCCTTGAACCGTTCCTCCGCCTGTGGCGATTTGTTCTTGTCCGGATGATATTTCAACGCAAGCTTCCGGTACGCCTTCTTGATCTCATCATCGCTGGCACTTTTCGAGACACCGAGAATTTTGTAGAAATCTTTCCCCATTTTGAACTGCTGAACTGTTGCTTGTTTTACTGTTACTTAACGGTGTTCTTGCGCACTACCGTAATACGGTCGATATGTTCCAGAACGTTCTACCTCAGTCACACCGTTATGCACCGTTAGTGTTTGCACTGGAATTTCTCTACACAGTAACGCGTCTCCTCGAAATCAAAGTCTTTCACACGCAATTTCGCTCGTATAGCACTTGATCCGCAGATTGCTTTCTTTTTGCAATAGGCTGGCTACGTTGCTCTTAACAACCGTCGCACAATAATCGTATCGTTGCAGTTTACTTTTTCTCAGGAACAACAAACGATTGCTTCCCTGTTGCTTGCTCGTCGTTCATTACCTTCGCCTGCGAGCGCTGACGGAAGCTTTATATGAAAACATTTTTTCTAGATGCTTCTCGAAGCCAAACTAGAACGTACCAGAAACGTCAACCGCAAACGTCAACGTGCGGATTCTACTGTACGATTCGAGAAATTTGTTTCGAAAATGGGAAACCCGTAAATACGGTTTTTATTTTAATTTACTTTTTTCTTGTAAATAAAAACCATTGAATTCCAATATATCTTTAAATTTATTGAAACAAGCATCAATTTACGAACTCAGTTTCCTCCAAGCGAAATAATGCTTTATTGAAAATAAAATATTTACTCTCCTGAATCCAAAGGGCGTATTGAACGGTGCAAATGTGTACACGCGGTCTGATAATATTGCCGCCAAAGAACTGTCAAACTTCTCCGTTCGGCGCATCACAGTGGTCGGTACCGGGTAGCAAATTGCACATAAATTCAAAATTTTAACTAAAACTCCGGGTTTTTATGTTCTGCTTGTACATTTAATCGTTAATGAAGAAACGACAGTAATTTTTCTCCAAACGCTTATTTTCCCACTCCCAAATTGATATTAAAAGAATGTCCAGAAATGTCATTGAATGTTTGGATGGCCGTCAGCTATGCGGTCGCCCACTGTTCATTTGACGAGATTTTTTCCTCTTCTTTGGGCTCGTCCGAAAACGACGACGAAACAATCGAACACTTGCACGGCGGAGCTAAATTTTCTCGCCAGCCGAACAGTACAAACGTCCCGGCAACTAAAAACATCGGCGCGATCCACCTGCGACAAAAGTTGTGCGTGAGGGCATCGGGTGTGTGTGTGTGTGTGTTTCGAATGGTGTTTTATCCTTTTCCGTGCGGGATAATTTGTTGTGCCGTCTGTTAATTGCAGATTGTGTATAGCGTACGCGTGTACGTGTGCATGTGTGTGTGTGCGTATGTGTGGTTGTGGTGCCTGTCCAGTAGCCCTGTTTGCTGATTCCGAGATTCCGAAATTCGACAGCAACACCCCATCGAATCAGAGGAGATTTTGGGGGTGTTGCTGATTCACCCGCCATTCTGCTGCAGTTTTACGAAAATCAGTGGTTGTGTGTGTGTGTATGGTGGTGCATCCAGTGAAGTGAAGTGAAGTTGTTATCAACGTTCAATTTCCATTCCGAAACAATAATTGTGCGTGATTGAAGATTTTTTTTTTTGCGGCTGGCAGTGAACGAGCCTACGAGTTCATTAGGAAACAATACAAGTGAGTTACTCGACGGAAAAGATGGCTATCACATACAGCAAGCCGCCCTGTTGTAGGGCTATGAAACAAAAAAACCGTAATTTTTAGTGTATCTTTGTGCAGGGGAAACGCACATATTTTTTTCTTCCCAACTCGGGAGAAAACCAGGCTGGAGAAACTTCCTCTATATCGGGTACGGTATACGCAAAGGTACGTACGCCGATCCGTGTGTGCCCGTTCAACCGCTGCCGACTTGCTCGATTTGCGCTATATTTTGCACTGGTACATTACGTACCACCTTACCTGGAAAGAGCCATTTTCCTTTTGGATGCAGCACAGGCAATCGTTTCGTGCGGTAGAAGGCGAAACCGTGTTCGCTCCTACGCGACCTGCCGAAGCACGCAGCAGTCTGATGGAATGCGGACAAGGGAACCACCAAGGAAGGGCTATTTCACTGTGGCGGTGGCACATTGGGTGAGAGATTAAGAACCAAACAACGTACGTCGCAGTTTTGGGCGCAGTGCGTTTTTTTTTCGGTCACATAATTTCGGTAAACCCTTTTTTTGGTGCAAAATGTGTTTATAATAATGTGGTCGGTGAAAATCTATGCCTACTATTACGCCATTGATCTTGTTTTTTTTTTCTCTTATGTCGTTGGTCATATTTGCTGCTTACTGTGATTAAAAGTCGTATAAGTGGATGGTGCGTAGGTGCGATGTGTAGCACATACAGTGATGGGCACATGACGTGTGACAAAGGATAGTAAAAAGATACAATTCCAGCTTGGCACGGCGCCAGATAAAACCCCATATCAGATGTGATTAACGCTGTGAAATACTACTCTACAGTGCGTACAGTGTAGCTGTACTACGTCCAAAGTCCGATAGTCTGAGACGTGTGTCAAATTATCGAATTTAACCTACCAAACCGGCTGCTTTTGGTTGACAAAATTGTGCTCCAGCATGCATCACACTTCATTTTGCTGGAAGGTACTGGAAGGCACGGTATGCCATCTCGCAGGCAAAGACCACCCGGCCTTAGAACGTTGACCGACGATGATACCCGGTGGCAGCCAATGGGAAGACAGCGGTACCGCTAGTAGTGCGCTTGCATAATGATAAGCTTTTTCGTAATACGGATGCATACTTGATCAAGTATGTGCGGGTTTGTTTGGTTTGTTTGTTTCGCTCTCGGCCAGCCGGTGACGTTGCACTTTCAATTGGTATTACTATTCTTTTTGTTTCATTTTAGGAAATGAAGGTAACCTTTAAAAAAGCCACACACACACCAAAAAAAATAAAACAACTGACCGAAGAGACAAGTAGCCGATAAGTCCGATAAGTCAAGTAGCAAACAGGCAGCAATTAACAAAACACATCAGAAACAAAAGCATTTAAAAGGAGAAACATCGGCCACGGCGGAAAAAAGTCGTACCAAAACCAGAAACGGAGAAAGAATAGAACGAACCGAACATCCGAGCCTGTAGCGTGGCATGTTGTCTGTGCAACACCAAGCCCAAGAAAGGAGGGTTCTTGCTGGCCGTGAAATTGCAATCCAATCGGCGGGATTGCTGCAAAACGATTAAAACCATGAACCAGCGGGAACCGTTTGCCCTGTTATCGGTCAAACTGCTGACCGGACGGAACAATGCCGTACACAATGTGCGCACGAAACACAAGAGCCGCGCAAGTTTGCTTTATTTTCCGTTTCGTTTCATACACAATGTATCGTCCCCGTCCCCGTCCAGTGGATGGGCATCTTTCTTTCTTTTTCCTATTGTATTGATAATGGGTCGACCAAACCCCCCCCGTCTTAAGAACGTAGGCAGGAGCCCGATAATGGGAAGCTACGCGCAAGGTATTTGTGGTCCTACCCCCTATCGTTGGCTGATCTTTGACATTGCAAAGAAACAGACGAATAGAATCGGGTGGAAATTATGTTTTAGCTCTCAAATAAGATTATCGCGCAAACGGCAGCAATAAGGGCAGGAAATGGTTGCAGGTGTAAATTTTACAAGTATTAGGAAGTAGATTTTAATGTTGTTTTTAATGGAAGAACCATTTGCCGGTTTTTTACAAGAAACCGTATGCTTTATTGAGGAAAAAGTTAAAATTTCTATAAAAATATTGGTTGCGCCAAACTCCGGGTTACACAACCCACTACTTCCACCGTCTTCAAGGACTGCAACTTTTGCGCACCATTGCCACATTAGTCGCTCGTGAGATTTACATGTCCACCACCAGTACGAGTACAAAGTAAACATTCGGAGGTTTTGCATGCGACCGAAATTGCATTAACACCGCCACAGGGCAAAACATGCGTACATGTCCGCGTGACCGAGATCAATGCAAAGTATACACTGCTACCAACGTATTGCGGTGTAATATCTCGGATAAGCTTCCGTGCGGGACGGCAAACCACTGGGCCCTATTAACTGGGCGCGGCGCAATGTTGCCGGCAAAATGCTTCCTGCTTTCTTGTCACCCAAAATACGTTGGTGCGTTCGGTGCCTGACTGTGTCGTATGTTAAAAATATCCTCATCCAAAAAATACGCGCATACATACAAGACGCACGACGGTCTTCTCCTCCGCAC
This sequence comes from Anopheles rivulorum, assembly GCA_018908115.1. NCBI lineage: Eukaryota > Metazoa > Arthropoda > Insecta > Diptera > Culicidae > Anopheles > Anopheles rivulorum. The sequence goes on from CM032178.1 coordinate 16,076,909, forward strand.
AGAGCCAGGATCGGGCGCATGAAGTACTGAAGTACCGGGGGGTCTGTGTGACAACCGGTCGCTGTTGTCGTACGCGTACCGTCGGACATTAAAGCTGCGCTTCTTTTCTTCCCTTACGCAGCCCTGGCGGGAGAGAGGGTGCAGGGTAATGGGTGACAGAGGGTGGTAACGTTTTAACACGCAAATGTCATTCTGTTCATCCTTTAGATCTCTTGGGGGATGGGTGGTTTTTTTTTTACTTTTGGGTGGGAACGCACTCACGATAGAATGTCTCCTGTCGAAGTTTGTCTCCTGCTCTCGGTCTAGTCGGTCGCAAAGCACGAGTGCGTTACGGTCGTGTGTGCCAGCGGTTCTAGTGCTTCGCGGGGAGATGGTACTAGTTGAGGTGGACGAAGAAGGCCTTACGGTCCTGTTATCAGTGGTGTTTGCATGATCATTTAGTGTATATGTGAAAAATCTGTAGTGTGTCGATTCGATCGTATTCGGGTAATCGATCGTAACGCCAACATCATATCGTCCGTTGACTGAGCGTTCGGATAGTGTGCGCTGGTGCAGCAGCTCTTTCACTCCACAACGCGTGAAGTGTGCGTTCTAATTGACCGAAAGTGTGGTCTAATCTAAAGCGTGATTACGAAACAAACACGCACCTGCCTGCGTCAGTGTGTAGGCGTTGTCGCTTCTTTCTTAGTGAGATTGCAGCAGGTTAGTTTGTTCTACCGTACACGCGGCTCCATCATCATCGTCCGTGCATGTGTGTGGAACACTTTATGACGTAAAACATTGTCGCCTGTTTTTTTGTTGCTTACTTTGTGCCACTTTCATCGTTCGATCGTTCGATGGTGAATCATTGCACGAGACTTGCCCCATCGGTTACGGAAAAAGGGAGAATTTATTTCACTTGCAGTCGAGAAAACGACATGGACACAACATTGCAATTGGAACAAAACAACAGCATATGGCGCAAGTGGATCAACCGGGAACTAAATATAGTTCCCGGCAGTGAGAGAGAAGGAAACAAACACACACAGACATGCATAGCCACGGGACGGGGACACCAATGCAAAATATGTGTGTGTGTCTGTGTGTTCCCATTTTGGAGACGAACATGGACGAGGGCTTATACACTCCCTTATGCTTAAGTATTTCCTTTTCTGCTAGTACACGCGTTTCGCATTAGGCATTTCGGAGAAGGCAAGACTACTAGGCGCGAGTTGGTAGTTTCTATGTGTGTGTGTGTATTTAGTGGGAAGACATGCGCACACAACTCGCAACTGCATTAGGAAAGGACAGGAACAGGCCCCCCGATCTCCAATGCAGCACTATCCGCTAGTGGAACAACGTGATCGGTGAATAAGATGCCTATGATCGTTCTAATGAATAAGTTTTCTCGGATTGTTCGTGGTTTTGCTGCTTGCTGCAAACTGTTGTTGTGGTTGTTGCTACACGATCTTACTAACCGGTTGAGAATGATCGTTTGCTACAAACACGTGGGTGCTCTGGCCGGGTTACATTTCATTCAATAATTTTGGCCCACATATTGGGTCCGCCTTGAGAGAGAATACTTGTAGCTAATATCCTTGAAGAGTGTTTTAATTCTGTTGGAATGTTGTGGGTGAACTAGAACAATTATATATAAATAATGGAACGACTGATGCACAGATGTTGGACGTCTATTCCAAGACTGCAATAATTGTTTTTAATCTCAATATTCTGTTTAAATTTGTTAAATAGCTGAGGAACTTTGCATGGGATAACATCCTGAATCCTAGAATTGGGGATCAAGTATGGAATGTTTTAGGTGATATTTTGATATTGTATTGTCCAATGAATAATTTCTATCATTATCGCTTGTGGTCTGAATTTTGTAACATCTTAATAGTAACCTTGAGTTGGCTCAAACATATACCAAAGGATCGATATTATTGCGGCCAGATTTGACACAGGATGATGATGCAGTCCATATTTTATCCTCTTCCGATTTATCTTATCTGCCAGCAAATCTCTCGATACGATCAATAAATCTTCCTTTGTGGAATTTCCTTAGGTGTACTTCGCAACTTTAAACACAGATTGCACATTTACATATGAAATCTTTGAGACCGCTAACTTATCATCATTCGTCCAAGAATTTATCCTCAAATCTGCTTGTTGTTAGCAACTCTGGATCTCTTTAAATCAACAAAACAAGTAAGCTTAGCGAATGTTTTATGTGAACGGTCTCGCAATTAAAACTTTTTATTGGACCAATTACATCTTAAGCTTGTACTCTTACCATGATGACCCTTGTAGATCGGTTAAAGAGTGCACCCAAATGTTCTTCTGTTTACAGTGGCGAAGCATTCCTCACCATCCGTAAACCAGTCTTTCGCATTGTTTGTGCATATTTGTCTACCTCGTGTCACTTTTCTCACATTTGCACCCATCGTCGGAATTGTTTGCTCTTATTTCTTCTGATTTTGATCTTTCTTTGCTACTGGTTTTGTATCTACTGGTTGTGTGTGGTGAGTTGTATTCGTTCGCTGCAGATACCCCATTCTCGTTGAACAGTTTTTAATAAACATCCCTCATATCGATCCTCAGTTTAGTATTGGGACTGGTAAATTCTTACAAATTTTTCTGCTGTAATCGTGCACCACGGCGGCTCAGTACGAACCAAACGCTCAGTTTTCCTTCCCATTCGTGATATCGTACCTATAAATAGTAACCCAGAATATGCGCCCGGTTTCTTCTGCTGTAGCGTGGTGCGGTGAAGAAAAAAAAAACTCCTTCACGTGTGAATGTTTTTCCTACAACTCATCACAGCACAGCACTGGGCCTACTGAGCGCGTTCGGCTGCGCACAGCCAGAACACGGCGCAGCGAAAGTGATTGTTTTTGCAAGTGTTGCGCTCAGCGCAACCAGCTTGTGGTGTGGATGCACTCGTCGTAGCCAACTTCAGGGCTGACCTGCGCATCACGCTAGAAGCTAGCGATCGTGTTTGGTGAGAACCAGCTAGAAGAAGATGTACCAAAACTCTTTAACCTCAGCTTCCAACTGCGATCTGCTCGTGGGATGGTGCGTGATCTCACACTGATCTTTTTTTCTTGTATACACCTTGGGTTGAGTTTGCTGAGATTATCCAGCGCTCGATGATCATCACCATGCAGCCATGATTACGATCGGGTGCTATCGTCTCCACGGACGACTATTGCACGCGTTCTCACTCTCAACTGTGCTGATCGGGTGCACGGGTGAGTGTTTTTTGGCATGGTTCCGTCGTGTTTTTCAATACCTCAGGATCATCATCCCATGCCGAAATATCAACCACCATCACCCCCGCATTTGCGAGAGCGAAAGTACAAAACGAACGCCAGAAAACAGAGAATATGAGAGTGTCCTGAGGTCGGGTTTTGATCGCAGACACGCACGGAACCCTAGAACACACACGGTCGGCAAGTTTGGCTTTAACGCCCGGATTGCTACGGGACCAGTTTCCGATCGGATGCTGGCGCGCGCGAATCTCTCCACCGTTCGCCCGGTTTACGGGCGTTTTTTCTTGCTTTTCCTCTAAATCTGTGTCCTCTGGTGTATGTGTGCAGTTGACTTTCTCTTTCCCACCCCGATTGTGGGTGTGATCGAAAATTGCCAACAAAAAAAAAACAACCTACCTACGCGAAAATTGCGTCCGCACGTGTCTGTGTGTGTGTGTGTGTGTGTGTGGGTGATTCAAAATTCTAACTTTAATCCCCGTTTTTCCAACGCTCGGAAGGAAAAACTGATCGTATGGAAATTTGACTCGGCAAAATTCGGACCGTTTTTTGTTGATGTATGTGTGCGTGTATAACGTGCGATGATCTAAATCCAGTATATCATTTGAGCGGACACCCAAAAGTGACACGCAATACCAAAGCTTGGGACGTAAAGTACCAAAGCAGTGCGCTTGAGGTCGTTGCGGAATTAACGGCAAACTTGTTAAAGTCTTCGACAGTTTTCTTGACCCGCGCTATTACCGAAGGCGCTTATTATCCGTGGGAACTGATCGTATGTGTTGTGTGGTGCACTGACACGATTTTTCCAATCCAACTTTCCTCGTGAAACATTTGTGACAAACAAAGCTCGATCAAGCGGATATTACGTCAACTGCGCTGTTTACTGTCCTGTTTAGACCATAAGAAGTCTTCTTTGATCAAGAATTTTCCCAACCCTCCCGTGTGTGTTTGTGTGCGTGAGTGAGCGTGGGGTCGATTGTGGTGTCACACGGCCTCAACCCAGCCGGCCGTCAACATGTGTTCGGTGTGTATATTAGTTTAGTGTTTCCGAAATGTCGTCCAAGACTTGAAGCTCTGAACAAATATCTTTTAATTCTATGTTCGCTAACTTCTTGTTCACTTTTGGTGAAGACGATATGAGATCACGATCATTCATGATGAAGGATGTGCTTCTTTTAAATTAATAATATTTTGTAAAGAATCGGGTAAATAATGTCATGTTTGTGGTCTGAATTCTCGTACCGAATGTTAAATTATTAATCAAAGAAATGGGAAAATGTCGAGCATCGTCCCCAGAGGGAAAAAGATGCTTTCGTTTTTTCGAAACCCCCACAACATTCCTTAATTTTTTACACTGTTTTTCATCGTCGTAAATAAGCAGTAACAATAATAACAAAAGAAAAGCATACAAACGAGAAGGAATGATTGTAATTCGTTGTGTCTATGGTGGTTTCGGGAGCATTGTGCTGATCTTCTGAGTGATCTGTGTTCAGTGTGTTCATTATAAGCTTTGCAAATTTGTTTCTCCTGTCTTAACATGATAAAAGTGGGTATTTTCACAGGGAAATCGTATAAACTTCCTCTTCGCAAAATAGTGCATTGATTTGTGTCCAATAGTATTAGTCCATGAAAAAGGTTTATGTGAGAAAAGGAAACTTGGAAAAGCAATAATGCCGATGCCATTTCATCTCGACATAAAAACAGGAAGAAAATTGGGAAATTGTGTTTGGGAAGTAAAAGAAAATTCTGCAAAATCAAATTAATGTCTATAAACCGTAATACACACACACACACACACCGACATATTGTTATTTAATTTACCACCCTATTTGCTCCTTTCCTTCCCTTCCCTTTGACCACTCCGAACCCATTCCCCAAAACATGTGTGCGTTGTCCTCCTCTCTATCAGCAATGGCCGCCTGAACGTGTGTGTGTGTGTATGCCTTTTGGGGTGTTTTTGGGGGGTTTTTATTTTTAAAATTCACGCTCTCCTTACACACAACATTCCCACCCACCCTTCCGTTCGGTCGCCTGTAATAGGCCTGTGTTGCTTTTATTTGTTTTCTTTGGTTCTTCGCTTCTTTTGCACTTTACTTAACTTTTTTGGCGTCGCGAATCTTTGACTGGTTTTTTTCTTTCCTTCTTTTGCACGGCGCTTGTAAACTGTGGCGCGATTTTTTTTTTTTTTTAGGGGGGGGGGTGTTTCATTCTTGAACCCTCTTGCCCCCACTTAGGAGAGGGAGCTAGGCGCGTAAGGAGAAAAGTGTAAGGTTGGCCACGGCTTTTCCTACACACACACACACACACACACGAACGTACGCGGCATAGTGTCCTCTAGCAAATACACACACAGATAACCGTGGATAGCAAAAAGGAGACGGTTATGGTTGGGTTTCCTCCTTTGCCTTTCCGGCGCGTGGGGCCTGATTTGGGGTTGATAATTTCTGTATGTGCGTTCGTGTGTGTGTTTGTTTGTAGGGTCAAATAGTGGTCGAACGCTCTAGACAGAGAGAGAGAGAGAGAGAGGATGCAAAAGCCGTAAAGTGATAGAAGGAAAAGAACGAGAGGTGCGCGGGGCGTGGTGGTTGTTTGTTATTTGGTTCATGGGCCAAATCTTGTAACGCAAATGCGCTAGTATTTTAGCGTGCTTGGGGACACAGAAAAGGGTGCGAAAAAGGTGTTGGGGTGAGGCTTGTTTTTTTTTCTTCTCCCTTAACAAAGTGGTAAAACATTGGCCGTGCGTGTTTGGATGCGAGTGGCAATGTGAAACTGTTGTTACTGATGTCAATTAATAGCCAAAACTTTGCTATCGAACAACCGTGTGAAACACGATGGAAACCCTGCAAGTGAGCTTGCCTGGAATTTGACCTGGAATGGTCATAATCACGTGCGGGGTCCACACGTGCACTGAGTTTATGGTTAGTTTATTAGCTTTTTTTTTGGTTTGTTTTGCGTACAAAATGTTACAAAGAAACAAATAATAAAGATCTTTTGATCTTTTGATGATCGTGGAAGTAAAAAGTCACGTGTCTTTAGTGTCACATCTTGAACGGGGTTTTACTGCGCTTAAGTGAGCGACGATAAATAATGTTACAAAATGGAAAACAGAACTCAAGCTCTATCTAAACTGTACGTTTTTTTTTACAATTATTACCATCTTAATAATATTTTTGCTTGTCATTTTCTTTCATTTCATGTTCCGTGGCTATGCTGCTCGTCGCCATTTTGCAACTCTACGCAATCGATGACAATATCCGAATGGTTCCCCGGCGCCTTCCTGCCCAATCGTTACCGATCTTCCCCTCCCAAATGAAATGGGAACACGTACACACACACACCAACCGATGCAAACGAAAACAAAACGACCGACACGGCACGGCACCCGAAACGCCGCCCTGCGACCGCACGCTTACTTTTGCGGGTTTTAGGCACACCGAAAATAACATGGTATGCGCCAAGGACGACCAAACGCTCTGCACCATCAGAGACGTCCGGCCAGACGCAATACAGAAGCGCTTTTCCGTAACCGTCCGTCCGCACTATACCGTCGCCACGCTGTACGAGGATGTAAGGCTACAGACGGCATACAGTGACTTCGAGCTGAATCTAATCGGTACCGAAACAGACGAACAGGTAAGAACGCGGGTATTACTGTTAGTGTCCCTTAGTTATGCAAAAACTGCGATCGCTTCCGAGGGAAATGTTTGCGAACGATCGTAAACGGTGCGTGATTTATTGTTTCTAATGATCATCATCCCTTATCTATTACGATGATGTGTGCGGCTGTGTATTATGCAACGGCACGACGATGAGTGGCAATGTCAAGTACGAATCGCGATTGCTTCCAATCAGTTGAACCGAATGCGAACGCGAGTTAGGGATTAGCTTTCCTTTCCCTTTCGTTCTGCTGCACTCACACGCAAATGTTTGTAAACATCGCTGCTCGGACATGTTTCGGTGCGGTTGACCTTAGACAGCCGGACGGAATCGTGTTCTGTACTTCCTTCCATTCTCGCTGACCGCAGAACTTCCATCCACACTTCCATTCCAATGCCTTGCTTCGTATCGCCCATTATCAGTGGATCCATCACGCTTGATTGAATGCGGTGCAATCGTTGTCGTTATAGCTATACACGGGGTTCATTATTGCTTTGTAATCCATTTACGCATTGTGACATCACATCAACGCACTGTTAACCTAAAATAAAACCGGACAATAACCTTTCCTCAACGTTACTATTACTACTGCACGTACGTACGTACGTACGTACGCAGCTGCGTTGCGTCGTTTGAAGGCGCCGGAATGTATTTGTTTCCGTAATATCCTTAATTTATTGGTGCCATGCGTGTTCGGAACAAGAAGTGTGCTGATGAAACTTGTCATTTCTTACCCTGTTTAATGGTAATGGTTTGCCCGTGTATAACTTCTTGATTCGGGAGTGTTGACAAGCGTTTCGTTAACACGAGGCGAAAGTTATTTTTGGGGCGTAGAGGAATGTGATACGCTTTCCGCAAACCCGGGATGAAGATGATTTATGGATGTTGAACCATTTGCTTTACACACGATCTTCAAATGCTTTTTCTAGGTGTGATATTACTGTTTTCCCTTTAACAGAATTTCGGATGAATGCTAACACTTAGCACTTGTTGCAATCGAGTTGTAATGTGAATGACTCTTTAATGTTTTATCTGTCATGTTTTATTGTTTCTTTAAAGGTTCCCTTACACGAACGGAAACAGGAGAAACTGTCGGATGTCGGTATAAAGTTTGGCACCGTGAACAACCTTCTCATCGTTCCGCGGATTGCTAATCTACCATATTTGGTAAGTGAATTAATTTCATCCAGACGAGAACTTCTGGTTTTAAGAAGCAATTGAAGCAATTGTGTATAAACGATATTTCGTCTTTTTTGTTTCAGTTGACAGTAGAGGATATGTACTCGGATGATGATCTAGCGCTTGGTGCATCAGTTAGCCCGGTAGACTCCGGTAACTACAATATCCCAGAACCGTCGGAAATTCAGCCGCCCATGTTGCAGCGCTTTAACAACGACCTGGAAATTCAGCAGTCGGCCAAGAGCATCCCAGAACCGTCGGAAATTCAGCCGCCCATGTTGCAGCGCTTTAACAACGACCTGGAAATTCAGCAGTCGGCCAAGAGCAACAGTTTACCAGCGATCGCTGCACCCCCGGCTAACAGCATGAGCGGCGGCAGCATCATCAGTAATGGCTTCCATCACGGGAATGGTGGTGGTGAGGGCGGTGGAGGAACGGGAGCTGGTCGGGGAAGAAGAATTGGTGGCGATGGCGAGAGCGATCGGACGCCACATTTCAGGGGTCTCGTGAATCAGGCGATGACCTGCTATCTAAACAGTCTGCTACAGGGCCTGTACATGACGCCCGAGTTTCGCAACGCACTGTACAACTGGGAGTTTGACGGTGAGGATGAGGCAAAATCAATTCCCTACCAGCTGCAAAAGCTGTTCGTTAATCTGCAAACGTCGCCAAAGTCGGCCGTCGAGACGACGGATCTGACGCGCAGCTTCGGGTGGGATTCCGCCGAAGGTTGGCAGCAGCACGACATTCAGGAGCTTTGCCGCGTAATGTTTGACGCGCTCGAGCACAAGTTCAAGCGCACCGAACAGTCGGACCTGATCAATCGCCTTTACCAGGGCCACATGATCGATTACGTCAAGTGTTTGGAGTGCAATACGGAGAAGCAGCGGGAGGACAAATTTCTGGACATACCGTTGCCGGTGCGTCCGTTCGGGAGTACCGTTGCGAACGAGTGTGTCGAGGATGCGTTGCAGGGCTTTGTGAAGCCAGAAATTTTGAACGAAAGCAACCAGTACTTCTGCGACACCTGCAACAAGAAGTGCGATGCGCACAAAGGGTTGAAATTTACCAAGTTCCCGTATATCTTGACACTGCATCTGAAGCGTTTCGACTTCGATTACCAATCGTTTCACCGCATCAAACTGAACGATAAGTGAGTGTTGGGAAAAGCAAGTGAATAGTTGGGAAATATTTGTACTACTTTTCTGTGATCTTCTCCTTCCAGGGTTACGTTTCCTGAGCTGTTGAATTTGAACCATTTCGTTAGCTCGTCCACTTCGTCCGATTACAAGCTTACTACCAGCACGATTGCAGCCGCTGCGGCCGCTGCTGCCGCAGCCGAAACGTCCTCCACCAATGGTGCCGTTAATGGGAACGGTCCAATGATGATGGAGACGGCAGAAAACTTTATGAAATCGGACGAATGCAGCACTACGGACAGTGGATCCGCTCTTGAGGAAGATTCGTTCCAGAATGGTGGCACTTCCGTATCATCCACGACTACCACACCGAATGATCAGTTTATGGCACAGGTAGGTGCATATGGGAAGGTTGATTATGACGGATGAACATTAAGCACACGGTTTTAATCCACCTGCACAGGATGACGATGAAGGTATCGATATGGATTTGACGACCAATGGCGATAGTCACAGCAAATCGTCCCCGTTGAACAACAGCTTCAGTGCGCCCGGCCCATACAAATATGAACTGTTTGCCATCATGATACACGCTGGCAGCGCTTCCGGTGGCCATTATTATGCATACATCAAGGATTTTCAGAGTGGCCGCTGGTTGTCGTTTAACGATCAAACTGTTTCACCGGTATGGAGCGTTTTTTTTTCTATTGCAGCTTTTGCAACAAGCTATAATTGTGTTTTGTTTTTCGTTTCCGATTATTAACTAGATAACACAAGAGGACATTCATAAGTCGTACGGTGGCGGATCGTTCAAAACGTCGTATACCGGTGCGTACACGTCCAGCACTAATGCCTATATGCTAATGTATCGCCAAATCGATAGTGAGAAGAACGCTTTACCGATTTCGGAGGAACAATTTCCCGAGCATATTAAGGTAATATTTGAAGAACATGGAAGAGAAGAGAGGAAATGTTTTGCTAATAATCATCTGATTGCAATTACAGCGCTTGGTGATGAAAATTCGAGCCAATGAAGGCAATCACAGTCGCGATCATCTCGATATGACGCGTATCACGGTAGCATATGCAAATCCACGGACACGCACCGTGAAAGGGCAGCGGATGGCAGTGTTTACCAGCTCGACACTAGCCGAGACAGTGCAGGAAGCGATTCGAGTGCTTCATCTGAAGGGTACGGTACCGGTGGAACGTTGCCGTTTGGTAGGATACGATAGCAATGCGCACACTATCGAGCGTAGCTTCGAAGGGCATGAGGACAAATCGGTACGTATGAATGAATGCATTCAAAGGGGGAACAGCTTAATTGTTGCCGCGTTTGAAGAGCTCTTCGTTTGAGAACGGTTTAATAACAAATCTAACAAATGTGTTCATCGTAGATTGACGAGGTTATGAGAATGTTGAAACGCTGCGATGCACTTCTGTTGGAGGTCCGGGAAGAGGGCGAAACGTTCGAGGAATATTTAGTGCAAGGCGTCATGACTAAGGTATGGCAGATCGAAAGGGATGGATGCTTCGGAATGTGCTTCTTTTTTATCTAATGCTCACACTATACACAGGTGTACAAAGTGGACGTGAATGCCCGTGACGTAGAGGGTCCACTGTCGATACGAGTCAACCTAACGCAAACGGTAGCACAATACAGGGCTGTGATCGCGCGGAAGCTAAAGCTTAACCCGAAAACGATACTGATCGGCATGACGGTGCACAAGGACAGTGCGAAGCTGCTGCAGAACGACGATGCAACGCTGGAGGACGAACATTTCATCGAATATTGCAAGGTGTTTGTGACGGCCGCACCTCAACCAACGGTAGATGACCCAGAACAATACTGTGCCCGGTTCCGGCAGTTTATGCAGCGGTTGGACCATCTGGTGTCGCTGTACATCTTGCTGCCAAACATGGAGCCAGGTATGTATAGGATTTTGCGCGACGTCATCCGACTTGATAAACAGAGACAACGATTTTGCTTTTCGCATGTTTTGCAGATTCGCTTGAAAGTATCTCCATTCCGCGCCTATCCAAAGAGACCCTGGCTACGATCGCTGGAGCCGATTGCCCGATGGCCGGCACGGGCACTGGAGACAGCAACAGCGAGGACAGCAGCCTGAGTGATAATGACCGCACGTTGGTCGAGGATGACTTTGTCCACATTAAGCTGAATGGCGATTTGCATTTGACCAATGGAGTGAACGGCGCGATGAGCAACGGTGTTAAAAGCGTCACCAATTCGACCACCAACGGTTTCAAGGATGACGACGAGGAGGAAGATGAGGATGCAAAGCTGGCGGAAATGTTGCAGGAGTGCCGAGCGTTGGATTACTACTTTAAGGTGACACCGTTGGATACGGCGAGCAGCAGCAGTAATGGTACCAGCACCAATGGCAACAGCTCCGCGGACGATAGTACACGCAGCCACAGCACAGACAGCCAGAAGTTAGTGCAAGTGCTGATTGACAAGCGGTCGTGCAATGCTTACTTGAAGTACCGACTGCAGTCGTACCTGCAAATATCCATGGATTACTTCAAAGTATTTTCCTCGGATGTTCTCTGTCCAACGAATGACAGTGCCAACCTGCTGAAAGAGCTGGATTACAAGTAAGTGGGTGTGTGTGTGTGGTAGCAAGGAAATACATTTTACTGGTGGTTTGAGAGTTGCTAACAATGAATATGTTTCCTTCCTGTCATGGTTGCAGAGATGACGATCGTCTTGCACTCGAGTTAGGTCGTGTGTTGCGCAAGGGCGAGCACAAGCTGAACGTGAGCTACGTTAACGTGAACGAGATGACGGAAGAGATGGACAACACGGTGTTCCTGTGCAGCACGATTGTCAAGAATGGAGATCTGGTGGGGCAGATAAAGGCCGACATACTCGCCAACCTGCCCACGACGCTTGGCGAAGCGGCTAAAAAGTATGCTCACCTGCACTCAAACAACTGTCGATTGCGCCGCAAAGGTATCAAGTATCTGTCGGCCGTGTACAAGGATGACGAGCGTATCGGTAGAGACATTAGCATGCCAACGAACGTGGATGTAAGTTGGTGAATGGAGCAGAACGATCTTTAGCCGATTAATAATACTTTATTTTGTATTATTTCTTCCATTGTCAGGTATTTTTGCAAGAAGTTGATGATCTCGCCAGCCTCACACCGATCGATATCAACGATGTGGTACTGTTGGTGAGAAGATGGTACCCATCGGAAATGAAACTAGGCAAATTCCAGGAAATTTTATTCACCGGTTAGTAAACGGCTTCGTTAAAGCTGCATGCATGACAAGAACGGGTTAATTGATACATTTTCATTTTACAATACGCAGACAAACTTGAGCTGACGAAACAGTTGGCCCGTATCAGCGGTATCGCTGAGGAAAATGTTGAGTACGTCAAGATACCGCAGACGACTCTGCACCGTGACAGTGTACTGAACATACAGAACAGTTTGCAATGGGTGTCAACACCGCAGCACGCAGACGACTGTCAGATTTACTGCGTCGGCACGCTACTCTACTACCGGTAAGGGGGACATTAAGCACACCTGAAGTCATGGTCGATTGGTTGATACTATAATCCGATGCTGTCTGTTACAATTTGCAGCGATAGCACAGAACCACTGAAGGAACTAACACCGGAAGAGCGCAAAGAACTGACGAAGAAGGACGGCAGAACCAGCTCGACTTACTCACCCCGCAAGGAACGTGCGCTCAAAATCTATCTGGATGCTTCGCCGAAGAAGGCCGACGACTGATCATCATCACCTTCGGACGATGGGGAAGTTGTTGTTAGTAAGAGGAAGAAAATCTGTCCTGCAAGCCGAGAACAGCAGCTGCATTGAGCGGGTGGGATGAAAACAAGTGTGAAAGAAACTAGAGACAAACGACACCGGTTTTGTTTTGTTTTGTTTTGAACCCGTACGCAATAATCATTAGCCGATCTCGACAGGAGCGCATCCGGGATTCTTGTTGTATTACCGTCAGTTATGTTAATTTATCTTTTTTTTTTATACTTCATGCTTCCGCGGCGGATGTTTCATCTCGGCGGAAGCAAATACAGTTATAGTATAGGGAAGAGGGAGCATTTTGATTGGTTTCGATCTGTCCTCTGTTCTTGTCTCGAGAACACCCAACGGGAGGGGGGCTGCCAGCAGGAAGAACATTTATTATTACTTACTATGGTAATGGAGGGAGAGAAAAAAAAATGCAAGATATGGCCCTATGAACGTTGGAACCGAAGTGACCGTGGCGATTATGTTCTAATTTGTACTCTTTTTCGGTGTAAAGCTATAGCTTAACGGTATGATTTTGATATGTTTGTTAAGGCCCGCTTTGTAAGTAAAAGATCAAACTTTAAGCTCTTTTTTCGATTTGATTTTTTCTTTCTCTTTTTTTTTTGTTGCAGCAATTGAATGGCATTGAAGTGAAGCTTGTTTCGTTGTTGGGGTTTTTATTTTTATATAGTTTCGTTCGTTACTACTTCAAAACGTATGTACAGTTGCGAACCCGCAAAGCAGAAGAAAAGAAATTTTGTGACACTGGAACGCTTGATGCTTTCGCTGCACCGTACGAACGTGGCGTTGAACGAAAGATTACATACCTTAGATAAATGCTAAATAATATGATCGTATTATTATGCTTGAGTGCCCGCAAGGTGCTGAGCTGTGAACGGTGTCGTACGATAACGAAACGACCTAAGCTTTGCGGAATGAAAGAACACAGTTTTAAGAAGAAAAGAAAAAAAAAACAGCAAATGAAGAAAATAAAACAAAATCGTAAGTAATAAAATTGTATCTTGGAGGAAAATGAAGAACGCACATTAGGTAGAAATATCCGAATGTACTGATCGAAAGGAGATGAGAAGATGTGTCTGCATGTCCGCCAAAATGGCCGCCTTAAACGTTGTGATAAACGACGCTAGTCAACCAGGAGCAATTTCTAACACCTTTGAAGCAATCAAAATCTTGTTTTTGTTGCATGTGAAACATTTATTAATCGATGGCAAAAGAGTGCTATTGTGCTGTTATTTTAAACACATCGTTTCAGAAATCTAATATCAACTAAGAGTAAGCTAAAGAGCGATTCGCACGAAGCCTACGGCTTCAGCTGCGAGGTAATAAAGGATACCATGAGTGCCTCGTGCACGGACAGCTTAGCGCTCTCCTGAAACTCCCAACGCTGACACACCTGCAGCCAGGCCTTCTCAACGCTCATCGACATGGGCGTTTGGAACCACTTGGTGTAGTCAATATCCAGCCCACCACTGAGCAGCTGATCGAACGAACGATGCCCGATGTGAAACATCAGATCAATCAACGTTTGGCGCTCCTCGCGAATGCTTTGGCCCGGGTTCGGCTGAAGCGGATTGGGCTCGATATCGCTCACGCCCAGCTGCTGCAGTATCCAGTCGAAATTTTTCCGTATGTACTGGTACAGCATCTTCATGCTCAGTTTGCCGACGCTCGTCACCAGCACATCGCTTACCAGCATTTCCGCAATGTACTCCGCGTTCTCCACGTCGAACTCTTCCTCGGACCGGACGCTCGGTGTCGTCTGGCGCAGGAACGCTTCCACATCGTCCACGCGCGACGTGCTGGCGAAGCTGGCCAACCCGACCGCATCGTCAATATCGTTCTCCAGCTGACCCATCGTGCGCTGGCTTTCCCGCGCCTGACTGATAAGCGAGTTGATCTGCTCCGTGTGTTTGTTGTCCTCGTCGATGAAGCAGATCGCTTCGGCCAGCGTCTGACAGATGACCGACTTGGGTTTCATGTTGATGGTCGAGACCGGCGGTGCGGTCGTAACTTCCGGCGAGGACGTTACGTTAGTTTGCTCCTTCGCTTCCGCCTCGGCTTCAGTTTCGGCCACTTCTAGCAGCTTCGAGTAGAGTGCGATGTAGAGGAGTTGAATCAATACCGAATCGCCCAGTGGACGTATCTCTGCTGGCAGGATCTCGGTCAAACAGTTGGTGACCGTGTACAGACAGTCCGGTATGCAGTCCCACATCTCCGAAAAGCAAGACAACGACAGGGACATCGCTTGGTACATGCTGGCCGTTGTCTGTACGGCAGACACAAGCATATGGACGACCGGGCCGAGGATGGGATAGATCAGATGCAGGATGGCTTCAAGCCACGGAGGACGCTTCTGGTTCCACACCTGACGCCGATCGAGACAGGACGCCCAATCGTTCATTTTGCTCTTCTCCAGTGCCGAGATGAGCGTCTTGTTGATGTCGGACGTCTTGCCGGCCATGATGACGATGTACGTGAGACCCATCAGCACCTGATAGTTTGACTGACCGATCGGATCTACTCGTAATCGAATGAACATTTGTTAAAGTACTTACAATTAATAACGCTTCTTATCTTCCCTCTCTCTCTCAATCTTACCATTTTGTTCTAGCGCCCACTGGACGATGTCGTTACACTCTAGCCCGCACAGGAATCCTTCACACTTCTTCGACAGACAATCTCGGTTGACGGATGGTTGGCGCGCACTCGGAATGAAGTTATCGCACGATGGCAAATTGCGGATCAGATGATGAAAGATCAACGAGGACAAGTGTGCTTCACGCATCAGCAGCACCTTGAGCAGTAGCCACCAGTTCGCCTGCGGTGCGGCCAGCAGCACCTTCAGCTCGAGTGTTAGTGCCGTGCTGGTCGGTAGCTCCGAGCAACGGGCAGCCCAGTGTGCATTAAGGTTCGGTGGAAAGAGCCGCGGCATGGTGAAAATCGTCCACGGTACAATCAATCCCTGCCGCTGGCCAAACATTGCGATCCCTCCCTGGACGCCCTTCTTCGCGATCTTGTAGAGTGCACCGAGTGGAACTCCACGCAGCAACAAGCAGCAGAACAGCTCCTGACACTTGGCGTGAATATCGCGTGTGATCTTGCTCTGGTTGGGGAGGTTCAACCCGACGAAAGCTTCGCCGTTCGCACAGATCGCTGGCAGCAGTTCGCCGACACACAGCAGTATGTTGGAGACGTCGACCAGCAGCAATGGTGACCGGGCCCGGCTCGGTACCGTCTGCGTGTAGCGCACGGTCAGCACGGTGAGCGTTTCGTTCAGCATGCCGGCAAAGACGCGCTGCGCCATGGTCGGTGGTACCGAGTTCCAGAGATCCTGCTTGGTGCCCTGCATGTACAGCCACCACATCTGGATGGTGTATGAACCGCGCTCCGACTCGAAGAACGGATGCGTACTTTCCCAGTGCAAACAGTCCGCATCCTGGGTGATGTAGAGCGTCAGCAGACGGCAGTGCAGATCGAGCAACCGTTCCGCAAGCGCCTCCGTCATCTCCGAATACTGTTTGTAGCTTAGCTTAAGGGAACCACCCTTTTCGTCACCTTTGGGCGGACACACGTTCTTGGTGACGCACTGCAGCCACACGAATAGGCTGTTCTTCACCAACGCTGCTGCACCGATCGTTGCCGTCAGTACGGTCAGATCNTGGTGTATGAACCGCGCTCCGACTCGAAGAACGGATGCGTACTTTCCCAGTGCAAACAGTCCGCATCCTGGGTGATGTAGAGCGTCAGCAGACGGCAGTGCAGATCGAGCAACCGTTCCGCAAGCGCCTCCGTCATCTCCGAATACTGTTTGTAGCTTAGCTTAAGGGAACCACCCTTTTCGTCACCTTTGGGCGGACACACGTTCTTGGTGACGCACTGCAGCCACACGAACAGGCTGTTCTTCACCAACGCTGCTGCACCGATCGTTGCCGTCAGTACGGTCAGATCCGCATGATCGAGCGCTTCCTGCGACAAGGTATGGATGTGTTCTGTAACACAAATAGCGAAACATGAACGATCAACCTTTTTCTTGCTCGTTTCAGACTACTTCACGACTTCAATCAAGTACCTAGCAAGTTGTCCACCGACTTCGAAACGAGTATGACAAACTTTTCCGGATCGGATGACTTTACGATACCGCCGCAACCAGCTGCCTCTTCCGGGTCTTTTCCTTGCTGATCCTGCAACGCGTCGGCCAGATGCAGCAAACCGGAATTCTTGCGATACGCCGCATAATATTCATCCTCCAACCTGTACGGAATGGGTCGAATCCAAACAGCCGGAAGATTATGCAATGGAAGCACACAGCAACACACTGGATCAGTTCACCTACCAAATGACGATTTTAACCGACGCAAATGAAGCGGATCGAGGAAAGTCCAGCTTACCACCGACCACACCGGAACAAATGTTTTCCTGCAGTACTTTTTGGTTCGCCTGTGACGAATGGGGTTTTAAAGGGTAAGTAAAAGGATTAGCTACTTTGGCAAGCATCTAACGATAATGGTGCGTTTACCTCATAGTACTGCAAATCACGCTGGAGCAGAATAGGGATTCTGTCCATAAGATTACCTTCCTCCATAACCTCCATGATGCTGGCGAGAGTTACTTGCGACTTTTTACACCTGCCAAAAGTTGTTTTAAAATAAGTTTATTTTGTTTGTTTGTGCGGAGAAAATAGCCCTATGACCACGCGGTACCACTTTGCTAGTAAGGATGAAAAATTCTATCGATCAAACAAAACTTCCTTTCTGGTCGTATCGATTGAGAAGCGTACCGTTGAACTTGACCTACTTTCTGCAAACACGTTGCAAATTCCACGCTTCAAACGGCAACCTGTTGATTTTGGCGAATGAGTCTACTTTCCGGGAGCGTTGTTTGCCGGTAGGTCATGGTGCGACGGTGTTAGTTTTGTTTTTATTTTTTTTATGGCGATCAAATCATTAAACGAATCGGAGTCAGGATGAGGTTCAATTTATGATCTTTAGTGTCTTATTACAGGACGATTTGGGACGGATTCTTGCATGGAATACAAGTTCAATAGAAAGTTCTATGGATCTTCCGGAATATTTACTTATGTTCCATTTAATTTATAAATTATTGTATTCCTCTGTACCTAAGTGAGATCGTTTGTGGCTTTAAGTCGGTCACATTCTCAGTTCGACAAAGTGTACTGAAATAATGTTGAGCCAGTGTAGGTTATCGTTCCACCTGTGCGCACCCCTCGGAACATATGATTTCCTTGTACATAACGATTCATTCATTTCAACACGAATGCACATATGTGCATTGACCGTCCCATTTCAATGTGATCCACAGCGGTGGTTCATCCGGTTGTCGTTGTTTTCGGTTCACGCTGTTGCACGTCGTATACACACGTAGACAGCGGTGTGTGCGTGAGATCGCTCACGTAGCATAGGAACGAATTCTGAAATTGCGTTTATCCGTCCAACTGCCTACGTGACTACATAACAGCAGAGCAATGAGAATACGCACCCGGGGAGTGGAAGCATAGAAATGGACACGGGGATGGGAAATCCAACCCATAAAAAACACACATAGAGCCAAGGAATGTAAAATCGCATCTCGGTTGCTTGTGTGCCAACCGACTGGAAGGTAGTAAAAAAAAACAGTGCAAAAATAATATCTACCTTCCAACAAGCGGTACAAACAGTAGGAAAGATTGGTTTCGTTCGCTTTCTATCCTGCGGGAATAGATCATTCGAGCAACGTCGTTTTTTGTAACGTATTATTTCGGTAAATATTTGCAAATAATAATGCTTTTCGATTGACGCGATGGTGCGAAATTGATATCGCTATCAGGCGATAATAGATTTATTTTGCATATTTGGATGCATTTATGCAGTAACGAGGCTGGGTTGTACGATGTGTGATGTGCGTAAGCAAAGCGGTTTATTTACATTTCAAACCCGTTGTAAACGTTCTCATGGCCTACCGGGAAGCTTGAGTGGGAATGATTGATTGTAACCATATGATCCTTTTGCTATTTTTGGGGGTTTGTGTTTGACTGAAACGCTCGTAAAAGGAGTTTACAATAATGTTGAGCCATTTAATTTAAAATGCTACAATTGTATTCGAAAAATATTCGCAAAAAACCATTCCCAAACTAGCACGGCTTTACAAAAAACAAAACCATCGGCAATAACACACGTTTTGCGACGTAAACAATGCACATAGCAAACGGGCTGGAAGAGACGCGCGTGTGCGTACGTACGCGATCCGCAGTATTTCTGAATTCACGAACACCACTAGCACGCCGAATGAACACAGCAGTGCTGTGTGTGTTTCCCGTTGCTGTAGAACCATAGTGAACGCTGGAGCTCGTACTCGTATTCATTCAATATTTCAATTTCTGCTCATTTTTACAGATAGCGAATTACGTGTAAGAAAAAAAAAAATAGATGAAGAATTATATTAAAAACAAGCATCGAAAATTTATGCTAGCAAACGATAGCGAGTCTTCTAACACCAGCATCCACTACGCATATCGTTCCTACATGAGCATATACCGCTTTGGGTGTGTGCGTGAGAGCAGTCAGTTCATTTACGTTGTCTTATTTTGATCCGCGAGTGAGATTGAAAAGCAGATGCTTCGTGGTAACCATTCACATTTGTTTCCAAGCGCTTGAACGCAGCAGTGGTGTGTACTATCCTGGCAGGAACCGTAATCCATCCTTCTTCTTTTTCTTCAAACCAAAGAGGACAAGTGGTAGATGACCAGCAACACAGTAATGTCGTACGATTGAGGTGTTTCCAAAGAGCCGAGAAAGATAAAGGGAGTGCGTCGCGTTTTGTACTGCCTGCAAGTAGGCAGTAAAGTGCATCCGTGCAGAAGAAGCCCATTTTAATCGAAGTAGACCAATCGTTTCACACCGTTTTTCCCTCTGACGTCAGAGTGTACGTGTGTGCGTGTGCGCGCGTGTGTGTGTGTATATTGTGCAAGTGGAACTTTCTTAGTTAACGTCGCAAAGGAAAGGTAGGATAAAAAAAAAACCTCAAGTGACGACCCCAAAATCGGTGGTGATAGTTGAAGAAACATTTCAACCGGTTTTGTATGCTCAACGTCACCTCCCGCAAGGTGCTATCGGGAATGTCGGAAAGTTAATCCGCAGAGGTTACCGACGGGCGACAGAAACGTGAAACAGACAGTGGAGAAATTAACATTTCGCGCTCTTCATATCGATTGGAATGAAAGTTGTGTTGACGGGAAGAATAGGAACAAGCAAACCAACAACACATTAACACCCGGATTGCTCGATCGAAGGTGGAAGAGGAGTATAAAAAAACACGCGGCAGCAGTCATCGTCACCATCGTAACAGCGCAGTGTACATGTGTGCGGTACAGTGAGAGACAGAAAAAAAATACCTTACAACGCGCATCTTCTGCACCAAAATAGCTTGACACTCCGAAAGCTGGCGGCTGACTGTCGGTAGTTTGCGTTTGCGAGTTTCACCGCTCTTCATCCGGCTTTTCCAAGCCCAGTGCGTTATAGCCACAAAACAAAAACAAAAAAAGAACAAAAGCAAACAACCATGCTTTTCACCCTGGCACGGTATCGCGGTAGCGTGGTGGGACCGCAGATGGCAGCCCCGCTCGGTGCACTGTCCGTCGGTTTCTGGCGCAGCATCTCCAAGAGCAGCGAGGTGAACAATTCCGACTTCATGACGATCCGCACGGAGAACCAGAACCAGAAGACGGTGGCCAACAGTCGCAACTGCGACAGCAAGCAACAGATAAGACTGAAGAAGGTGTCCAGGTAAGTGGCGTCTGTTGGAGTAGCAAAAAAAAAAAAAAGGTAGAAAACAATAACACGGCTGACCAGGGAAGCGAGTTGGATGGGGGTAAAAATGTCTTGTTTGTTTTGTTTCCGACGGTGCTGCACTGTTACGTAGCCGGGTGTTGCACGACGCGGAAGTAAGTGCACTGTGCACCCCGTGCGCATTTGATGCACGGTTTGTGAAAGAGGGTGTTTTTTACCGTGTGTGAATGAACTCACCACGATTGCTTTGATTGCGTTTGATTGCGTTTGATGAGTAAACACCCTTTTTGGACTGGAATTCGGTTGATTTTGGCGGAATGGTGTAGCAAGAAGGAGAAAAAAAAACGTTTCATCTAAGCATTTTTAGGGAATGATGTCGTGATCTTCCACTGCAGTGTTTGTTGATTAACTCCAGTTAAATGAGATGCAATGAATTTCAATTCGCCGCACGCCGCGCGGTCTATTATCCAATCGTCCAAAAACTCGGGCGTGCCTTCAGTGTGTCGAAACCGGTACCCATCTGTCGCAGCAGGCAAGTTTTGTTTCTCAAGACATTGGCACCCCTATGGGACACCTTGAGGGAGGTGCACGATGGCAAGAGACACACGGCGGAACCAAAAAGTCCAAAGTTCATAAGCTTACGCGGATAGGTGTGTTGGTACATCTCTCTACTCGTCGCATCATGTCGTCCAGTGTTGGTCGTGACGGTCTGGTTTATCTATACGCTGCGAAGATGGGGCCACACAGTTGTGTGATATCATCATCACCATCACCGATGGCGATGCGTTTGCGACCGTCACTGTAAAGCGAAGACAAGAATCAAAACAGTACGCACGCACACAGCGTTTTATTTCTCTTCGAAAGGCTTTTATCGTAAGCTAAATATAGAACCTGTTCCGTGTATTCCCGTGTATGTGAGTAAGCGCGTACGGGAGAAATGTACGCATACACACGCAAAGACGCAAAAAAGGCACGGCAAAGCAGAGGAACAAGTCTGTTTGTTTTTGTTGCTGTTTGATGCTGCCCTATTTTCTGCAGCGTTCCAGAGCATAATCAGCCGATTCCCTTGTTTTGTTGTCTTCTTACGGACATGTGGTGCTGTTACGCACACAAGCAGCACCGATGGAAGTTGTACGCAATAAAAGCAACCGTAAACAACGGCCCTGTGTGCGTATGCGACACATTTTACTTGGGCACTTGTGTGTTTTTTTTTACTCTCACGTAGGCATGTTTTGTTGTGATCCGTCAAAACACAAACCGCTATTACACGCCTCCTTGGATGGGGAAACTAATAGTGACAGATGACCCAAAGTAAATGCCTTGTGCAGGGTTTCGATTTACTTTTATTTCCTTTTACGGGAAAGAATATCATGAAGATCTTTGTATTGATATATTTCTTCACGCACAAGGTCAGATCACAAATCAATACATAAAACCTGCGCAAGAGTATATTGAAATTCCTACGTTCAGGTGTGGTGTGGAATATGTAAGGAGATGATGCGCTATGTTTACCTAGCAGAAGTTGTGTATTGTCACACTTGCCCAACAACAAAGCAAGCCTTGGAAGAGAAGAAAGAGAATCGGGGTGGCTTGCCTGTCTGCGGTCGCTTGATGCGCGCTGTGTGCGGCTGGTTTGGCGATAAACATCACGCAGCACGCCGTGTCTCGGCAGCTCAAACACCCCAGCCAGTAATTGCAATTTCTCGATCGGTTTCTCAGCTTGACCGGTATCATCGGCAAACTATCAAGTGGCAGCGACACAAAGAATAAAGAAATCCATACTGTGCCCCTAGCTCGAAAACAAGGCATGACGCCACATCCACAGGGAAAACTTGTTTCTCGGCGGTGATTACGTATGCAGAACTGTTTTACACCGCCAACGCAGCAGCTAAGCCGCCGGTTGCGATGGTAACAATGTGATCGTATCGAACCTGCAAGAAGTGCGTTCGTAAGTTCTGGAAGAATATTTTAAAACTTTGTACGTTGAACGGTAGCCTAAAAATAACAACAATCCTCCAACATCTTTCTTTATGGTACGAACACCACTACCTCAATGGTTTCGGTGTGCGTGCGTAAAGGTTCCAGTTCACGCGTACGGTACGCAATATCTACCGGCCATCGGCTGTGCGTCGTTATCTTTCCCCATTTTTTCGAGCAAAGCCACTTGACAGAAATGAATGCGAACAAGAGAGAGTGAAAGAGATAAAAATCCCCCCCGCCCCCCCCCACATCATACGCCCAAACAATGACGTAAACAACACTTGGTGTGCTGAGTAAACATTAACCTTTTTGTTTTTTTTCTTGCTTGATATCTATTTCGGTTTCGGCAGTGCAAGAAATTCAAG
>CM032178.1:16100775-16208584 GCA_018908115.1 Anopheles rivulorum
ACAGGTTTGTCTGTTTTGTTTTTGCGCGATATTAACTGCGCAGTATTTTGGAACAAACGCGCGCGTGGCGTTGCCGGCACGGGCTCTGCAGAGTTTGGGAACAGATAAATGGAACAACACACCTTCTACTGTGGAACTTTCTGTTGCTGCCTTTTTGGGGCTAAATGTATTTGCAAGTGACATGCAAGTGGTTCAAATAACATTTAACAATATTGTTTCAATTTAATTTTGCCCTGTAAGGAAGCTGTTAGGCACCAGTGTAAACAGGTTATTTCCCTTCTCAGTAGTACTAGGTGGCATTAACGATACGTAGTATACTATCCAGACCGATCGCTTCTCTAAACAACGATGCTTGCGATGAAATAAGCTCACATCAAACACGCTTCTACGCGCGCTCCCAAGGTCAAAAAGCCGGCCGGATGAAGTAAATGTGCGAGCGTTTCGAGTCGCGCGCGATAGAGAGAGAGAGAGAGCGAGCGCTACACGCGCACACACCGTGTCTCGGGCTGGTCGATTCGATTCATTCTAGCGGTTTTGTGGTGTGTTACGACGCAAATATATTGTGCTCCACACTTGACGGTAGTTGAAGGCGCGCGCTTACCTAATTCGCTTGTTGCCCGCTAATACAGAATGCTCTGCCGAAGGGAAAGTTGTGTGTGCTTGCGTTTCCATCCGCACAGATACACACACACATACGAATTGCATAATGATTAAGAACGACAGATTATCTGACGTTTACAATAGGGACCCCCCCGTCTAACCAGAGGCGCTGGCTTAGCGGATAGAGAAAGGTTAAGTGGCCGATCGGAATGCTGTTTTCAATGCGTCGCCTGATAAGGCAACACTACCGTTCGGTGCAGATCGTTTTTACATCCCTTTTTTTCCTTTTTGTTTTGTTGATGTAAGCGATAGTAAAAAAGCTTCTTTTGCGTTGGTTTGCCTGGTTCGCTGATAGTAGTGCTTTGAGTGACAGTATTGACACAAAACACAACACCGAACCCTGTCAAACATTGAAAGAAAAATGAAATCAACATATTTACTGTACTTCTTTTACATCAAGATGCAAAAAAAAGAACAACACATGATTGCGTTGTGCTGATACCACCAGCAAACAAGCGGCACACCCTGGAGAATGGTGCTTTGTTTGCGTAAAGTCGTCACTACATTTATCACTTCCAGCTGGATCTAAATTTATTCCAGCCTATTGTGGCGGATCTTACTAACCGGCTGGACAGGCTTGACGCTATTTCTAGCAGGTAAAAGGTAAAATAAACAAACTAGTAGTTGCTAAACAAATGCGGCATACAACAATGCGTTGGGAATTGCAAATCTCCCTTGTTCCTAGAGCGATGATCCTAACAGTAGACCAGCTTGTCATCCTTTGCTTTTAACGGTCCAAGTGTGAATAAGATCATTAAACATTGGCAATGAAAAAAGGGGATCGTACGATCGCGTTTGGAGATACAAACGATCGTTGTTTCTTATTTTGTTGCTGTGCAAAATTGATGCTAAACATTATTTCATTTGCATCGGGTTTATGACGCATTTGAGGTGTGTTTCTCGGCGTTTAATCACGTTGTGGCACGTGTCAGTGGCACCTGAGCACTCTCACACTAAAGGTTAATTTTATCGGGATCCTTATTTATGGCGTTGTTTGGGAAATGATTAATCCATAACCGCTGATGGTAGGGGATAATGCTTCGAAAGGTTACCGTACTGTTATGCTTGAAGTTACATTGTGGTTCAATATCCCGCGTAAAGCGACAAGGAGAGTGACAAAATGATAAGTTGTTGGGTAATTTATCAAAGTGCCAAAGTACGTCGAGAGTTTGTGGATTAAATCGATAACGATTGTGCTTAAAATAAACGTTTGATAAAAAGGTTTTTCCAACGGGAAACTTTAGCATTAATTGATTTTACTTAATCAATCACGTATTGTCTTAAGTCGCATATATCTTGATGTTTAAAAGTCGATCAACCTGATTTGCAAATTTATGTAATTAGCGGCAATTTTTAAAAAATAATACTTGTAGGTTACTAATGAGTTGTCCCGACAGGTTCTAATTTAAAATTAGTTTGAAGAACTGGAACACAAAAAAGGTGTTAATCTCCTTCTCGGAAAGCTCTAATCAATCTTGATTCCAATCTGGTTCGCCTAAAAATATCCCCATCTCCGCTAATTACCTGAGTAATCAATGTCTGGACACGTTTATTAAAAAAAAAAAAAAAAACATTATACTTAATCGTTTCTTCGCTTTTTTTTTGCAGAACTCTCTCGACGCTAAACTCATCCGTGCCGGAAGCGGCAGCACATACGGCCGTCCCGAAAAGCGAAAGCCGCGAATTTATGGCCGTCTTTCCCGATGTCGTGCGCGATCTGACTGCGTATGCCAGCAAGTACGACAAGAATGTGGCGACCAAGTGGTTTGTGCGGGCACTCCAGTACAATGTGCCGCAGGGCAAGAAGAACCGGGGACTGGCCTGCGTGTTCGCGTACCGGATGCTGGCCCGCCCGGAAGAGCTAACGCCGGAAAACATCCGCCGGGCACAGTACCTGGGCTGGGCGATTGAGATGGTAAGGTTGGTCGGTGGGGGGGAAGGAAGTGTTTGGTGGAAGAACAGAAGGGAGAGTAGAACATTAGAACAGTCGATGGCCACATGAGACAACATGAGTAACCACGTTTACACCACCACCAAACACGTGGTGACCTTCGTTCTCTTTGTGATGAGTGGAATTGGAAAAATAACATAACATTTATCATTTTTTTTGTTTCTGTTTACCAGTTGCTTGTTTTTGAATGTTTATGCGACGTTTTTTGGTGGAGCGTACAGAAGAAATACTTTGTTGTGCTTGTTTGGAGCTTATCTCCACCAATATTGCAGGTTAATCACAAAAACAGTTAACTTCACGCCAGTCGATGATTCCACGTTTGTGAAATTGGAATTTGTGAAGAATTCCGAAATTAGTTCCAAGATGTTGTCCAATAATTTATTTACGGGTTTTGAGCAACGAATACCTCAAAAAACTAAGAGACAACAAAGCACTCCACACAAAAGTCCTTGGTAACGTATGTAATCTCCATAGTGACCATCAACAACAATTTCCACAATGTGCATGCCTTTATGTCAAGAGCAAAGATAATCAAAGAGATCCGTATTAAGTAGGCGATGCTCTAGAAGTTCCAGAAAAGTCTTGTTTAGCCACAGTAGCAACATCCCTAAAGGTTTCTTGGTGTTCGCACCAAGTGTACTCGTCGAGCCCACTTCATTTGCAAATTCCCATCCATGTAATCGCGCGCAGTGTTTTTTTTTTGTTGTTGTGTGTCGTAAGCTTTCTGTCGTCTTTATTGTGCAGATTTTGTGTGTGTTGAGGACCTTTACTGATAGCCCGCGCTCGAACATCGAACAGTGTCGAACCACCATGTTGCATGTCGCGACCTTTACCGATGACGCACGTGGCTTGATTTATCACGAATATCAGTAGCAATGAAAGCAACACATCCTCATAATGCGTGATAACTAATACGTTTGTTTTTGTTTCGGTTGTTTCGAATTTTCATTGCAGCTGCACTCGATGTTCCTGATCATGGACGACGTTATGGATGGTAGCGTTACGCGCCGCGGTCAACCGTGCTGGCACACGCTGGACGATGTGAAACTGGCCGGTGTGAATGATGGCGTCATGATCGAGGCAGCCATATCCCACCTGGTGAAGACACAGTACGGCAACGAGCCGTACTATCCGCGGCTGCTGGAGCTGTTCAACGACATGAAGTTCATCACGACGATCGGCCAATCGTTGGATCTGCGCTCGGCCAAGCTCGATGTGACGGACTACACGATGGATCTGTACAAATCGATTGTATTCCACAAGACTGCCTACTATACGTTCTACCTCCCGGTTGCGATGGCCATGCACCTGACTGGGTAACTATCCATTGCTGCTACAGTTGGTTTACTACGATTGAAAATCTAACGTATACAATCTCCCATATTCATTGTAGCTACACCGATCCCGAGATGTTCCGGCAGGCGAAAACGATTCTGCTTGAGATTGGCCAGTTCTATCAGACGCAAGATGATTTCTTCGATTGTTTCGGTGATCCAGCCGTAATTGGTAAGGTTGGCACCGATATTGCCGAGGGCAAATGTAGCTGGCTGGCGGTGGTTGCCATGCAACGAGCGACCGAAGAGCAGAAGGAGATCATGAAGGCGTGCTATGGATCATCGGGTAGGGGTTGGATGAGTAGCGCTTGTGTGTTAAAGTGCAAAATTAACGCATTTTCTTGTTTTCACAGATCCCGAGAATATAGCGCGCGTAAAGAAGTTGTACGAGCAGCTCGGCCTGCCGACCACCTACAGCATCTACGAGGAAGAATCGTACAACATGATCAAGACGCACATTCAGCAAATTTCGCGCGGTTTGCCACATGAGCTGTTCTTCAAAATTATGGAGAAAATCTATCGACGCGAAGCGTAAATTGGAAGCAGCAGCACACATACGCCCATGGCGCACAACAACTCGCAATAATCTACTAACGTTGTATTAATGGTGTGTCCTTAAAAAACACGGTGTGCCGTTCGGTCATTTCTTTGAATCTTAGCGGAATCGCACTTAAACATATACGTTTATAAGAATGTCATGGCGTCACCACCACCACCACCGCACATCATCGAACCTCGGGTGATGAGAGATAACGTTAAATTGTGTTCTTAGTGAAGGGTTTTTAGAAAATCTTTCCAAAACAATAACAGATTTGGAAGTAAGAGAAAGAAAGAGAGAGAGAAGGAAAAGAAGGAAATTGTTCATGAAATATGTTTCATGGGAAACAAACGTAAAAAAAAAGGTTTATCGGAATTATAGATTCACGATTAGAGTAGGGTAATGTTTGTGATTGGGATTATTGGAGGAGATAATACAAAAAAAAAACAAGAATTTGCATAGTAAGGAGGCAAGATACAGTTGATAATGAAACATATTTAAACACAAGCAAACACACACACACATTGCTTTCCCATCCCCCCCAACTCTAGTACACGTGCTTTTTCACGTGCTTTTCGGGATTTCGATCCGACGAAAATGGCAAGCAAACCTTCTTCTGCAACCAGCAACTGCAATTGCAATCCACAACACGCAAATCGTTGCATTTTGACATGATTTTACTTAACTTTTAGCTTAATCAGGTTTGTGTCATTTCTTTCGTTTTTTTTTGAACCCCAGTAATGTATACATTTACACTGTTAGCGGTAGAACATTCCTTTACGTGCGTGGACCGGAAGGAGACAGGATATTCAGGGTCCGAAATTCCTTGTAAAACCCCATTCCCCATTCATCAACATGATTCCGACGTTCTGAAACTGTGAAAAGAACAGACCGAACTCATAATTGATAACGAACGAACAGAGGTTGAGCGGACGATAAATTGGAAATACACATACAAATACACAATCCACACACATACATACACAGCAACAGCCACATAAGCATTTTAGCAAGGAGAAGGAGAAAGGAAAAAAAGAAACAAACAAATGCGCCAATACTGGGTTACTGTTAACAATAAACGAGCCAAGCCGAGCATATTGACTAAGGGACTAAAAAAAGCTAAAAGTGGACAGAGCATTGGTCTTCCAGGAGACACAATACATCACAATCAGATCAATTAGAGAGAGTGAGAGAGTGGACAAACGAGTGGACAGCAGGATGCGTTAAGAAGAAGAAGAAGAAGGAGAAAAAACGAGAAAAAGAACGATACAGACCAGTCAGAGGAAAGCTAATGAGCATACATTTAAAAGAGTTAAGGATAGTTACGCGCCAAAAAGGGATTGGTGGCGCGGTGAGATTTGATTGATTTGTGAAGCAAAGCATAATGTTTTCTTATTGTCTATTATTAATAAAAAAAACGGATTAAAAAAAGCTAACATTTTATTTGTATTTGTTCACTGTTATAAGGGCAATATTTACCACGCTATCCGAAAGTGGATCGTGGGTGAGGACTGTAAGTTTAACACAAGCAAGAAACTGCACCACCAATGTGTTTGATTTGGTTTTATTAAGTAAATTTTATTCGGTAAAGTAAACGAAATGGACAAAATTAGGCGCCACCGTATATGGGTGTGTGTGTGTTTTTTTTGTTGACGCACTGTAGAGAAATGTTTCCGTTACCTGGCGTTGTTGCTTTGGGATTATTACAGTGGACAAAGGTGTGGAATAATGTAAGTGTAGGATATAATGCATTTGGTTTTTGTTGTTGTTGTTGTTGTTGCTGTTAGCACTCGGCTATACACACACACACCTTTATCATCCAAACAGCTTGTTCGCTGCGTGCTGTTGTTTAAACCCAAATTGTTACATTACTGTTGTTTGTTACGTTACTCTCTTTTTTCCCCCTTTTTTTTTAAACTGTAGCTTGCTTTTGTTTCTCTCTGTTTGTTTTTGCTTCTATCTATACGGAGCATACGGAGGAAAGATTTTTAGACGACTTTGTTCCACACGACACAATTCTTCTTGTTTTTTTTTTTTACTGGAGGATGTTGCAAATTGGTAGCTTACCAATCGTTTAGTTGGTGGTGTGTGGTGAAAAACATTCATTTGAAGCTCTGCAAGCTATTCTGGCGTTTCACACTTTCAAACATGCGAAGAGAAATGGGTTGGAAAACGAAGAAAAGTTTAAACGTTTAATCGCTCAAACCCCGTGATGGTTCTATTGAGCTTCATCGTGTGATTCACAAGACCGAGATCGCTCAAAACTCTGTTTCTTCTTTACACGTACACATACACGCACACACACAGGGGAGGGGTTTACTAGTTTTGCTACTATTTATCCTACTGTTCTGTGGGCTTTATTTTGTTTTTAACAAAAAGCAAGCAATAATACTTCCATTATAAGAAGGTGTACGTGTGTTTGTGTGTGTGTTTTTTTTCTTGTTCATGGCTCAATTATATAATTGTATATAGGTAAGTGAGTGAGTGTATATATATACTATCTGTGTTCTTGTTTTTTACGTTTTTCTTCTGCTTTTTCTAATTCTCACACACAAACAAGGAAACACTTTCCTTCTTGCTATATAACACAACAACATTCCCTTGACCATCCGTTCGTTTTCCTTTTCCATTTTTATCATGCAGCATGTGTCCTTCCTTGTTATGTGGGTATTTTCATTTATCTTGTTATTTTAGTTTTTCATGTTTTCCAAGTCCCTTTTTCACCTGTTTTCTCAATATTACCATACGCACTGAATCGTTTGCAGTTGTTTCATGTTATGCTAATGTTTTTCTTCTTTCATTGTTTAATGTTTTACACAGTTTTAATGATTATTTTTCTTCTCTTTCTATTTAGACAAAGTTGTTCACCTTTTAAATGGCGAGAAAAAAAAAGAAAAAAAAACTTTTTTCCTTTTAAATTTGTTATTCAAGCTTTGAGAATTTAGAAACATCTGTCTCCCTTTTATCTGCAATGTATGATTTGCATTTGTTTTTTGCTGTGAAAATATAACGTTTGTCATTTTTTATGCTTTTCAGCTTTGCTTACTTTGCTCGAGCTTAAATACGCTTTACATCAAACAGAAGCCGCTTAATAAACATGTAACGCCATTTGTTGGACGGTTTCTGAGCTGAGTGAGATGGAGCAAGTGTGTGACATGTATTACGAGCGTAATTGCATACTCATCGCATCGGCTACTTTGATTTTACACCTTCGCATACACGATGGCGTAACGTGTCACACCCGTGACAGTTGCTACAGTGATGAACGCAAAAAAAAGCACACAGCTTCCTAACAGGGAGTGTAACACGAGCAAATCTAAGGAGCTTATGGTGGTATTTGCTGGTGATATTTTCCATCCTTCTCATTCCAACGCATTTTCCAAACACTTAATTTTTGCGTTCCGTTCGCTGTGCGATGAAATAATGTTTGTATTTTATTCTGCCTCTTCTGTGCGCAAACATGCTTGTGTGTTCCAAAAAGAAAAAAATAATATGAAATAAAATATTGGCAGAAAATGATAGAACAATACAGTTCAAAGCACTATTACACACCACACCATTATCCCTACCTTCTCATTAACTTTAATCCATCCAGTGGGGTGGCCAGTACTATGAACGGCCATTTATATGACAGTAAACGAAAATAAGCAAAACTAAGTGTCTTACATCGCTTATACAATAGTTGTGTGTGTGTGCTTTTGACGTTCTTTTATGTTTCTCAGCCATTTTGCCACGTGGCGCGCGTGTAATTTTAATCTCATACACACACACACAGTCACACACACACATACATACGTATATATATATTTATATATATAAATATGGACACATTTTGTGAATACAAGAGATTTGCTTTGCTTTGTTTTGTTTAGCTGGTTGTTTTACATTTCGCTAAGTAAGCCTACCGCAAATACGATATGTTAGTGTGTTAGGGGCAAAAGGAAGTGGGGACCTTTTTTGGATAAAGAACCGGAGAATCAAGGATCAAGCCATACTGGGAAGGGTGGAAAGTGATGGACACATTACTACTACCAATACGCTACGTACAAAACACACCTTGTCCATCCGGCATGCTCAATGCACCGTACATTACCGGGTAAGGGTTGCTCTATTCTCAACTTCCAAAAACCCTCAATTTGCGATGACGATTGCCCGATCGGTTCGCTTTTGTTTTTCCATCATTTTCTTTATTTCATTTACAATACTTCATTTTCATTTTGCGCGCTATTGTTGTGTTTACGCTTTTTTTCGCATTCGTACGTCTGCCGCCGCATTATAGCGCCTACAGTTGATAATGGCATACGCGTTTACACGTGACGACTGTTTGTTGTGTTACATTACGCACCCTTCTTTGACCAAAACCGGTGCGCGATCGCGTTCGTTCGCGCTACAGAATGTGATTTAAAATTTACAGCAAGCCATGAATTGTTGTGTGAACGTGAGTTGTTGTGAACGCTTATCCTTAATAGCAGCAGCACACACACACACACAGAATGAGGGTTGGATGGAAAAAGAATAAAAAACAAATCTTATCACACTAAAGCCACCCTTTCATTTTTTTATAATTAAAACAAAACTCTTATGGCATAAGAAAAGGAATAAAAGATCGGTTTAAAAATTAGCAGCTGCCCTTTACTTCTCACTAACGATGTCTTTGTGTGTGAATGAAGAAAGAAACACAAAAATAAACACCGTAACAGGGTAAGTAACGATAGTTGGTGCAAAACAAAATAGTGCCCACTCTCAAGACGTACACGGAACGAAGAAATTGCACAGAAATTGTTGAAATAAGGCAAAGGTGAAACGCAACTACGCAATGAATCAAACAGGATCTATTAAAGGGGTAGGTACACTTAAACACCTTTTAGCTTAAACATGTCTTTGAAGCGTCTACTTTATAGTAAATTTTATCCAAAATTTATGAAACATTCCGTGTTAACATGGTTCGGGTCGAAAAGTGTAGAAGTATTTTTGTCAACGTTCGTAGGCGATTTTCAATCAAACAATCCTACGTACGAAGACGATAAATTCGAAAATGAAGGGAAAAATATCAATTTAAGATTAGTTTAAGCTCCAATAAAGGGGGCTTCTATTTTTACCGCCAATCAGCAAGTTCCCGTCGACCTGATGCAGTCAAAGAATATGCTCAATACTGGCTAAAAATGATATTTTTAACAAAAATTATGAATACGCATATTTCTGCCACAAATGAATAATTGCTAAGACGATATATCCTCAATTCACTATTTTCCAAATTGCCAGAGTGTACTACCCCCCTTACAAATATCTATCCTTATTCTGACTTTTGCGTACCTTTTTTCCCTTCCATCTGTTTTCCTACTCATGCTTGTAAATCTTCCTAATTCTTCCCTTACTTCGCTTCTAACAAGTAAAAACGTGAAGGTTTCAGTGGGCGCTCGTATAATCACGAAACAAATGGAAATTGTTTGCTGTGTTGTTGTTGTTGCATCATTTGGTTGTCCGTGAGTTGATTCGCTGAAGGAGTTTCCCATTTGTTGTTTGCGACAGTCTTGCCCCGTGTAGGACCATGTGGTGGTTCAAACGGGTGACAATTGTAGACAACAGTTGATACAGCTGAATCGACAGGATATGACACTAAAACGAGAAAAGGTAAGTACAAGGGATTACTAAAAAGGTACTTTAATTAAAAAAAAAAAAAATGTCAAAATAAAACCTACCTCATCTTTCGTGGGTCCATTGTGGCGTTGTTATATGTTTCGTGAAGTTGTAATGAAGTAATGGTGAAGAGTTGAACGAACCCATAGCCGTATCTCGCTTTCTTCAATCATTTCCGACGACGTGTGCAACAATTGATAGTGCGCCACAGTAGTGCTTTACCACATTAAGGTGATGGTAGCAGCCGTCGTCGTCATCGTCGTAGTAGTAGTAGTAGTAGTTGTAGTAGCAGCAGTGGTGATGATAGCACAGGATAGGTAAGTTAAGTAATAGAGCAGCGCGATAGTACTAATGATAGTTTAGCCGTCTTATCATAAAATGTTTTGCGTGTTTGTTTTCTCCTCGTTTGTTTGTTTGCTATGTGTCGCTTCCTCATATTACTATTCCGTACAAAGGATACGCTAGCGCGTTGGGTTGGTTTTGCTGCTGGTTTGCACCACCGGCAACACACCCTGCCCAACGTGAACGTGCCAGGAAGGATGAATGGAGGAAGGGAGAGAGGGATAAGGTTGAAAGGGAGAGTCGCCCAGCGGTACATAAACGCACAAACACAAAACGGTTACACATTACATATTACACGCAGAGACGGACTTGTGTTGCATTTACTAATGTACCTTCCTTCTGTCTTTCACCCCCTACCCGGTTTATATTTCTTTTGTTTGTTTGTTTTTTTGTTTGTTTTCTTGCTTTGTTTTATCAATTTTATACATCTCACACACTATTACACACGTTTTACGTTTATTCACTCACTACCCATTTCTGCAACTTTCTTCATCATCTTCTTCTTTTGCTATCTGTCTTGCCGTCTTGCTCACTTTCTCTTTTGCTGTTTCTCTACACTGTTTACTCCCGTGTTCCGTTTGTTTGTTTTTTTTTTGTTTTGTTTTTTACTGTATATAGCTACGTTTGTTTCTCTGTTGATTTTCTTTTATTAATAATATAGAATCCCTTTCGTTTGCAGATTATTAAGCTGGTTTCTAGATTTCATGAATGCTGGTGCACTTCCACTTGCACACACGCACAATACACGTACAGACACACGCGCGTGCCTTCCAAACCCCTTTTGTGTGGCGGTTCCCTACACAGGCGGAGCCGGAATTTCTGCTATTTTGCTCGTTTTCTCGAGAACAACAGCCTTAGCCATCGTCTACTGGCTCACACAGAGACACAACAACAAAAAACCGAACCGGGAATGGTGATGGTGCACCACCACCAACACTGATGTGAGGGAGTGGGGGAGTGAGGAGTGGGGGGGTGTATGCTGTGTGGTGCATTTGTTTGCGACTCATTTGCATACACAACACCAACACGTTATGCATTGTTGCAGCATTGGGTAAGTACAGGCGCGATTGTTCTTATTGTTGGGTGACAGTGGCTGAAGGACCTGGCCTGAAAGTGACCACAGTCCCCGAGTGGCCCTCGTTCTGGTGGTTAGATTGTTGGGGCATTGTTACTCTTCCGGGTTCCTTCATGTCTCTTTGCTAACCCTTTAAACTCTCTCTCTCTCTCTTTCTCTCTCTGTACACACTTTGCGAGTGTGGTGTGGGCAAATTGTTTAATTTGTTCCTTATGCGTGTGTGTGTGTGTTTTTGTTTTGCATTTGTTGCTCCCCCCCCCCCTCCCAAAAGAGCAGATTCTGTCGTACCTTAATTGCACGCAATACTGATGTGTGTTTGTGTTTATTTGTGTATGTCTGTTGTTTTCTCTTCCCAAGGGTAAATCCTTCTGTATGCATGAGAGTATAGCTGTTGATATAATTTATATATATATATATATTTATATATATTCAGTTATATATATATATATATATAGAGGTGTATTTAGCCTGTATGGTACTGGGAATCGTTTGTTTTGAATGAATGGCTGCTGCTGCCGACGTTGTTGCTGCTGCTGCTTGCTTCTACTGCTCGTTTGTGATAATGCAGAAGGGAAAAGGGATTTTTGCAATGCGCTTGTGGTTGGTTGATGTTGTAATAAATCTGTCATACTTTAAAATATTTGATATATTCATTTAGCTGAAACGAGAGAAAAAAAAAACACACACGAAATGAATCATTAGCAAATGGGATTAATAGTAATAGTGTTGGCACCGGTACCGGGTTTTCCAGTCCCAGATCGGCATTGGAGCAAAGTACAATCGATTAAAACCCACTTTCCTTCCCGTTTTTCCAACTCCATTCCACCCCCGTTGCGGTTATTATGCTTCATGCCACAATCATGATTTAAAGCGTAATCATGTTATTATTGACCATCATTAGCTTTGTTTGCACAAGCGTTCCACCTACCTAGGTGCAAGCCTTACACAGCCGCTCCACACATTACTCTGGCCGGCTGTAAGTGGGGAAGAGTGCTTAATTTGCCTATGTTAGCCCCGATTAGCCGAAAACCATTTCATTTCATAGACGATTTGTTGCAAATTCTAATTATCGCAATGGGAAGCGAGCTTGGCATATGCTTTTTCCAATAATGGCTTTGTGTACGAATGGGGGGGTTTTTTTTTAAGTGGAATAAACATAGCTCAACTTCACATTGTACGTGTAACGGCTGCCCGTCGGTTCCAAGCAGGAAAAAGGCATCTTAAAAATTGGCATTCAAATTTAATTTAACAACAACACGAATGATTTTGCATAACATATAACATATAAGCTGGGATTTACGCAGCCCATCCCCCCCCCCCCCCCCCACTCTCACCCCCCCGTATCTGGATAGTATCGATCAATACCCGAAACATTAAACCGTTTCGATGTACCCGAAATACCCCGAATTGCGCATACAATATCCTGGGCTTTACTAACAAGAAGCGGAAGGGCGCATCATTGTAATTATTAAACCCTATCTCCCAGCGGAACTTTTGCCAGTGCTGTGTTGTGTGCCGGCTGTGTCGAAATCATGAAACATCCTGTCAGAAGCAACCAAATCCCATCAATCCGATGCCAAATTTGCAAATGTCGAAACCAGAAGCTTTACCCCGATCGATCGAACCTCCCAAGGATAGTAGTTAAGGGGTTGGGGGGGGGGGGGGCATTCGATGTGTGTGTGTGTGTGTGAATTTTACCAGATCACATAAGGCACGGATACGCAAAGATTGAATTAAAGGATCGTTCTGTCCCACTTTCCGTTTATCCTAAGGCCGGTGCTCGGCACAAAACTTTAGCTTCAGTTGCAGGCAGCGTAAAACTTTGATAGATAAGTGCTTCACATCTCCAGTGGCGCAAGTTTTACTAGAGGCCGGGCTCCACCGGCGTTTTTTTTCTTATATACCTTCTTCTTTTGCAGCTCTTTTTTTGCAGGGTAACGCACAGCGAGAAGAAAAAAATCAAAGCCGCTACGCACCGAACAACGGGTAGAGCGCACACAGGGAACAGCTAGAGCGAGCGAATGTAATAGAAAGCCACCAACTGTCAGAAATTATTCAACTGTTGTCAAAGTGTTGCGGCAAAGGAACGAAGGAGTTTCGTTTCATGAATTATTAATTCATTCATTAATCACGGAACAGTTATTCCGTGGCAGCTGCGAACTCCGAACTTCTTTCGAGTTTTTTTTGCTATCTGTCCGTTTGGAATGCGTAGCACGTGGTTCACCGGGGGGGAGGGGGGGGGGGGGTATAGGAAAGTTAATTTAAAATTTTACTAACTCACTCACAATTGTTGTGCAAACGCGTTTAACGCGTGCTTCTTAGAAGAGTTTAGATAATTTGATAATAACACGAGTATCCTATCACATTAGGTCGAAGATTTAGCCTTATGCCTTCTGTGTATTGTAATATTTCATTGGCACAATTCATCAGCAAACAAAATACTCCATTATTCTGCAGTGTATTTGGTCGATGGACAGCAGCAGAACCGTCAGCAACCGGTTCCGTTTTCATCTGTTACATTGCATGAAGGTTACACAGAATCCCTGACCAAATTGCTCGAAGCAATGCGGCATTCCAACTCATCCGTCACATATATTCAGCAACGCAAGACACATCATCACCACCACCACCACCCTCCTTTTCCACCTTCCTATGAGTTCGGTATGTGTGTATGTTTTTTTTTGGTTGCTATTGTACCTTTTACCACGAAATCTACCATCCATTACCCATTTTCGACTGAACCCCCCGTACCGAGAATGCTGTGTGCTCACGCGGATCGTTTGAACGTGATTGGGACTTCATTATTACCCCATGAAGAAAAACATCGCAAGCGAACGGTATCGTATCCGAATGTGTGTGTGTGTGTGTGTGTGTGTGAGAAAATGCCACAACGATAAAGCCAGAAGCAGAGACTTCAGCAGCGAACGGTTTTGCACCGTAAAGCGATGAAATTCTGAGTACAAAAGATGCACGACTCCTCCTAGAGAGGGCAAGTTCACATTCGGATTGGAGTTTTTTGGTTGGACATTTTTCGGTACCGGACGGATGGACGGAACGGACCAAATGGACGGACGCTTCCAGTTACGCTTCAGCAAGCGTTTGCATGAATGCGTCACCTTACACATCCTGTTCGATTCCGTCACGTTGCCAGTGCCGGCCGGGGAGGAAAAAAAAAAGAAAACCCCGCACAGAAACGACGGGATCGGCCACAGTAGAGACGACCGCTCGGATGTTGATTACGTTGGAAAATCCGTCCGTCGGAAAAGGCAAACCCATTTGAATAGTAATAACAATGGGGATTTCAGGACAACTGAAACTTCATCCCCATTGGTCTGTGCTACTCTACCCCCCCCTCCTTTCCACCCATATTCCTCCCTTCTCCATCTCATCTCATAGGATAACAGTCGGTAGATTCTTCCTTTCGCCCACGGGAGGGATTTCCGATTGCCGATTGGGGTTTGAACGTCCCACACACACACACTCACACACACGCACCCGCCCGCAAAATCGTCACTTACATTGTGGAGTTGTCCCACTCGAGCTGGCTGACGTTTTTGTAGCGCCCGTTAAGCACCTCCTCGTCCTCGGAGTCGGAATTTTCCGACTCGGAACTCTCGTCCGACAGTGTGTCGTGCTGCATCGGGTTGATGGTGATGGTCAGCGCCGAATCGTCCCAGTCGAGCTGCTGATCCGGGGCGACCTTCGGGCACGGCAGATGCTTGTCGGTCAGGTTGCGCGAAAACGCACCACCGGTACCGCCCGCTGCACCGTGCCCCCCACCGCTAGTGCCGGTCAGCGCCGCGTTGCTGTTGCGCAGACGAGCGATGCCGACGCCGCAGATGAGCAGCACGAACGAGGCGCATATGACCACGATCAACATGGTCGAGTGTGACGAGGCGAGCTTCTCATGCCCGAGCAGTGTGGCGCCGCCGCTGCTGCGCACCTTCGACTGCGACTCCTGGACGTCGTGCGAATGTAGCATCACGTGCGCGTACTGGTTTGTGTTGTCTGTAATGCAGAGAGAAAGGTGTTAAAAAGCACATTCTTAGCTGAGGTTTGCATCCGTGCGATACACTTACCGTGCGAATCAACGGCCACGGCTGGATGCTGTTCCGAGGGTGCCGTCGAGATGGCGAGCAGAACGTTCGAGGACGGTGCGGCGGATGCGATCGACGAGGTGGGCTGCTGTTTCGGGTGTAGCACCGTCAGCGTGAGCGTGTACTCCGCGCTGCGGAAATGATCGTCCACCTGGGAGCAGGTCAGCTTGAACACCCGGTTCAGATAGTAGGCCGGTTTCTTGTTGATGTAAACCAGCGACTTCAGCACGTGCTGATAATTCTCGATCGTGTCATAACCGATCATCTCCACGCCTTCCTTGCTGATCTGCGTCTTGATGTCGAACTTGAACAGTGACTCATCGGCACCGTCCTTATCGTCGATCGTAATTTCCTCGTGATCGGGGTTCAGGCTCGGGAATACGTTTACGTTGCAGGAGTCGAGCTTTTGCAGCTCGGACCGGATGTCCTTGCCGGTGTACACGCTGATGTTGATTTGGGCCAGAATTTTCACACCCTCCTTAATGTCCGGGTACGACACCAGATGGTTGGAGTTGCCGCTGATCACGATCTGGGGCTTTTGGTCGGTGGCGAGCGGTTTGTCGACCAGAATCTTGTTGTACAGCCCGGACGACGATGACGAGGACGACGTTAGCATGCTGCCGCCGGACAAGTTGTTGGCCGCGCTAACCATGATGTACGTATCGATCGTTGGCAGCCGGATCGCTTTCTTGTTCGGGCAGCTAACCGTCGTCATCACCTGAATGTTGCGGCGCCCGATCGTGGGGCTTTCCTTCGAGTTGATGTACTGAATCTGCTGCAGCAGCTGCTCGATGTTCGTCTTGTTGCTGCCCTCGATGATGATCTTGTTCATCTGCGTGTTCGACTGGATCTGCTGCTCCGGCTCCAGGTAGTGGTCGGCCGGTGGCAGCAGCTTCTCCGCACAGTCCGTCCCGCAACGGATCTGGTTCGCCGTCAGCACCTTCCGCGTGGACAGCTTTATTTCCGCAATGTCACCGCTGAATCCGTGCTTGAGCCGATTCTCCGAGCCCTGGTAGCAGGCACCGATGGCGAGCGTCGTGTTGATGCCGTGCGCCGCATGCAGCGGCCAGTCATCGATCACTTCCGGATTGCTGTGGCGATCCTCAACGTTGCTCTCGAACCGTATGCCATCGATGTACAGGTCGACCTTCGGCAGGTCGACATTGATCGTGTAGTGATGCCATTCGTTATCGCACACCTGCGGTATCTTCCAGCGCCATTCGGCCGGGCTGAAGATGTTCAGATCGCCGTCGTTGAAGTCCTTGCGGAGCAGCAGTATCAACCGGCAGTTGCGCACGAACAGTGCCATATGGTGTCGGTTCATCTTGTGGTCGTCCGCACTGCAGACGATGTGTTCCTTCGTGTGCTTGTCGCTGGTCGCGATGCTATGATGCCGGAACATCGTCACGATGCTGAACTGATGGGCGGCAAAGTCCTGCGGTTGCACCACGTTCTTCGGTACGATCGCACCAGAGCTACCATCGAAGTGGAAGATCGCTTCCGCACCTTCGTCGTACGTGAGGTCCTTCGTCCAGTCGGTATTCTTCTGCAGCAAGTCAACCAGCCCCGAGTTGTCACCATTGTTACCATTCTCGCGCTGCGCACCATTCTCGCTCAACCGGCGCATGCATTGGCTCGCGTCCCGATCGCAACCGAACGAGATGTGCTTCGTTTTGAGCGATACCGACGATTGGATTACCATGTCCTCGCCCTTGCACTGCATATCGCACAGCTCGAGATGAATCTTCGGGAACAGTGAGACACTCTCCATCGAGTTGGCGATGTAGTCGATGCGTTCCGCCACTCCCATCACGTGCGCCTCGCACACACGCCGCACGCGAATGTTCACCATCACCGGGGCGGATTGCTTCATGGCACAGTCGTACGCCACCACCGACAGGATGTGGTTGTGCGAGATCTTGTGCGACAGTGGTTCCGTGTTGCGTATCGAACCCTCATTGTCGATGGTGAACGGTTGGTCGTTGGTGAGGATCTCGTACTTGCACACATCGCCAAACAGTGGCGTGCAGTCCTTGTCCGTAGCCTCTACACGGATGATCTCCTGATATAGGCGACCCTCGTCAACCTGATTGGAAGAAAAAGAGAACAACATCATCAGTAAAGAATTGGATCCTGGTATTCGATATGAGGGAAAATATGAGGATACTTTCAAGTTTACATCCTTAAGCTTGGATTGTAATCCAAGTTTAATGTCTGAAAACGCTATAAAATTCTTGATTTATTTCGAACAAAGTAACGAGAAATTATTCGACGGACGCATTTACTTAAACCTCTTTCGGGATATTCGGAGATCCTAAAACGGAAAAAACCATTTTGCATTTAGCGACGAGATGCCGGGTGGTGGTAGATTAAGCAAATGCCCTGCACAGTCCTTGCTATGCACAGTAGTAATGTGCTAAGGGTAAAACTTGTAATGAAACCGAACATTACACAATCGGTCCGAATGGGGCTTCCCTCCATTGGTACAGGTCGTTGAGGTATTTGCCTGTAATGGCAGCAGCATAAGCGCCACCGCAAAGCATAACCACCAGAGGTTGTGTAAGGTTACCTTAGGAAGCCACCAGAAAGAGAGAGAGAGAGTGAGAGAGAGAGAGAGAGAGAGAGAGAGAGAGGTTCGTTTCCCAGAATTCTGTCAAACGCACAACATTTGGCGATAAATAAAACGGTAACTAGACTTCGATTTTCATTCCGTCAGCGTACCGGTGGGGCGCGTACCAGGGGATTAGATTTGTACCGGATAGCTGGAATGGAGGCCCGAACAGTAGCAATTCGTCCAAAAATAGAGCCTTTCCAATGAAAACCATGAAACAGAACGACAGTTAGCAATCAATGAGCTATGGAAGGCTATGGTCTATAAACGTCTCGTTACCCCCGAGACCCCGATTGTGTGTCGGGAAGCTACTATCAAAAAAGTCTCCCCGTCGGAAACGGAATGCGCGTCACGCTGTGGTCGCTCGGTTGGGCTACATCCGTTACAGCTACAGTGTATGGTCACATCGCAAGGAAATAAAGGGGGAATGGCGTACCGGAGAGGTCAGGCAGATTAAAAAGGTAAGATTAAGTTTCCCCCAGTTCACAGGCGGACAAATCATCGTGCCCGTCAGTACAAAACACGCCCGGTAGGCTTAACCGATTGCGATGTAATAAAACTCTCTCACTCTCTAGCCTTCTCTTCTTTCGATTCCGATGCTCCAGACCAGTACACCGCCGTCCCTGGTAGTAATAGTTGGGTCTTTCGTTTGCTTTCATGTTTTTTTGTGTTGGGTTCCTGTTCCTGTGTGTCGCTTTATTACGCTGCTACGTTTTTGATCGTACTAGCACCACCAAGCGGACAACGATGACGCACGGTTCGATATCGATTTTTCGGAAGTTTTCGGTAAAGGTTTTATTCAGAATTTGACCAACCTGTCCATTCGCGGTGGGGGTTGTTTTTCACTGCTACTGTGAAGGTACGGGAGGACAAAATATGGAAGCGAAAAAGCAACTTTAGACACCAACAAACAAAAAACAATAAACTCTACGAGAGGAGGGATGACGAAAAGGCTTCGAAGAAACGTAGAAAAAGGGCAAAACGCGAGTGGATATATGGAGAGCCCGGTGTGAAAATTAGTTTTTCCCATGCTAATCGTTACCGAAAATTTATTCCTCGCTGGAACCGTGTTGGGACACAGGAGTGGAGTGAGCAGCAGGCGGTATGCCATTAGTTTCAGAGGGTTCGTTTTTCCATCGCAGGAAAGGTAAAGGTTATTTTTACCATCTCGTCTCGCCTGCCACCGCTGGGAGATCGGTCAACATGTTGGGGGGGGGGTTCGATGGAAAAATTACCTGATATACGATGCGGTTTGCTGAATTTAGTTAAACGTAACCGAATGAAAGATTGGATTCGTGTTTGGGGTTCTTTCAATAGAAAAAAAAAAGGTTCCAGAGTGAGTGCACAAAAAAACAAAATGGCCGAAGTTTAAGGTACCAAGGAAAAAAAAACCGATCAATAGTGACCATTATTTGGACAGATTCGGAATTT
Organism: Anopheles rivulorum; assembly: GCA_018908115.1. NCBI lineage: Eukaryota > Metazoa > Arthropoda > Insecta > Diptera > Culicidae > Anopheles > Anopheles rivulorum. Next base: position 16,120,452 of record CM032178.1, read on the forward strand.
AATAATAGTAAATATAATTTTCAATCCAAAACGGTACACGAAAACATTTCACTTTCTAATTTATCCGAAACATTAAATCTCCCATCTCCACGATCAAACATGGTAGCGAACACACACAAACAATGGAGCTGGACAATTTGCTCGATGCCTAACGACCGGAGTTTATCAGAGTCGCCCAGCCGAGGAGTCGTCAATTTGAAACGTAAACTTTGGCCGCTCCTTTTTGCCATTCACGGTACGAGTTCAAGCGATCAATTTTGTCACCCAAAAAGACCGCTGCAGGGTAAGTAAGTAAGTAAGTAAGTAAGTAAAAAAACACACACAAAGCTCTATAGTTTGCCAAGTCTTGGCGTGTTCCGGTCCTGGGACGTGCTGTGATCGATGTTAAACAAGTGGACAAACGGAACGGAACTGAAAAGCGCGTCCGAACCGAGATGGGATGTGTTGTGGGGTGCCATGCGCCAAGGGTAGCCAGGTTTCACCACGATGGCTGCTCTCCTTGCCGTATGATTTGGTAGCCTTATTTGATGGCACACCTTCAATTCCAGCACACCAAATTGCCGTTTTGTTGACATGATTGATGTTTGCGTATGTACAAATCCCACCCAGCATGGAGCAGGGATGGATAAGGAATGAGGAAAGAATGGGCTGCCGAAAACTAGTCGTCGCAAAGCGATTGCGCTGATTTAAGGTTTGAAGTATATGATTATTGGGTACGAAGCATAGAAAACGTTACGCAAGACGCCCAATTTTCTTTGCACACCTATTGATCGACGGTGTCGACTTAATCGACATGCTCCAGGTTGGAGCGAAGTAAAAGAAAACGCTTTAGGTGAGCTCCTTTCCGTGCCGTGCTAATTTCCTGGGTGAGAAATCGAACCTGAAAGTAGTGTAAAGTGGGTTTCCATCAACCACATTAATACCTGTGGAGGATTTTTTTTTTTTTTTGGTAGCTATTAGTTGCTACTTCTCATTTATGGTCTAGTCACACTTCCCGCTACGAATGAAGTTTGACAAGCAACAACTTTTCAATAGCTGAGGTTTTCTATACACGGCATCCCCCATCGAAGGTAGCACCGTATTGATGAACTACAAATCGAATTCTTTCTCACCGTAACTCGCGTACCGGTGGGGCTCAACAACGACGAAAAAAAAAAACCAACCAACCAACCTTGTTCGACGAGCTCATAAATTTCAACCTCAACTATAACGATCCTCCGGCAGCGCAGAGGTGAAAAGTGAGTCATCAGTAGCGTATCGGTACGATAAAAAAAAGGAACTCGAAACCCATAGAAGACCCCCCACAACACAATGGCTGTCACGCGATGAAAAAGTTCGACGAAACTACGCTAAAGTTGGGGATTATTTATTGCATCAAGTGTTAATGGAACTACACTGCCATGAGCGTGGTGAAATTAAGAGCATTTCAAGTAGGTGCTACAAAAACATTGATTGTTGAGTTTTACACTGTTTCATCTTATTGATTTGTATTCTAAAGTTCACTGAAGCGATGATGCTGTGTTGTAATTTTTGGCCTTACACACGACAGGACTGGTATCGAATCTCACTCCGAGAAGGAAAACCTAAATGTGAACAGTCCATTAAAAACAAATCCCTGTGATTGTGTAATTTGTACAAAGAAAAGTTATTTGTTTGTACTTAAATTATACTAATACTCTTCTCTTTTGTAAATTTTATTCGTAAATATAGCTTTTTGATATAATTGACATGATTTAACCTTTACATATTTGTGCTCAAAGTACAGGCAATTTTTCAACCCTTTCTCGCACACACACGCAGGGCCGTTCGGAAAGTTCATCCTTGGCAAAACACACCCAAACTAAACAAACGCACTATTATGCAGAATGAATATAAAGTAGATTAGCCAAATTGGTGCTTGGAGTTTCGTTTCCGCGAACAGACAGTGACCGCATTTCGAAGATGCCGAAACTTGGTCCCGTCGTTTGCGTTTTCGGGGTTGTGCTTTCGCGTCTGCCAAGTTTTACGCTGGCAAGCTAGACGAACCCGAATGTTGGCCTGGCGCCCCCCAAAAAGAAAAAAGAAAAGAAAATGTTTCGGCTCAGCCCAGTAGACCAACATCAAAAGCGAGCCAAGCTATTGCGGGAGCGAACGGGCTGGAAATTCAATTTCTTTCGACAAACAAATTTACAACTGCACCGACACAAGGAAAAGGTTCCATGGTGATGGGGAAAAGGAAAGCGAAAAGCGTAATTTCGGTAACAGCGTTTGAGACTAGTCCGGTGATTATTATGTGTGCCCTGTTAATAGGAAATCGGTGCAAAACAAAGTATTTAAGGTGAGCAAAATAAACCCCTTTTTGGCAAATGTTTTTAAAAGCTCAAATTGTAAAGCTATAATCATTTAATAATTTAAGCTCACTGCAAACTGCTTAAAGTAGCAGAAAATGAAAGGATAATTGCATATAGCGAAAATAATCCGCTTCAACGATGTACCCATATTAGTACGACGAGGCTTCCTTACCGGTTCCCGACGGCCAAAAGCATAATATACAAAAAACTAAACGCTTTATCTCGCTATCAAATTACGCCACACTTTAATAGGAAAGAAAAACAGAAATATTAATCTGCCCCCTTACTAAGCGACTCCAACAAAAAAAAAAAAACACAAAAAAGCGAGGAAAACAAAACCAATCCCCAAACCGGGGAGAAAAACACGTGCTGCTGCTGCTGCTATCGCGCGCGCGTACATTGTAAACTTAAACATTTCATATTTTGCCCGTACATGCGGACATGCCCACATACAACATACACATTGGTGGAGGGAACCCGGTTGCCGCACCTATTACACCCTGCACAACCTCCCCCTTACACACATTGAAGCCATATATTCAGCAAGTTGATGCTATTTTTCTATCCGCTGCCTCGTTCTGTGTGTGCCGCATGATTCAATATCCATTATCTTTTGATGAGCCAGCATACAGCACCGGCAACAAGATCAGCAAACACTCTGTGAGTGTTGTGTGTTATGTGTGTGTGTGTGTGTACCATCTTCTTTTCCGCGGTATGTGTCCCGGCCCGAGGGATGGTGGTGATGGCGGTGTAAGCTTTCTTGTTTTTCCACCCTTTTACCAAACAAACGGTCTCGATTGGATAGCTTTCCGCCAAGGTATATGACCCACGAGGATCCTTGCCTGTATGGATTAACATTCAATTAAGTATGCGCTCGCCTCTGTCTCGCTGTTCCTTGTACCTTGTACTTCTACTACTGCCACCGTACCAACACGACCGGACCAGTTAAGAAATGGCGGTGGCTCGCGTTCTCGTATCCTATTTTTGTTTCTCTCACTCTTTCCCAGGGCGCGATATACGAAGCGACAGCAGTTCATAAAATACTTGGCCCCGTCGTCCTCGAGCCAAGCCATCGCAATACAGCAATACACGTGGGAAGGAAGGTAGCAATTGTGGCACAGAGAGAAAATGCCGAACACACACCCCGAAGCGGTCGGTTTCCACACACACGCGTGTGTGTGTGTATCCGTTCCTATTCATCCTTATCGGGCGCACTCTGTTTTGTGCTCGCCCAACTCCTTCCTTTTCAGTCTGCGATCGTATGGTAGACACACGCACACACTTGGGTAGGAGGGGGAGACGTGTAATCATTTCGCATGCAGGGCGGCCAACGTGCGAAACTTCCACATTGTGTGGTAAGCGCATCAAGACTCCTTTTCTCCTTCACCCCACCATTACATTCGTCCCCACCCATATATTGGTGGGGAGAGTTGTCTAAGGTCTGAAAATGGGGAACGGTTATCCATGAGTAACTATCAAACCAGCTTGTCTTTTTGGGGGTTGATTGTGGTCCCTCACCCCCCTCCACACACAACAGAAGATATGGAACTGCCGTACATCCCATCCCATCCCTACATGCCTATTATGTTCGTGTCGTGTGCTGGTAGCGAGCAAGGGACATATACTGCCGCGAGAAAAGTTATCCAATTCAGAAATATTAATTTATTTGTCAAACGTGATTAAAGGTACGACCGGTCTCTTCGGCGGGGTTGGTCGACATCATGCGTACAAAGTAAGTGCCGTTTAATGTATTACAAGGGGTGCGCGGTTTGTTAAGAANTGCTCTCCTTGCCGTATGATTTGGTAGCCTTATTTGATGGCACACCTTCAATTCCAGCACACCAAATTGCCGTTTTGTTGACATGATTGATGTTTGCGTATGTACAAATCCCACCCAGCATGGAGCAGGGATGGATAAGGAATGAGGAAAGAATGGGCTGCCGAAAACTAGTCGTCGCAAAGCGATTGCGCTGATTTAAGGTTTGAAGTATATGATTATTGGGTACGAAGCATAGAAAACGTTACGCAAGACGCCCAATTTTCTTTGCACACCTATTGATCGACGGTGTCGACTTAATCGACATGCTCCAGGTTGGAGCGAAGTAAAAGAAAACGCTTTAGGTGAGCTCCTTTCCGTGCCGTGCTAATTTGCTGGGTGAGAAATCGAACCTGAAAGTAGTGTAAAGTGGGTTTCCATCAACCACATTAATACCTGTGGAGGATTTTTTTTTTTTTTGGTAGCTATTAGTTGCTACTTCTCATTTATGGTCTAGTCACACTTCCCGCTACGAATGAAGTTTGACAAGCAACAACTTTTCAATAGCTGAGGTTTTCTATACACGGCATCCCCCATCGAAGGTAGCACCGTATTGATGAACTACAAATCGAATTCTTTCTCACCGTAACTCGCGTACCGGTGGGGCTCAACAACGACGAAAAAAACCAACCGAGTTCGACGAGCTCATAAATTTCAACCTCAACTATAACGATCCTCCGGCAGCGCAGAGGTGAAAAGTGAGTCATCAGTAGCGTATCGGTACGATAAAAAAAAGGAACTCGAAACCCATAGAAGACCCCCCTCAGAACACAATGGCTGTCACGCGATGGAAAAGTTCGACGAAACTACGCTAAAGTTGGGGATTATTTATTGCATCAAGTGTTAATGGAACTACACTGCCGTGAGCGTGGTGAAATTAAGAGCATTTCAAGTAGGTGCTACAAAAACATTGATTGTTGAGTTTTACACTGTTTCATCTTATTGATTTGTATTCTAAAGTTCAGTGAAGCGATAATGCTGTGGTGTAATTTTTGGCCTTACACACGACAGGACTGGTATCGAATCTCATTCCGAGAAGGAAAACCCAAATGTGAACAGTCCATTAAAAACAAATCTAAGTGATTGTGTAATTTGCACAAAGAAAAGTTATTTGTTTGTACTTAAATTATACTAAAACATTTTTTTCTCGTAAATAATATTCGTAAATATAGCTTCTTGATATACTCGACATGATTTATCCCTTACATATTCGTCCTCAAAGTAGAGGCAATTTTTCAACCCTTTCTCGCACACACACACACACGAAGCGCCGTTCGGAAAGTTCATCCTTGGCAAAACACACCCAAACTAAACAAACGCACTATTATGCAGAATGAATATAAAGTAGATTAGCCAAATTGGTGCTTGGAGTTTCGTTTCCGCGAACAGACAGTGACCGCATTTCGAAGATGCCGAAACTTGGTCCCGTCGTTTGCGTTTACGGGTTTGTGCTTTCGCGTCTACCAAGTTTTACGCTGGCAAGCTAGACGAACCCGAATGTTGGCCTGGCGCGGTCCCCTCCCCCAAAAGAAAAAAAGAAAAGAAAATGTTTCGGTTCAGCCCAGTAGACCAACATCAAAGCGAGCCAAGCTATTGCGGGAGCGAACGGGCTGGAAATTCAATTTCTTTCGACAAACAAATTTACAACTGCACCGACACAAGGAAAAGGTTCCATGGTGATGGGGAAAAGGAAAGCGAAAAGCGTAATTTCGGTAACAGCGTTTGAGAGTAGTCCCGTGATTATTATGTGTGCCCGGTTAATAGGAAATCGGTGCAAAACAAAGTATTTAAGGTGAGCAAAATAAACCCCATTTTGGCAAATGTTTTTAAAAGCTCAAATTTTAAAGCTATAATAATTTAATAATTTAAGCTCACTGCAAACTGCTTAAAGTAGCAGGAAATGAAAGGATAATTGCATATAGCGAAAATAATCCGCTTAAACGATGTACCCATATTAGTACGATGAGGCTTCCTTACCGGCTCCCGGTAGCCAAAAGCATAATATACAAAAAAACTAAACGCTTTATCTCGCTATCAAATTACGCCACACTTTAATAGGAAAGAAAAACAGAAATATTAATCTGCCCCCTTACTAACCGACTCCAACAAAAAAAAAAAAAAAACACAAAAAAGCGAGGAAAACAAAACCAATCCCCAAACCGAGGAGAAAAACACGTGCTGCTGCTATCGCGCGCGCGTACATTGTAAACTTAAACATTTCATATTTTGCCCGTACATGCGGACATGCCCACATACACCATACACATTGGTGGAGGGAACCCGGTTGCCGCACCCATTACACCCTGCACATGCTCCCTCTTCCACACATTGAAGCCATATATTCAGCAAGTTGATGCTATTTTTCTATCCGCTGCCTCGCTCTGTGTGTGCGGCATGATTCAATATCCATTATCTTTTGATGAGCCAGCATACAGCACCGGCAACAAGATCAGCAAACACACTGTGAGTGTTGTGTGTTATGTGTGTGTGTGTACCATCTTCTTTTCCGCGGTATGTGTCCCGGCCCGAGGGATGGTGGTGATGGCGGTGTAAGCTTTCTTGTTTTTCCACCCTTTTACCAAACAAACGGTCTCGATTGGATAGCTTTCCGCCAAGGTATATGGCCCACGAGAATCCTTGCCTGTATGGATTAACATTCAATTAAGTATGCGCTCGCCTCTGTCTTGCTGTTCCTTGTACCGAACCTACTACTACTGCCACCGTACCAACACGCCCGGACCAGTTAAGAAATGGTGGCGAGCGGCGTTCTCGTATCTTATTTTTGTTTCTCTCACTCTTTCCCAGGGCGCGATATACGAAGCGATAGCAGTTCATAAAATACTTGGCCCCGTCGTCCTCGAGCCAAGCCATCGCAATACAGCAATACACGTGGGAAGGAAGGTAGCAATTGTGGCACAGAGAGAAAAGCCGAACACACACCCCGAAGCGGTCGGTTTCCACACACGTGTGTGTGTGTGTGTGTGTATCCGTTCCTATTCATCCTTATCGGGCGCACTCTGTTTTGTGCTCGCCCAACTCCTTCCTTTTCAGTCTGCGATCGTATGGTAGTCTCACGCACACACTTGGGTAGGAGGGGGAGACGTGTAATCATTTCGCATGCAGGGCGGCCAACGTGCGAAACTTCCACATTGTGTGGTAAGCGCATCAAGACTCCTTTTCTCCTTCACCCCACCATTCCATTCGTCCCCACCCATATATTGGTGGGGAGAGTTGTCTAAGATCTGAAAATGGGGAACGGTTATCCATGAGTAACTATCAAACCAGCTTGTCTTTTTGGGGGTTGATTGTGGTCCCTCACCCCCGACACACACAACATAAGATATGGAACCGCCGTACATCCCATCCCATCCCTACATGCCTATTATGTTCGTGTCGTGTGCTGGTAGCGAGCAAGGGACATATACTGCCGCGAGAAAAGTTATCCAATTCAGAAATATTAATTTATTTGTCAAACGTGATTAAAGGTACGACCGGTCTCTTCGGCGGGGTTGGTCGACATCATGCGTACAAAGTAAGTGCCGTTTAATGTATTACAAGGGGTGCGCGGTTTGTTAAGAAGGAAAGGGACGCCTGGGAGGAGAGAATATAGTGAAGAAGACACAAAAGTGAAAGGGAGTAGAATTCCATGTGTGATAGAGCGTAACCGATGGTATTTTATTGTCATGTAGTTTACGGCGATCAATATTTCTCGACGTGCCAGCGTTTTTTGCCCAACCATCGGGGCACGGTGTGGTTTCCACCACTGGGTGATGGTGGTTGTGGTTTCCCATTTATTGTGAATTGTGTCCGCTCTTGCTCGCACCTGCGAAGCGGAAGCAGGAAACCAGCATTGGAATGGAAAATCCTTTACCGTACCGAACTAGTGGCGCACAACTGGTAACGATGACAAATATCTGTGGATTCGAGCAAATGCCGGAACCCGCCGCCAGTGAAACGGCAGCGTGTCAGCGCCATCTGTCGGTGTTTGACAGTGATCTTACGGTGCCGGGGACCACGATTGGTTGGCAATCGTGTGGTCACACACACACACACACACATACTCGGTGGAAGGAGAATGGGATATGTGAGAAGATCAAAACCAAAACCCAAAGTCGATTGTGCACGTCTCAAGAGGCCGCATACCGGGTGGAAGATCCGTTCCATTTTTCCCGTGTGCGTGGGGTGTGGGTTTGATGAAAACACCCCCCCCCCCACACCGTTTTGGAGAGGGCAGGTTGATATGGTAGCTTTTGTTGGGGCATTCGAGCAAAAGACAAACCACGCGCGAACGGAACCGCGCTTTGCCCTGGTTCGTTGCGGTTGGTGGTTCACTTGAATTCGCGAAGGAAATGGCGAAGGAATGGAACACCCGACCCGGGGTTCGGTCGGTGGCTTCGGAGAAACCCGGGTACTCGAACATCGATTCGTGGTAAAAATCTTTCCCCCACCTCCAGCTGGCAAGAGTTCCTTGCGCTGGAAAGGAAATGTAATTCCAGCATTTCCTGTCCCAATACCGCGGCCTCGTCACGATGCACGATGCTCCAAACGTAAGTATTTGCCCGAGCGAAGGCGTACAAAGACGCGCAGTACAATCGAAACGTGGAAGAGAGAGACAGTCAAGCCGATCGGTCGGGACCTGTCGGAGGGGGCGTGTGCAATGGCCGTGGAACCGTGGGCAACATCTTCTTGGTTTCGGTTTTGCTCTTGGCGCAAGATTTGCTTTTGCTCGCTAGAAAGAGGAATCCAAGGACACAGCCAAGCGCCAAGTCGTGATGACGGTGATGACCTGCCCCCATTCGGTTCCCGGTGTCTGAGTACTGGGTGGAGGAAAGAAAAAAGAAAAAACAAACAAAACGAAGAAGGAAAAATCCTCATTCTAAATAAAGAAAGCAACGGTGAGTGGGAAAAAGGATGAAAAAGTCAAGTTCCTGGCGCAGGAAATAGTGGCTTCGAAGTTTTCTCGTTTTCAATTCTGAAACCACCGTCCGGAAGATTCGGGGCGGCCATCCCCGCCTCCGGACCGGTGGCATTTCTCGGGAATTTACCAGAACCCCGGTCTCGGGACAGCGAGGCCACACGCGTTGTCTTGCATTTGGACCAGCCGAGAACCGGCCGAGCACAAACACTGCCACCTGAAGAAAACCATTTTATTTGCGCGCCGTACCATCGACCATTTGCTTCGTCCTCTGAAAGTCTGAAAGGAAACGCCTTCCATTTTCCAGGGGTTTTTCGCTCTTTCTTTCCAAGAAAACACATACACACAAGACGGGGTAAGTCCTTGGGCAGGCAGAAGGCTGGGTAGAATATGGAAAGGGAACAATAAAACCGAGCTAGTCAGGTCGTTGGATGCCACGGTGAAAACGATACAGTGAGAGAAAGGGAGTGCGGACATTGCATTTCTTGGGCGCGAGTCAGAGTTCCTGACAAAAGGACACCTGCAAGGTATGCGGCGACAGCGACACGAAGAAGGTTGGTTGGAAGGTTGAGAGCAATTTGCAGAAAATGACTAGCTGTGCCGACGAACAGAAGCTATATCGCCGACGTTTATCGGGGCGCCATCCATTCGACGGGAGTACCTTGTGATCCGGAATCCAGAGATCAGGATTATCGGCTCGGGATGATGATCGTTGAAAGGGCAGCAGTTTTGATAGTGGAAGTAGTAGCAGTAGCCACACTAGAAAAGAATAGCACTCAAACGACAGCCCAAAGAAGAAATAGCGGCAAGAATTTGGATCGCTGCTGGCCGAACTTCCCTCGTGTAGTGGATGTTTTGTTTCGAGGTTTACTGTGGCACTTTAGATGGTGTAGCAGAGAGCGAAGAAAGATGAATTTGTAGGCACAGCAGACGAGCAAGCGAGATGAATTCGCAAGGACTTCCGTTTATTCGAGACTTCGTTTGTAGTCTTCGTACGCTGCCGCGGGAGAGTGGAGCGAACGATAAAATTTATACAGAGCAATTGAGTGGATGATTAAGAACATCATCAAAAGGTTTACCGATATCCTTTTGCGCTATTCGGTTCTTGCTCCGGTTCGTTCAGCCCAGTCCCACTGCGTCCTTGTGACATTCGAGACCATGGACTCGGCAAGAGCCATTGGATATTGCAGATAATGGGTACGTCCTGTCGATAAGGTTGATTGCAAGACGAAGCGAACGGTCCTGATCGTACCATCGTACTGTCTTGACAACCATCTAATGATAAGCCTTCGCTCTTTCTTTTAACCACTAACTCCCGACCACACCACTTTTACCTTTCTTTTCAAGTCATTCCACGCATCTCGACCTTTGCCGCGGTACATCATTTGTTTTGTCCTCAGTGTGCCGAATATTGGTATACAGTACTTGGCCCGTTCCGATTGGCAATCGATTGGTCGAGTGATGGTTATAGGATGGTGAGATCGACCAAAATCCGCCCAAGTGGAAATGATCTGATTGTCCTTGAATTTTATCTTCTTTTTTTTGTCGGGAAAGGGATGGGATTTGTTGGCTTAGGAGGAAAAACACACATTTCGAAACAATCACAACAATTCGGCAACATGGGAAACCCATGGGTCGTCGTCTGTGTCTTTCCCGCTGGTGAGCTTCATCACATTTTTGTTGCGTTTTTTCCCATTGCGAGTCCCATGTTACCTTTCGCAACAAATCCCGTGTATCGAGAAGCATTTGGGAAACTCAGCCAGGGCTACACAGTTTCGACAGGTGATTCTTCTTCTTCAATGTTCGGAAACAGCCAAACGCTGGGAAGCGACGATGAGATACAGTAAGCAATGTCGAAAATACAAAAAGCCCGAACGACAAAACAACCCAACAATCACGATGGTAGCTAAGGGTGGTTCAGTTGTACGCAGGCAGATACATAAGGTGGATTTGGGCATGATATTTCCCGGAAGGGTTTCTAGAAACCCATAGGAAACGAAACGAAATCACCAATAAGTTACCCAAATTGGTCCATTATAATTTAATTATGGAAAAAATCGCCAGGAAAAATGGAACTTGCTGATTTACCTGAATAAGCTAAAAATATTGCTGAGCCAGGTATTACTGGCGAGGTTTGAGTGTTGAAAAAGATAACAACCGATATATTAAATGATGTTGAAAGTTTAGATGTCGAAATATTATATTAATAAGTAAAGTGGAATTTTGTTATAAATTAAATACTAAATAAAACAATTTGGTTTTTTTCACATTTCAACCATAACATATAATATAATTATAAAAAGATTAAATTTGTAAGTAAAATCAAACATTCAAACAAACAAACGAATACTTTGATAACAAAAATACATAAATTATTTTCTATATATTCTACAATGAAGCCTCCAACAAACAAAAACTACTCAGTAAAGTGATAAAAAAAAACCGCAATCCACGGAACGTGAGGAAATCGTTAATACTTCAAAAGCTTTTGCACAGTTGCCACGGAGTTGCATGCGGAAAAATGCCTTGCAAAACGAAACTTTCACCCCTCAGATGATGTATGGTGTCGTTTTGCGCACGGGCAGTGGGCAATGGTTGGAAAACAAAAGCGTATATATTGGACCCAACTGCTTGGTTTGTGTTTTATCTCTCTTGTTTTTTTTTTGTTCTGCTGTGTTTGTGCCCGTTGCACTCACTGCTTCAAAAGCCGACGCTGGCTGGTGTCCTATGGTACGAACTCATATCTCACCTTGCGCGCGTATGAGCTGTGTTTTTAGCATTTTGCACCCAACGTGCAATGTAACAACCGAACGTTATTTTAATATACACAGGCGCACACATACGCGCGTGTGTGTGTATGCACGGAAGTAAAAGGGTGCAAGGACTTTATCTCTTAACTCACATGCAGCAGTAGCAATCGTGCTGCTACCTTTAGGAGCTTTGAAATTAATATTACTTTTATTGTAAATCCCAAACACTACGGAAGCGTTGCTGGCAGTTGGGTGAAAGTTAGGATTCGACAAACGGATGCACACATCGTACCGTAACCGGAACGATATCACAGGCCCCGGAAGCCGGAAACAATAGCCGTCCCACCACCCATCCAGGAAGGCTTAGCCAGTCCAGGACAGGAAGTTTTACTACAATAGCGGATGGGGAAGTGCCTGTTTTCCCTTTGGGTGTTGTTTTTGGTTGTATTGGTTGGCTGTTGCGCACGTATTTACCTTATCGATTATCGACCATCGGTGCGAGCAGCGTGTGATTGTGTGGTTGGCCGTGCGCTTTCTCAACGCCTAGATCGCGCGCGCCTATTGTTTTCGACGCGCCATTGGCACACAATTTATCTGCAGTGCATTAAATATGGCAGGATGTGTGGCTTAGCAACGCAGATCGCTGCTGACGGTGCGTACATGCGTACATGGAAAGGATAACAAAAAGCTTGGGACCTAGTTGGCGCTTGTTACACTGGCACGTAGCGTGGTGATGGTTGGAATTTGATAATATAATTCAACACGTCAAAAGGAATTTAGCACCCCTAGGCAATCGGTTTTATTAAAATAAAAATTCCAATTAAACAATTTGTAGTATCTTAAACCATTATTCTCTCTCTCTCTCTCTTTCACACACACACACACGCGTGTTTGATCGGGACCAACAGATAAAGGGGGAAAAAAACTTCGAGGATATGCCCCAAAACCCCAAACCAGACAATAAATGACATTTACTCCATCTTGTTCAACTTCAACACCAAACTTTGTCGCGTTCACTCGAGGTCAAAGGGTAATGAATCGTTTTCTTTGCCCACAGGACCACATTCCTCCACGGATGCGGGTACGGGGTGGATTACCGGTCCCTTGTCAAAGAGTTACGCACAGTTTCTAAAGCCCACACTTTTCTTTACGGACAGCCAGTAACAGCAACAGTCTAAATAATGTGGTTCTCGCTTGATGGATGGATGGCTGTTGTGTGTATTTTTAATTGCCGTTTTTTTACCGCGATTATATCCTTCCTCGCCACTTTCTCGCGTCCAGCAAGCAGACAAAAAAGCATTACGAAAAAAGGGATGCATTTTAAAATACACCCAAAAAAAAAACGGTGGGATAAAATGAAACGATAATAGAGTGAAAACGGGCAATCGGTCCCGCTAACATTAAACGCTCATCAAACATTAAAATCTATCAATTTAACTCACTGCACCGTGCCCCAGCAAAAAGCGGTGTGCGGGCTGTTAATGTTTTGCTTTTTGAAAATTTGCCTTTTAATTGCGCCAAGCGTTTCACCATTGCCATTAGAAGTATGGCGGGGAGCAATAGAACAAAAAAACAAAAATGGAATTATCAGTTTGTTTAATACGCTATAAAAAGGTTGGTTTTTTGTTTGCTGTGCGCACTAGAGCACTAGAAAAAAAAGGCGCATATAAATGTTTTACCAAAAATTGCTCTCTGTAGGTTCGGAGTACTTAGCAACGCACCTTAATTCCCTTCATTTTTAACGATTCCGTGAAAACTTGCCCATTTTGCGAAAACCAGCGCCTCAATGCGATTGCTTTTCGCTGAAAGCTTTCATGCCAAAACATTTCCCAATACACACACGAGCACATTTCGAGCGCGCTTGATAATAATTGAAGTTTTTCTTTTTCAAGTGGAAGCGCACACACACAGATACTGCAACGCTCCCATCCGTCAGGGACCGCCCGATTTAGGGGTGGAAAAATCAATACAACCACATTGAATTAATTACGAGTCGCGGGTGGACCAACCAACCATAGACTCGAAAAGCTGGTTGCATCCACAATCTTCCATTTGCGGTGGAGGAAGGAGAAGGAGAAAAGGAAGGAATTTCTGAAAAAAAAACACATCCCCAGAAGCATTGCGTTGCCCACTTTACGGGTGATGAACAGCAAACACAACCGAAACGGAACCTGACTAAAGGTGCCGAAAATTGAGTTTCTCGAACGCGCTACAGCAGCCGCAGCAGCAGCAGAAAGGAAGAAAAAGGACATTCATTGACTGTGCTCAATTCACTGCTGTTCCTTTTTTTTCTGCGTAACGTTCCGACAGTAAATTCCATTGGTTTGCTTCTTTTTTTCCCCCCATCTCCTAGCTGTAACTGTAATATCGTTTTGTCTTACGGCGAAAGGAGAATAAAAAAGAAAACACACACATACGCACAACCAACGCCCATGGAGACGCCTGGTGGTTGGTGTGGAACTAATTCGCAACGGAAGATGGATGATGAATATTAACAAACTTTCACAGCGCTTGTACTTCCTTGCTGTCCCCGGCACAATCCAATCTCACGACGAATGATCATTCGGAGCCGACTGACGGGAGAGCAATAAATTACCAATGTATTTGGATTATAAGTTCCTTACTGACTTTCGCATGGATCAGCAGCTAGGCGAGGTCTGGTGAGAGTAAAAGGAGTGCTACAGCAGGGAAAAAAACAGCATCCACTAATTACTGGCATATTTTGGAGTTGTTAAATACGCCAGCACCCGTTAGTGTCACAACGAGTTTGACGCATAGTTGACAAAGGTACGCTGAGGTAAAGTATTTGATGTAGTCACCGCAGTGGATACGGGGCGAAAAGTATGACTCCAGAACCGAGTCGATGAATATGGACGGTTGATAACTTTGGCCAGCGTTACACACAGGCGCAAAACTTACCTCTGTGACGTACGAGGGCTGCAGGAATGTTGGCGAATATTCATTAATGTCAATCACGGAGATGTGCACGCTCGCGCTGAAATGTACAGGAGCAAAAAGAAAGTACGAGAATGAGCAAACGAAGGAAATGGGGAAAAAAACAAATAGAAAAAGTAGGAAGAAAAAAAAAGAAACGTAATCAGTCGAAAACCCACAAAATATCCTTTCCTATCTAGCACAGGATGCAGCACACCAGTGCCGGGGCCAACAACTTTGGCGAATTTTGGATTACAGCAGGATCAGCACAGACGTACGCATTCGGTATAATAAGCCCTGGCACAGGGAACCAAGTGGGTCCATATTTCGCATGTCAGATAAACTTTTGCTTCGTCGTGTCTCTTGAGTGATTGAACCGTGCGGAGTTTTGAACGTTAGCCGGGGAAAGCAAATGCGCAAGCTAACGAAACAGGGCCGATGTTTGCTTGGGGCGCTATTTTCGAACACATTTTCACCGTAAATTGATCGCAGTGATTGCAAGCGTGAAACGCTAGACGCTAGCACATATCTAAATGGCAGACATTATTTAAAGTAAAAATAAATGAAACGGAAAAACAAAACACCCTATTTGAAATCCGGTATCGCAAATGAGGTGCACAGGGAGCATCGATCTTATTACGCCTGGATTTATGCAATTATTTTAAAAAAAAAGGTACATCACGTTCGTTTTACAAGAAATGTTTCCATCTTTTTTTTTTGTAAACCATTCGGCCCCTGTGCGATCAATTCTAAAAATAACCACTACCTGGCTTTCTCTGGGTTTCTGAGAAAACGCAGTAAAAAAATGAGAGCTTAAAAGGTGATGAAAAACAATTGTTTTTTTGTTGCATACTTTCAGGCGGTTGGAAAGTTAAAAAGAAATGTCCTTCGCTGTGGACAAACCGTCGCCTTACAATCTTACCTTTTCGAATGTGATCCATCACAAAAAACGGCCGTTATGTCGAATTTGTAGTTTTTCCGCTTTTCACAATTCAGTGTCTTTTTCGCTTTCAGGATGCCGAGCTCGTTGACAAGCTCAATCTGAAACGAAAACAAAGGGCACAAAACAAAAAAAAAACGTATTAATGAAGGATTTGTTATTTGCTGTCCTTTATGGGAAAACACACTAATAAATAAAAACATTTAGTAGGTACTGTAAACACTATGTTCAAATTTATGCGCAGTAAATTATGAATTTTCCCAAAAAAAAAAAAATCGTGAGAGACGTCGAATGATAGATGTGCACAATTTTGCCTGCAAACGGTGTAAGCCGCATCGTTTGATTATTTGAAGTTGCAATGAAAAGTAAAACCGAAAACACCACCCCCTGTGCAAACACATACATCTTGCATAATTGTAAAATTGATGCATTGTCTGTTTTCCCACGTGTTTATCGGGTGTATTTCGATGGGCAAAAAAAAAGGGAAAACAAATACATCGAACAACAGTAATACCGCCGAACGCGGAATCATAAATTCACTTTACACTATGCTTTATTTTCTTTGTTTTTGGCATGCCGGCATTGGCGGGCAGAAATGAATGCATCCATCTGTTAATTGCAGATAGCTTTTTTGTTTTCCGACCGTGCCCCTGCTGCACCCACCCCCGTCTGTGTGCCGATGGAACTACCAGTCGTTATTAATATTTTATTTTTGCCAGTAGCTTTCACATCGCAAGCGTTTTTGCCCGCAACACAACTGGACAGCAGTTTTGTTGATGATCAATCGATGCTGAAATGGCCAATTTCGAATCTACCGAAGAATTACGCCGAACAAAAATATATTAAACAAAACAACAAAAAAAGGTAAACGAACCACTCATCAACACGTGCATGACGCAACGGACTGCACACGGACTGTCGTTTAAATATCGCTCAGCTATATCGACAGTGGTAGAGAGTTACGGTTGCGCGGATACAATTTTACATAATTGCACAATTCGGTACCGGCAATGCTGCAAAACACGAACTACGCGAATGGCAATCCAACGCAAGAGGAGCAACAGCAAAAAAAAAAGGCACAACGAAACAGCTTTTCGATGAGAGTTCCAACAGTGAGCGGGAATGCATTATTCCTTCCCGCCATGCTTAACTGGGTGAAGGCGCGCCAGTTTTGGGATGAGGTTTATTTATGCACGCAGTTGAAAAACTTCACTTCCCAAAACTGTGGAAATGAACCGAAGAATTGTGGAATCCAATCGACACCAACTGGAGCCACCAACTGGGAGAACAGGCCGTTACAACATTCTGGGATGCTAAACATTTGTGAGGTTAAATAACTCCGGTTACGTTCGGAGCAATTTAATAAATTAATTAAGTCAAATAAAATTGGCTTTTCGTTCACAGCGAATGTGGGCACCGATTGATGATGATGTTTGAATGGTAAATGGTTTGGGTGGGGTACAATTAAATTAAATGGTTTAATGAATTGAAAGAAAGAATGACCAGTACGTACAGTTCAAATATGGCTAATTCGGTTTTAACGTTTTTGATGAATTTTCAATAAAAATACATAACTGTATTATGTATAGTTGGATGTGAATTCCCAACTTCTAGATCTTATTCGTAATAAATTTAATACAAAACTGTCTCGTTTAATACAGAAAGGTTTGCTAAAGCTCGAGAAAAGATTCTGCTATTACCTTGACATATTTCAGTTCAACTTGAAAATAATCCAGAAATGGTTGCAACTTTATATCATTGGAAAATCGGATTTGAATTTGAAAATAAACCAGAAATGTTTAACACCTTGTAATTTACATTCGTAGTAATTCATTAGTAGAAAATTAAGTAAGGGAAAATCCATTTTCCTCTTTTTGTCAATTAATCTGCTCTTTGATCAATACTTTCAACTAAAACCGCATTCTTTAGCGTTCTTCTAGAGCTGATGGTTTGCAATAATAAAAGAACCACCCCTATTTCGATCATGCAGCATTCGGCACGGGACCAGATTGCATCCACCCTTTTTCCCCGAAGCGTAATCACCTTCGATCCACAACCCCAAAATTGTAACATAAAATGCCAGCCAACCTGATGGCGGTGGGCATGTGTCGGGAATGGAATGTTAAAATGGGACACCCGTTGGCACACGTCGCGGTACGGATGTTGGTACGACCAGTCTATCGCGTCTAGCCTACCCGTGCACAACGCTATAGATCGTTTCACGGAATTTCACGTTCCCTCATCAAAATGCTAATCCGAGCACAATCCTGGTCACCGGCACCAACGGCAGTGTGCCGGTTCTAGGTGACGGCTGCTTTCCCTCCGACTGTTGCATTCTGTGTGTGTGTGTGTTGTGTTGTTTCCCATCGTTTGTTTTCATCTCGCAGGGATGCGCCAACCAGCGGGTTGCGTAGTAATGCGTGTTTCCAAATCGCACCCCGGCATCGAAACAAATCCATTTGGTTATTTGATTCACGTCACGACAGGTGGTGCAAGATGATTCGAAGGCGATTAAAAATAAATTGATATTCTATCTTCTCCCACCGCCCGCTCAGCGCCACGCGATGGCACATTCGGGCTTAGGGTTCCGTTCAGACCCCAGCCAGTGGGGAAAGTGATACTTTAATGTTTTGCTTTTGGAAAGAGACGCATGTCGATCAGTTTCGTCTGTCGTCTGTGTTCGGTTCTTAGCTACACCGAGGGTCTTTCGAAAACCCTGAATGCTTTGCGTTGTTGAGCGACAAAACGTTGAGAAACGAAAAATGACGCCCAAAAACGTTTGGATGGCTTCTTCTGGGGGAATGGAATTCTAGAAGCTATCGTTCGCCTCATTCGTAACGAACGCAACCGTGTACGGCGTGCTATCTTATTTCTTTAATTGCAAAGGATAAAAGAGTATTTGCTGAGGGTGCCCAAAAGCGGCAAAATGCTAAGTACGGTCTTTAGCTCCATGTATCAATTGTGGGACTCAATAAAATTTAGAACAATTCACTTGGAACCAGTTTTCTCTAAGCAGTGGTTTAGTGTTTGAAAGCTGAGCATGAACTTTGGGGGGATTTGAAGAAAAATGTTGTCAGTTGAAAGTAATTCGTAATTGTGCTATTCGAATTGCAGGGTAACTCGAGTATTGAACTAAGAAAATACTCAAAAATTAAATTAATAGTTGAATTTCAACATATAAACAATTTAAAATATATTTTAAAAATCGAAAGGACAACAAAGTAAAATTTGAATAGTAAGTAATTTTTGTATTTTAAAATTAGTTCTTCAATATAGCGTGCTTGGGAGATGTTGGACAATTAACGAATGGAGAACCGATTATTGTATTAATATTTAAAACAAAAATAATAAAAATACTCATTATTCACTCCATTATGAGTATCACTAGAAAGCACCTTTTTCCGCGGAAAAGCCACCGAGGAATGTATAATTAATTAATTGTTGCTTGCATAATTTACATTTTCATTCAAACAATTTCCACACGCGCGATGTGACGAGATGTACAAGCCACAGGTGAATCCTTTTAGTCACCATTTTAGTGACCGTTTAAAACGTTCTTGAATGGCCACGCTGAAACGTTGATGCTGTGGGTACACAATTTTCACTGCGACGATCTCTGTGAAAAGCTTGAAGCTTTGCACGTTAGCCATTTATAGCGATTGAAGAGCAGATACATTTGCGTTTAACTTTTTCTCCCTTGTTCAGAATAAACATCATTAAAACTTGTGTGGCTGTGTGTATAATCTAGATTAGAGTAGCGTGTGTGTGTTCAGCAAATTCGATGAAAATTCCTCTCAGCATCTTGTCATTTTTCCCATTAAGTTGAGCTCATTTGCCATTCCCGCCCGTAAAAAGCCAAACACTACTGCGGTTGATGATACGGTAGCCAACCAGTTAACTAACTGTGCAAAAAGGATGAAAAGCAAAAGCGTTTCTTTGGCAAACGACAGCAGAGAAGTTGTGGTTGCGCAATAAACCAGCTTCCAATAATCGTTTGCCGACGGCAACGTTTGTACCAGGATGCACATGCTCCTGAAGAAACGTAAACCCCAGCACACAGCGTCGGTTTGAGAGGTTCTCGTTAATTGTTCATTTAAATGCAATAATACGTCTGCCACTGTATATTACCCTTACAGCCCACACACGTGTACCCATCCAGCGGACTGTACTTGCCTTCCTCCAAAGTGAATGCCAGCGTCTAATAATGTGTGCACCTGTACCAGTAGAGCTGGGCGTCCTTTTCCGGCCGTTAATTTAATGACCACCACCACCACCACGGTAGCATTGGTGTGTGTGTTCGGGATTCTGACTCCAACCGGTGCTGGTAGACCGCACACAATAACGTGCATCAGAGCAACGGGGATGCACGGATGCGTGGTGTAGAACGCCCACAATAGCCCGCACGGGCAGAGACCCGCCAACCACAATGGACGTCACCAGGCACCGCACGTCGTCTTCGGACCAAAGGTGTGGCAGTGTGGTTGTGAGTATGTGTGTGTGTGTGGTTTCGCTGGTGTGCATAATCGGGTTTTCACATTCTCACCGCCACCATAGCACGGGAACACGGGGAAGAAGTGATGGTTTAATATTTTTTTCTTTCTTCGTACGATCCGTTGCGCACCACCAAAGGTTCGTGTGGATGTTATGGATAATAAATTATCTAACGACTATATGTGTGTGCGCGCTTATGCACGCAAAATTCCTACAAACACACACACACACACACACAAGCATACATTATCGGTGGGGTGATAATTTTTCATGTCCTAAGCAAATATTGGACATGATGAGTCTTCGAAAACCAGCGGAGAGTCAAAGGCAGAACGATCCTTTTGATGTACCGGAACCACTGGTAGCGTAAAGGTTAGGGGTTCGGGTTAGGACCCAATGTAGCTGAAAAGCATTTCCCGCATGAAAGCGATAAACGAGCTAGTTTTCATTACGTCATCTTTGGATCCTTTTATTTCCCTTTTTTTTTGTTGGTATTGTTACAAATCAATCAATAAATTTTCTAGCGCCCGGCACACATTAAACTACCCAAAATTTATCAATCTGAAGCGGAACAAAATAGGTAAGAAAGAAGCTGTCTGTATTTTTAATTAAATTTCCTCATGCCTAAGCATCTCATTTGTCTAACATTCAAATCCAACAGCCGCCTCTTCCTCTCTTAAAACATGTCCAAAGTCACCTTTTACATGTAGAAAAGTTTCACTTTGTTGAAATGAATTTAATTTCCTTTTCTTTTTTTTTTTTTTGTTGGTTGCTGTTGTCGGTTAGATGTAAGCTGTTGCCATTATTGATTTACTTTTATTCGCTCCCAGCAGTGTGCGGTGTGTGCCCGGTGATCGAATATGCCAATATTTTGCTTGCGGCAAACTTTTGCCCATCCAAATTGGAAAGCAAAATTCTTAAACGAGAAAACTCCAGGTCTGCAATTACAATTATCCAGGGAGAAAACGAGAATAAGGGAGAAGGCGAGTGTCGGGAAAACTTGTGAAAACGTTCTCTAGCGTTACCAAACTTAGTAACAGGTACCTTCATGTGCACGAATGAATAGGAAAAGGACGAATGATGGAACTGGGGTGTTGGGTGTGGGAAAGGATGGTCGGCACCCGAGAGACTTTATCCACATTTCCCTCGGCACGCTGCTGCCTAGCAACACTTATGCTAATGATCACGATCCGTGAAGCTTCATGCCGCCTGCTCGTTACGGCATCGTCGGAGTGTGGGTGTTAGATTTGTTACGTTTTCTTACGGAAACGACCTAACAACGGGCGAAACAAAACGATCAGAGCAAAAAAAAAAACAAAACGTTGGTGTACTACCTGACATCAAGAACATAGCGTTGCTTGCGCTATCCGGGACACGTTGGAAAAAAAAACACACGGGCACAGAGGCAGACAAAACCCCGAAAGAAAAATACGACCTTCAAAAACAGCATTAAACAACTCATGCCAACGAAACCGGTCAGGGGGAGATGTGTTACAGATGTGTTAGACTTTGTAATTCGCCTGCAAAAAACGAAAAGCAGCCAAAACAACAATCCACCAGAGAGAGAGAGAGAGAGAGAGAGCAAAAGCTCGAACGGTGGGACTCATTATTGTGAAACATCAAGAAATAATCATTTGCGCTAATTACCGGCCAACGGCGCGCGTTCCATGGAACGCGGACAACGATACTGGGAATCCAATTTCGAAGATGCGCCTTGCGAAACCCTGTATCCTGCAAATCCTCCATCCATCGCATTGCCAAAGCTATTTCCGGGTTGACGGGTAAGGGTCCCGTATCGTGTCGTTAGTCGGTGGACAAATTTGGTGGATGTTGGTCGTGTTATTTTTTTGTTTTGTTTTCTTTGGGCAACATTTCTTGCCCTTTAGGTTTCTCGGGGGGAGCCAGAAGAAGTTTGCATACAGTTTTGCTACAGTGTGATGAAAGTAAAACAGAACCGTGACCCCATCCCATCCATCAAGACCTGAAATACCCCCGGAAAGTCGTTGGTACCCCGACCACCCATTGCGGGTTTGGTGCTCAGCAGTCAGTCCCGGGTCCTTTTATCCCCGAAAGCTTAGCAGCAATTTCAAGTGGATTTTGTCAGTAAATACGATATCGCTTCTATTTTTTTTTGGGCAAAAAGAAGGACGAAAGCCTGTGCCACACGCTACCCAGTGAAAACCTTCTCAAGTGAATGCCGGTCTATTCGGGTCTGTATTTGATGGACTGATGGACGTAAAAGCGAACGAAAACGGTCCCAGCGTTCATGGGACACTCGTAAGCGTGCTGCTGCTGTACGGGCTCCCGAAAAAGATGAAAAGGATGAAACTTCTTATCCAACGCTTTGGGGTTGGACAGTCCCCCAAGAGGTTATACCACGCGAGTAGGACGACAAAAAAACGACAAAATGAGAGCGAGAGAGAGAGAGAGAGAGAGAGAGAAGAAAAAGGACAGATTACGATGCTGTCCGCATAAGAAATGTGCTGAAAATGACGATGGGGAAGCTAGCAACAAGAGGCTGTACAGGGAAAGCGTAAAGCGTCCCGCTGAGAAGCAATGGAGAAGGCAGAAATCAAGCAAATACTACCTTCTAGCGAAACAATTTCTGTCACACCGTACGGCACACGCGAAAAGGACATTGGCTATTCTGGTCCAGACGACGACGACGACGACTACAACGACGTCCACGATGACTGTGAGAGCGCGAGTTGATATATGGCCACGTTAAAACGTTCAGTTTGTCGATGGGTCGGGAAGACAACCAGAGGGTCGCTCACTGGGCCGCAAGTGGGTGCCCCGGCATAAAATAGCAGCCAACTCCGGTGATGAAAATTGTGCCGAAGCACGTCTCCCGTCCATGATGGAATCGGTAATATCGACGTCCAGGCAGCTGCCGTTACACTGCGCCAATGGATGGTTCTTTATGTGCAGACGACAAAAAAAAATGGAAACACGGTGCGACTTTTTTTGCAAATCGTGCCACTTTTACCACACTACACTACGATAATCGAGTGTTTCACTTCGTTATCGATAGGAGACGCCGTGGAAAGCACGCAAAGCGGACGATTTGTTTCGGCTCGAAAGTCCGCATAATGGGATGGAAAATTTTCGTCCTTTAATAGCCCTTAAGAAACGTGGACACTTTCTAACTAAAAAAAATGGTAGTTAACGTTTCATTTCATTCCAATTTACTACCGTTGTCCGGGCTATGGTCGGAAGTGTTGGTGAATGGCTTTGGGAATTAACCAATAGCTTAACCACATTATTAACATTATTTTAAATCATACTTGCACTCGACGCGTACTAACTTACCTGAAAGGGAATTTCCTTGTTCTTTTTAATTATGTGAAAGCCACAGATTTTCGTCTCGTCGACCTTGATCAGTGGCGTTATCTCGACGAATGTTTCATTTTCCTTTATCAGCCCGTGGTACGAGTTTTCCAGGACACGCTCTGCGGGAGAGAAAATAAAATTGAAATTTAATTAGCTATACATATGGATTCAATTTAAAACAACTAAAAGGAAATATTTCCGTAATTTTTTTTTGAATTCCTGGAATAAAGGTGACGAGCATCATACTTCAGTAGAAACAGGTACTTGCAATGAATATTTTTACAATTAAAATTGAAAATGAAAATTGAAACACTAAATAACAATTATTAAACAGCATCAAGCGCTCCAAATCGAACGTGATGGAATTATTTTGAACGACCATGTATTAGATTGGTTTTCGTGAAACTCTGAGCCCATGCATATTATTGCGTGGCATGTGAATATTTGATTTGTTTCAACAATTGTTCATTAGATACGGATCGGAAAATATGATGTTACATTTCCTTTACATTGCATTCATTCAGTGAGCACCCGATCTCAACTTTCATTCACAACACGATGGAAATTGTGTTCCATTTCCGGATGTTATTCCGTTCTCATTTGACACTATGGAAAATGGATTAATTTGCTACCGATCGTTACCGAACAGTATCATGCTCCGGGGAAAAAGGGCAGTCAAGCTTGAAGCGTTAACATTCCACAATGTCCCACCGTTAGGCTTATTATTTTAGTGTGCCACAACAGAACTCTCAAAACGTTCGGCCGCACGCTGTGATGCGATCACAAATTTAGCTATCGAACTATTCATTACGCAAGCCACAAATATTTTCCTATTGGTAATTGGAACCGAAAAGTGAGTTGTGTGAACACTTGTGTGTCCGCTCCATGTTCGCTTTGTGTCCGTGTGTGGGTTTGTTACTACCTGGTGGTGATAGAATCCGTGTGAGAACATGCACCATCACCACCGGGGTTCATTTTATGTTTACTCATTTGTTCCCCTTAGTGGCACCTGTCCATCGGTGTGCGTGGGAAATGGAGTTATTGGCAATTTCATTCCAGTGTATTATGTTTGTGCATCGTTTGCAAAAAATTTGTTCGATTTGTGAACAAACATGCAACACTTATTGCATCCGTACGCGGCGTTGAAACACGAAACTTTGGATTTGTTGCTGAAAGGTATTAAATGTATTTTCCAGCAAATATTGTTATATGGAGTGATTTATAAGAAATTAACATTGTATTATGTTCCTTATCTAAAACATGATAAAATTAGTATCGATCTTCCCATACAAAGAGCTAACCAAGATGTAGTTAAAGCCAATGTTATTGTAGCACTTTTCCTTTTTGTAATTAATGTTCGGCCAGTACGTTTTATTATCCAACCGCTCCTTCGGTACAGAATAAAGCTTTAGGCGAGGATTAGTGTAATGATCCCGAGATACGGAATAACACACAAACAAAACCCCTTTTTGATTTATTGTAAACCCGCCAGCGAATAAATCAATCACACAAATAAAACCCAGCATAAATCCTCACTAAAATGGAGCTTAACTTACAGTTTACCGATCGATCGCACGAGAATTGTCCGAAATTCACGAACCGGGGGAAAAAAGAATACCTTTCGCTTCCACGACGCGTAGAAACATCGATAGCGCCCGGAAGCGTAGCACTGTCGGCTATAATGCGGACTCTCTTCCTTCGCATCAATCGATTGTTTCCGGTGGCGTCCGAGGGGCAACATTTTTCCCAAGCAAATGGATGGCCAGTGCGACGGAGTAACGCAAATGGTGGTGATAGTGGACAGACGGGAAAATAGAAGGAAAATAAATTGCTAAATCTTGGATTCGGTTCGCAATCGAAACGTGGGCGTGTGTGGAGCCGTGCGTTGCGATAAGCACATGTGAAGCGGTAAGAGTAGTAAACGTAGAGAAAAAAGTCATTCGTTGCTCATGATTACTAACACTTCTGATGGTAGCCAACACCTCCTCGGACGAGTCTCTGCTCAAACGGAAATCCTTTTCAATCGGAAAAATCGACAACGAATGGAAAGTACTGTTTAGAGCATTTTAATTGCTTTCGAGGTGTTCTATAGCTGGGAAAGCCATTTCTATTAAACACGGATTGGACGGATAGCATACATATACAAGATGATTTAATCGGTGGGATAGGTTGTTCATAGCAATCTCCTAAGTCGTTGTGTTGTAAAGGTAAACCTTAACTTTAGAGTGAAAAGAAAAACAGCAACTTTTTACCAGAATCGCAATTCAATGCTGTGCAAAGAGAGTGAGAAAAAAGATCAATACCAAAACATACAACTCAAACGGTGGCCGAAAAGAAATCGTACTTCAGCAGGGGAATTAAAACAGATTACGTGCCCTATGACTCAAGCACAGTCAAACCACAGCACATTTTCTAGCGTGATTTATATTGTTGCCACCCATTTTCGAAACGGCACCCTGTTAGTTTTTTTTCTCTTTCTCTTTCTCTTTCTCTTTCTCTTTCTCTCTCTCTCTCTCTCTCTCTCTATCTCGCTCTCTCTCTCTCTCTTTCTTTTTTTCTGCACTTGCCCAATTTTCACGCCTTCAGGTTTCGGCAGCAGCACCTATGGCGTAAAATGAAATCCTCAGCTTAGCACCTTCTTAGCACGGGTGGGCGGCAGACGACCCCTTGTACGCTTGTGGGTGGAAGCAAGCAAAGAAGAGGAGCTCTATTGCTCCCCTCAACGCCGCACACGCTGGACGGTTTGCTGATCGATACTGGACTTTGGTTTCGATTCGACCAGCTGCAAGGTGTCGACGTACTCCGGTGTCGTGTTGAACGATTACGTTATGCCTGTGTGCCCTCGGTACAACCGTAAAAGTGCTGAAGGAAGTGCAAAAAAAAACAAAAAAACATACGCAAGAAAGCGACAAGAGAAAAACGAGCCAAGATCGAGACGGAAAGTGTCAACGTTTTTTTTTTATTATCTACGTGTATGCATTTTATGTTTCTTTTCGCTGACATGTCGGTTTTAGGAAATGTATCGTTTTTTGCTGTTGTTGTTTCTTGTTGCTGGTTGTGGCACAATTAAATTCGACATTCGGTGGGGGAGTTCTATTAACCCTTGGACAAACATTTTATGCTGATGGTTTACTGATTTGTTAATTATTTTCAACACTATAAATAGAGGGATTATTACGCTTTTTTCAAGCTATTTCAAATAAACTAGATGATATTTGAGTGATATTTTTTGGAATTTGTACAGCATAAAATATCTCTAAAACACTCACATTATTTCCAATCAAATACGATGATAAAAGAAAATAATGTAACTGGAAGGTTGTTTGATCATTTAGTTCTAGTGTCAATGAGAAATGTTGGGAAATAATCCTTTGTAAAACTTCCCTTCCGTCAATACAGTAAAAAATCTCTAATGCAAGATTGGTGCCGTGACCAGGATTATTATTCGATTTTAAAATAGTAGAAAAAATATTTCTCACAGCACCTAAACGGATAGTTCACGAGAAGAAAAAAGCAAATCACGAAGAGCAGCATGATTCACACCATCAGAAAGAAGGAACCCCCCAAAATAAAAGCCCCCCACTGCAGCGTTATAAACGAACTAAAAGTAGAACACTTTTTAAAAGTCCAATAACCGAATCATAAAATCTACACCGGAACGGAACGGACGACATTTGTTCTGCCGGTGGTGTTGCCGATAGTCAGGAGTGCATCAGCCAGACGGTGCAACGGTGTGGACAAGAAAAGACACCCAACGTTACGTTTGCCCAAAAATAAATGACAGCACGCAGCGCTACGAAACACACAAGAACACCCACTAGATAGATTAATCCGAAAAAAAGGAGACAAAGTGAACTAAAAGCGAAGATTGAAAGCAAGAAACAAACAACGACACGATTGGCAGTTGTATCGGGTGAGAGGCGAAAGCGAATGTCGCTCCAAGTGAATGACTGCAGGCGTGCGTGTGCGCGCTCCATCCACTCTACTTCCGACGCGTCACACACGTGGGCGTTGTGGTAAGACAAAAATGTATTCACCGGAACGAACGAAACCCCTGCGGCTTCATTTGATCCGATCGGTTGGCGTACCATCGACGCTAACATCTACGCATGCAGAACCTTTTTTGTTCGGGACGTTGCAGAGATGATATTTTTGGTGATCAGTTCATAGAAAAGTCTCTGAGTCCAGAAGATACAGACAGGCAACAAACAAAAAAAAATGAAGGAACAAAAATGCACCCAAATTAGATATCTGCTTCGGGGTCAGTATTAATCACCTATTCAAGCGTGTGGACATAAATCAATGTCCACCCCGCAGCGGCCGAATGTTCGTTCGAACGGTGAAATTAACGCAGACTATCTTGAATATCTGTTCGGGGGCAGCGAAGTCGATGATACGGAGCCAGTGACTCCATGGCATCAAGAACATCAGGGTGTGGCGGCTTAAAACGATTCTTATGCTGCAAATGATGGATGCTTTTGTGTGGTTGCTTGAAGGGTGTCGAACATAATTAGCACCCATTTGTAGCTGTTAAAGGTGATATTTTTAAGATGGACTAAAAACGGTATCAACATTAAGGCAAGTTTTGGAATTCCAACACGATCTTGGCTATCGGATTAGCTGTAAAAACGTGCCAAAATTGTAATTCTGCTGCACACAATGGTGCAAATTTGACACTAAATCTTCTCCCGTGTGTAAGCAGCAGATTAAAAACGCCGAAAGTTATGCAATTCAAATGACAACATTAGCTTGTTATGATATTATTCAAAGCTTGTTTCGTTCGTTTAAAAGCATTCAAACTTTAAAGCAACCCCAGGCACAACTTACACCTTATGATCCATAAAAAATAGAATCAACTTTCTTCTTTTAAATCTAAAGTGCATCTAGAGAGCAAAATAATGTGTAGGGACCAGCATCGTCACGGTGCGCTACACAGCCATGATTGCATTTATTTAAATGAGCTGCACCCATATTAGCTCGGCCATCGCCAAGGGTTCTTGGCTATGAATAATAAAACCTTTGCCTTGAAAAACGCCCGGTGCGGGCCTGGGTGCCTCGCGCGTTATTGTTCTGTGGTATATCCTCAGCACTCACACGTCGGCTATATCTGCTGATGCTGAAAGCGAGCGTCCGGAGACCCGGATCTGGGTGCAGATTTTACGTTTTTACGAGCCTTTTTTCCATGCCATCGGTGCCATAATGTGCACTGTTCAAGTTGTAGGAAGCTGTGGAGCGGTACAGAAACGTGTCTGCAATAGACTATTGACTAATTGTTGAGCTAGTAACGAGCGGAAAGGTACGTCGTCGAGGTGCACAAACGAGGTGCGGCCAAGATGGGAGGCCATTCGGTGGCGGGCTACTAAACCGTCTGGGAAGCGTGCGCTTGTCGGTGGTTGCTTTCTCTTTCTAAGCATTTATGCAAATAAGATACTTCCCTTTCGAACTTTGCGAACTAGTGGGCTTATGCGAAAGGGTCGTCTTTTAACGTGCGGGCTGCAGGGAATGATGGCTCCACTAACCGCTTCCGTGTCCAGAGGGCGGTCTTGAAAAATCATCTTCCATCATCATGCACGCTGCTATCATCAGCGACATCGGAGGGAGGCACACACATCCATACAGCAAACACACTTCACCTCATTGTTGTAAGCTCGGCCCGAAGAATACTCGCATCTTCTTCTTCTTCTTCTTCTAAACCGCAAAAGAAGACAACAAGGCGGGTGTTTGTAAGTTAAAACGAAGAAGAGAAAAAATAAGAGGACGAGAGAAAAAAAATCATCTCAAACAAAACAACGATGCCGACGACAACAGGCAGCGGGTAGCAGCACCCGCATCAGCAAGATGCGGAAAATGGGAGCTTTACACAATCGTTTTACATACATAATCCCCGGGTCTAATGCTGCTGCATAAATTGTGTTTTCCGTGTGCGGGTTGTGGCGAAGGTTTCGCGACTTTATGCACATTTGCTTCCGGCTTTCGGGGCCGTGCAAAACTGGTATATCCCATTCGGCAGTACGCAACCATAGCGCGCTCAACCATTCACACGAACGAAGAAAGCAATATATTTGCATCAGCCCTTTTCGAGTATTCTGCGCGAGGGAGCGAGGATCATTTCAAATCCTTTCCGGTGCGCTGCGCCGATTTAAACCTGTTTGCAGAGACAATATTGCAGCATGTTGACGATATTGCAGGAGCTTTGGAACAGGTCTGCAGCGCACACAGCTGCAGCATGAAATGGTAGCGATTGCGCCTACGACGTTTCGTGGCCAATGGGTTCAACACGCTCAAAATTGTTGGAGCTCAATGTTACCATGAGATTTACACACATCTATTCTAAATACTATCATAAATATCTGATTTGATGATAGATCACCGATAATCATCAAATTGATTCGCAGTGATTCTTAAACTTCTCCAACATTTCCCAATGGAATTCTCTGGCATTATATCAGGTCTCTCATGTAACAAGAATGTCACCAAACAACCCTGGTTGAATATATGTCTTCATTTGATGTGATTTTTGAGTAAACATTACAAGATATCTACTAAAAGTGACATTCTGAGAACTCAATGTCGCATGAAAAAAACTTGAGTACTTGTACTTTAGGATATTCGCATAGATGTGAAGTTTAGTTTTAATTAAGTATTAAAACTAAGAGTACAATATCCTGGGACTGTAAAGTACATTCAACTACCATTGCAATCTCAACCATTTTTCCGCAAAATCCTTAAGGGATCAACTCGTTTCTCGTGCACTTTCTCACAACGTTTAATCAATCCATCACACACACACACAATGAAACATGAGGCACAAAAAATATCCATTGTACTTTAGAGGATTTGATGTTTCGTCATGCTATTGTAGTCTTTTTTCTTCCGGTACTGAATACATTTTGGCCTTTGCCGAGTACCGGCTGAACTTTTGGTGTGGAGCTGACAGACTCCATGCCGGGTTATCGTGCTTCTGGAAAGTACTTACACACCCTAACGCTTCGTTCGTCGAATTTTTTGGACTCATATTTCGTGTGCGAGAGAGCGGGAGTTTTTTTTTTCTTCTTCGCACAACACACTATTCCAATCGCAATGACGCTGATTTTTCTTCACACCAAAAAAAAAAAAAGAGCATGGAATGTCCGGGGTCCAGGGACCAAATGGAGGCTTTCAAACAAAAAAGTACACAAAAAAACCTGACTCCCATTTTTGTAACCATCTCATGTTTTTTTGTTCATCTTCCACTTGGAGATCGTTCCAAAAACGGACTTGTCAATGGGGAAAAATGGCAAATACAGAAGCATAAAACCACACCACCCTCTCCCTCTTCCCCTTATCCTTAACCAGCTTTCGGGGTAGCAAAAGTCGAGAAACATCGGTGACACAATTCGAATCGTACACCTCGCATCCGGGGGCGAAATATACTGGCAGGTTTAGCCGAACGGCCGTGTTACAAAGTTCAAGCTCAAACTGCCACCAAATGGGCACACACATAAAACGGAATGGTTGTATTACATTATGTTTTATATTATGTCAATATCCTTCGGTTCGTGCCGTGTCTTGCCGTGGCCGACCTAAATTACATCACTCCGCGCCGAGTTTTCCTGGGCGCAGTTTCCCCATTTCCACTGTTTCCACGAACCGTGTGTTTC
Source organism: Anopheles rivulorum (assembly GCA_018908115.1). Classification (NCBI taxonomy): domain Eukaryota; kingdom Metazoa; phylum Arthropoda; class Insecta; order Diptera; family Culicidae; genus Anopheles; species Anopheles rivulorum. The sequence continues at coordinate 16,151,601 of CM032178.1, forward strand.
AACCGACCCGTAAATGTGCACATATTTCGCGCTCGAATGATTCGAGGTAATGTCGGTTTTTTTTNTTGTACTTTAGAGGATTTGATGTTTCGTCATGCTATTGTAGTCTTTTTTCTTCCGGTACTGAATACATTTTGGCCTTTGCCGAGTACCGGCTGAACTTTTGGTGTGGAGCTGACAGACTCCATGCCGGGTTATCGTGCTTCTGGAAAGTACTTACACACCCTAACGCTTCGTTCGTCGAATTTTTTGGACTCATATTTCGTGTGCGAGAGAGCGGGAGTTTTTTTTTTCTTCTTCGCACAACACACTATTCCAATCGCAATGACGCTGATTTTTCTTCACACCAAAAAAAAAAAGAGCATGGAATGTCCGGGGGCCAGGGACCAAATGGAGGGTTTCAAACAAAAAAGTACACAAAAAAACCTGACTCCCATTTTTGTAACCATCTCATGTTTTTTTTGTTCATCTTCCACTTGGAGATCGTTCCAAAAACGGACTTGTCAATGGGGAAAAATGGCAAATACAGAAGCATAAAACCACACCACCTTCTCCCTCTTCCCCTTATCCTTAACCAGCTTTCGGGGTAGCAAAAGTCGAGAAACATCGGTGACACAATTCGAATCGTACACCTCGCATCCGGGGGCGGAATATACTGGCAGGTTTAGCCGAACGGCCGTGTTACAAAGTTCAAGCTCGAACTGCCACCAAATGGGCACACACATAAAACGGAATGGTTGTATTACATTATGTTTTATATTATGTCAATATCCTTCGGTTCGTGCCGTGTCTTGCCGTGGCCGACCTAAATTACATCACTCCGCGCCGAGTTTTCCTGGGCGCAGTTTCCCCATTTCCACTGTTTCCACGAACCGTGTGTTTCAACCGACCCGTAAATGTGCACATATTTCGCGCTCGAATGATTCGAGGTAATGTCGGTTTTTTTTTTATTCTTTTAGTATTTTTTTTCAGAACTGCTGTTTTTTTTGTTGTTGCTTGGAACGAACATTTTCCGGTAATCTGTGTTCGACGGAGTGAGTGTGTGTGTGTACCGGTTGTTCCTACTGCTCGCGTCTGCAACAGTTTTTCCCCACCGGTAATGGGATTTGTTTGACGATGTTCTATTCTTAATCCTTTAAAATGAAATTGATGTTATTCCTTGTGCACAGAAATCTCGAACGGACGGCGCCGGCTTCCGGACATACTTTGGAACATGAGTAACTGTAAGAGGTGGGATTAGGCGGATCGTTATTGGATCAGTTTAGATAAAATACCTTCGCATTGTTTTATGACGAAAAATATAAGAACATAAATCTGTTCCATCGAAAAAGAGAGGAAAACAATATTTTCGCTCATATTTAATCTTATTTATACACTAAACGAAATAAATAATACATATTATTATTTGAAGCAAACATCCAATCACAAAGGCACACTAACTGTTGCGAAGAAAACCATGCTTCCAACGATAAGGCATAGTTTTGCTGTGTTGTCCTATACCACAAACATACTTATCTGCTCGCCTCCAGCCACCAAAGAGCACCTGGGCTGGTGCACTTGCCTCGGTATGGACGATACGGAAACTCTGGCCAGGGTGGGTGGGTTGCAATTACCCCTTCCCGGTACCCCACGGTTGGACAAACAAACAAACACCGGTTGGAGATGATGACAATATTTTGCCAACCCGAGAGGAGTACGGACCGGCAATCTCATCTTAAAACGCAACCTTCAACCATACCCACCCCTTGACGATGAGGAGAAGAAAAAGGGTCTCGTGACGGGCGAGTTTCCTCCACCCCGTGTTCCACCCCGTTTCATGTTCCGTTCAGGGAACCGTGTTTAGATACTTTCCTACCAGCGGTTAAAGAAAGAAGCGCCTATCACCCACACACCACGCAAAAAAAAAGCCAATATGCCGATGTCACGAGGAAGAAGCAATCCCAGCAACACCAGCATTCGCCGCCCGTGAAATCGCCTCCTTTGCTCGCAAACACACCAATACGCCACACACAAATAACAACAACGGCGACATCACGGAGCACGGAAGGAAGATAAATGAGTTTAGTATGTAAACAACGTGATTTCAACACACAGCTGAGTGCTTCTTATCTGCACCACGACAAGCTTTACACCATCATGGGAATAGTTTGGTTTTTGTCTTTCACCGGTATTCGGGCTCGGGGGCCGCTCTCGACATTGGGTGTACATTGGGTGGCTAAAAATAACTGGTGCAACATAAAATGCACCATCAACGGCAGAAGGGCCCCGCAGCATACACCAGCATTACAAGAAGTATGGAACGGATGGGACATTCAGGGTTTGCCCATGTGGTTTTGCTTTTGTTTAGCAGTTTAGATGGCTGTGTGACAAGAAATGCCATCGCCAAACAGTGAAACCGTCAGCCTAGTGGGTTTGCACCTTTGCAGACGGCATGGCACGCTATTTAAAATATGCATTTTGAAGGTAAACCCTGTCCCAACGATTGCACATCATCGTAATGCACAAAATGTACTACTTGCTCCAATTATGGTAAATTCATCTGCTATAATAATAAGATCCCTAAACGACGTTGTTAAACATGCTAACAAGATAGTCGTTTTCTTGTACTTGATGTACTGATAGAAGTATATTGGGTTAGTTAAGTATAAAAATCTATTTATTCTGTATAAATATATAGCTCTGAACATAAAAAAACTCCTTTATCTTATTAAGCTATTAATGTTATGTACCATAAGAAGAAAGTAAATAATAAAATTGATCGCATTTACCACCCGGTTGGTTTGCCTGTTGGCCAATGAACCGTGGGTAACAGCATGAAGAAGTATTGTTGCTCGGTTGTTTGTGGGAAACTGTTTTTTGTTTCCTTCTTTCTCTTTCTCTCTCTCTCTCTTTATCTCCGGTTAGTAAATAATGTACCAAGCAGCTTTAGTTGAACCATCGAAGAAAATAAATCATTTCATTCTATGTCGATGGCAGTGATTTGCCGTTTCCGATAAGAAAAACCAAACGCACGAGAAATCGTAACACCAACATTCGACCATAGGAGTCGAAACGGTTGACCAATCACTATTTCCCCACGTGGAAATTACCATTCGGTGAGCAACAAAAAAAAAAACGGTAGTGTGCGTCGTATTTGTATAAGCAGTATGTGTACCGAAATGTAACGTAATCATTACTTCTGCCCATCAGCGTGTATTAGTGCAGCACGCAAAGGTCGCACACCAGTTTAATGTGGGACCTTACGTGTGGTTTTTCTTTTCGAAATGATTCGAAAACCACCACTTCATACACGCCTCGTGTGATGGGTGAAGCACAAAGAACGAGGGCCTAAGTCAAAAAACATTAGGACAGGACGTCCTCCAACAAATCCTTCCAAGGTCAGAACCTGAAGTGCTGGAATAAGTAGTTGGACGGTGAATACCGTCGTCGCCAGCAATCGTCAAACAAGCCGACCTGGTTTTCATGGTCCGGTCCTTTTTTTTTTGTGTGTGTTGGTGGGAAATTATGTAGGGCTTAGGGTGCGGACACTGGTTTATGTGTTTCCCCTAGACCTTATAATGAGGCAGGATTAAATCAGGACGAATGCGTACTGTTATTGATTTTTCCACCGCCCAAGCGGCACACGCAGAAGGCACAGAAATGGTGTGCTCAAGCCTTATAGATTCTTGTGATACAAATGGAAATTATTTTGACCAATAAGAAACAGGGTACCAAACAATAAAATAAATAGCTAAAAAGAAATACTTCAAAAGAGTCTAAAGAGAGCATTACTATTGCTACATTCAAGAGAACAAAACGACCAACACAAACGATCACCAAAGAGCGCCCTTTGTAGTTTGCTTCGAAATAGCAAAATGGCACGTTTTGTTCGAAAAATTCTTTGTTCCCGAAAATGTTGTCGAGCTGTTCGGTTTACCGGAAGCTTCACGAATGTTATTCGTGCAAAAATGAAACAAACTGACTGAGTACAAAATAAAAAAACGACAACACTTCCTTCACACACACACATACACACACACACACACCAAAACACGATGAGTGTAAGGTGGCTGGCAGTAGCACATTTTTGCTTGGAGCATTCGGAAAGTGCGAATCTGTACAATTCATGGGACACTCCCGTGCTCAACTTTTCTGCAGTATCATCACCCGGGGGTATATTCCGGTTTCAGTTTATTTCAATTTAGGTTTGTCTATTCCGGGTCGCTGTGTGTTCCGTGTAGTGAGGGTGTTCCCTTCCTTCCTTTTGCTTCCTCCCGATGCCTCACACCCCGTGCCGATGGTCACGTTTTTATCGATTTGACAGCAAAGTACGGAAAATTATGTGCAGCACACCGACACTACCGAGGATGTATAAAGAAGACGCCAAATGATAGCACACGAAATGCACACCTACACACACACATACTGTTGGGAGTACGAGTAGGGATAATTTGAATAATAAACGAAAGGATACGAAATTGCAAAATAATGGTACAGATAAAAGAAGGTCACTACTACTGCTATTATTATGATAGCGGGAATACGTCGTAGAATACTAACGACGACTGTAGTGCGTTTCAGTTACGAATTTTATTTTCAATATTTACAGACTCCAATCGAATGTTACGGCAAGAAAACAGGTAAGGACTTTTAATAGAAGAGTTATAAAAATGAAGTCATAATGGTATTTAGCAAAGAATCCAAACGCATAGTAATTGGATGCATATTATTATATGCTGATTACATCAACAAAGAAGTTCCGTGTTGTAGTCGAAAATTAACACACCGAAATTGATGCTACGTGACCTTTTTATCGATAAGCGCAGCGATAACATTTTATTGACCGTCCACCGTGCCTACCAACGGGGCACTAGGTGCCACACACACATACACACAAAAACGCCTAGAATTTATCCACAATCCAAGATGGATAAACCAAAAAAAAACCTCCCGAAAATAATTATCATTTCATCCGGCATTCCCACTCTTCCGTACGTTACTCACGCCCGTACGTGACGACCCGGGCGACAAAGGTAGCGATGAGGTCCTGTGTAAGCCACTTCCACGCCGTGGAAACCGAAAACTTAACAAAGCTTTTGCGAGGAAACACAGGAACGCAGCAGCACGAACGAGCAGCAAAGAAAATTGGCTCCTATCGCGTGGATGTGTGATGGAGTGTAACTGCCAATTACAGGTGCTTTTCATGCCGCGCTTCCGATACGCGCTGGATGTCTGCCCGGATGTAAGCGCAGCAAGCGAACTAAATCGAATTATATTTCGATTCAATTACTACTAGTCCGGGCACGGCGCCTTTTCGTTTGGCGGTGTGGCACAAACCCGTCCAAACACGCCAAGCACAAAAGGGACTCCGCGATCTCCGGGCACGGGCAGAAATGGATAAACGAGTCAAAACAGCAAAACCTGCCTGGATATCTCTGCTTGGTCGATGAACTGCCATCGAATGGACGTTTCTCCGCTTGCCAAACAACCGGAACGGCATCTACGCACATTTTGTAATCGGAAGCATGGCCCCTGGACAAGAACACATTCGAAAAGGGGGTTCAGGCAAGGGATGGGCAAAGTTTCGAAAAAATGGTGCGATTTGAATTCATCCCTTTGTGAAATGGAGCGGATCGGTTTTCTACAGGTTCTTTAATCTGGTCTCGAATATGGTTCTTGAAGTCGCTCAAAAGTTCCTATTAACTAGTCCTCCAAATATTGTTCAAAAGTTCATATGAACTATCGTTCCAAAGATTGTTTCAAAGTTCCTATTAACTATTTCTCTAAGTATTGTTCCAAAGTTTATATGAACTATCGTTCCAACAACCGTTCAGAAGTCCCTATTTATTATCACTCAGAATATAATTCCAATAAATGACGCTCAAAATGTCGTTCCAATAAAAGACATCATTAGATTTACTTGACAAATGTTTCGCAGGGCTTTTATCTTGAAATTCAGTCGTGACATTTGGAGATTCGTAGGAACGATATTTGGAAGCATCGAGCTGTGGTTTATGTGCACCATTCGAATGCATTTGAAGTGCGACATTTCTCGAACATGAACGGAGCGCTTTCGTTCCTGCTTCGTTTACATTTTCCCATCACTAGTACCGACACCCGTAGAAACCCGTCCTTGATTGGCGCTTGTTCACTCGTCAACTGCCGCTGACGGACCCGGCTGCCGGTGGGACCGGTATATCCTTTTCGGATGGACACACCAAAGGATTGAAACCAGTCGACATCATGCGCTATTAAAAACAATTACACGCCAAAGGGTGAGCCGAAAATTAAATTAAATGAACAGAAATTAAAAACACGAGCTTGAGAGCTGCTTTTGCACGAGACACGCGGTGCCTCCCGGTGCAGAGGAACACAGGTCCTTCTGTTTCGGCTCTTTGTTTTTTTTTCTTCTTTTGGCTTGCCGCACATAATGAAAGCGCGAGATTCACCTCAACCTTCGGTGGGTCGACGAGTAGGAATCCTCTTTTTTTTGCGGGGTCATTTTTTCCAACCCAAAAACACGACGGGCGATGGTGGAGTAGCGCTAAATCTAAAGAGTCCTTTTTTTTGTTGGGTGGAACGATACACCGGCGCGCTTTATCTTGCGAAAGTGCTGTGGGGAATTGTTTCGTTTTTGGTTTATTTTTTTTTCAACTGGTACTGTGTTTCGGAGCACATCCGCCCGAATCTTTGTGCGAGTGATGGTATGCGCCTCTGTATCACGGGTCGGTAACGGTGTCACACAATTACCAACCATAACTCTCGCTCCGCTGGGTTTGTGTACGCGCGGCGTTCAGGTGATGTGTCGCGTTCGTTGCGTGGAACCAGGGAGAAAGAATTTGTGCCAAACCGTCCTTACCTGCGTCGAAAAGGGATGAAAAGAGCAAGATAAAAAGGGAATCGTTATTAATTGACGTTTAATTGAAATTTACATTCGCATTGCTACGCAAAAATAATACACTCTATCGCCTTTTGTGAGCAGAAGCAGGGGAACCACGCGAAACACCCGGGAAGGTGGCAATAATGGATGTAAACTAATTTCCCATTATGCTTGCTCGCTTTGGTATCGGTTTAGCAGTGGAGCTAGTACGCTACCAAGAGCAAGGGATGGGCTAGACCACAACAATATCATTTGTTACTAGGTTTCTATGTACAAAACGGGCATTCGCCTAGCATTGTTTTCTATTCAAGGTGGTACTTTGAGCCATCGAATCGATTGCTTTTTTTTCAATGAAGTTTTTAAACTATCTTCAATTAAATTTGTCTTCAAACAGGACCTTATGGTGTAGAATATAGTGAACAAATCGATAAAACTGCAATTATCGAGAACGCTTCAAATCTGAAGAGGATACCATCCTCACCTACTTAATACCACCGTAGCACAACAGTTCAAGCTGGAACACGCTACCAAGTTGCATCGACGTATCCTTTAGGCAACGTTATTGATCTTCCATATTTGCGATTAAAGGATACTAGCATTACCAGATGCCCTACATACCCGGTGTGAGAAGGGCACACATACACACCGAGGACATCGAGAGGGCGTCGCTTGACAGCTGTAGTTGGACCGGGAGATATGTTGAGCAAACAGAATCACTTTCCGGCTTTTGGTTACCGACCTACCGGTTCATCTTCTGATGGGAACTAGCGGTAAGGTGCGGCAGTGTCTGAGGTTGTTAGCAGCACAATCCTTGTTAGGCTAGCTCAAACAGAACAGCGCATCCCCATAATGGTCACGACACTTTCCCGGTGGAACATTTCAATAATGGTGCCTCCTCTATCTCGCTCGGTACCGTTCCATCCGGGAAGGACAGCTAACTCCGCTGTGTTGCCCACAAAACTTGCCGTGTGTATTTATTTTAATTGCAATCCTTACATCACACACCCAACAAACGACCACCGAATGCCTTTACCGTTGGCAACCGAAGGGCTGTAACCAAGAGGCTACAGCAGAAAGAATGACGCCCGCACACCACTTGACGATACAAACTCCATCGTCGCCATGGCGTCTCGCTTAATGAAGTGGTAAACAGCTGCAGCCGAGCAGCAAATGATGCAACACAACGCATCCATCTTGCGCCTAATTGAAGAAGCGAGATTAAGGCAGCAAGAAAGACGACGGAGATATAAAGGTGGGCGGAGATGATGTGTGCACGCTACAGTTACAGGAGAATATTTTCCCAACACAAGAGAAGAAAGCAACGTCTTTCTAGACGCAAGTGAGGCACGGTTGACAATACGTATCACAAACCCGTGCATAAGAAAATGAGCGGTTGACTTTTATTTGATTAGATTACGTCTAGCAGGCGTACCTTAAGAAGAGTAAAAACGTCAAACTACAGTGGGATGTACTAGATGATAGAACATCTCATAAACTAAACAAACACGCATTTGGAATTTATTTTTTAAGCGTAGAAACGAAGTTATCATTATAANAGCAGCACAATCCTTGTTAGGCTAGCTCAAACAGAACAGCGCATCCCCATAATGGTCACGACACTTTCCCGGTGGAACATTTCAATAATGGTGCCTCCTCTATCTCGCTCGGTACCGTTCCATCCGGGAAGGACAGCTAACTCCCCTGTGTTGCCCACAAAACTTGCCGTGTGTATTTATTTTAATTGCAATCCTTACATCACACACCCAACAAACGACAACCGAATGCCTTTACCGTTGGAAACCGAAGGGTTGTAACCAAGAGGCTACAGCAGAAAGAAAGACGCCCGCACACCACTTCACGATACAAACTCCATCGTCGCCATGGCGTCTCGCTTAATGAAGTGGTAAACAGCTGCAGCCGAGCAGCAAATGATGCAACACAACGCATCCATCTTGCGCCTAATTGAAGAAGCGAGATTAAGGCAACAAGAAAGACGACGGAGATATAAAGGTGGGCGGAGATGAGGTGTGTGCGCTACAGTTACAGGAGAATATTTTCCGAACGCAAGAGAAGAAAGCAACTTACTAGACGCAAGTGAGGCACGGTTGACAATACGTATCACAAACCCGTGCATAAGAAAATGAGCGGTTGACTTTTATTTGATTAGATTACGTCTAGCAGGCGTACCTTAAGAAGAGAAAAAACGTCAACCTACAGTAGGATGTAGTAAATGATAGAGCATATCATAAACTAAACAAACACGCATTTGGAATTTATTTTTTAAGCGTAGAAACGAAGTTATCATTATAAACGTAAAACAAAATGTCAATATTTAAAATTTCATAATTCAGTGAAACGGCGATTATTCGTGCCCGGATAAGTGAACCACAAGGATAACAGGCACACCTACTATAAGTAATAAATATTAGTACATAATGTAAGATTGATTGTGCACTTGTAATTTGTTTCATTTCATTTTTTGGTATATTATTATACCAAAAGTTTACACATTTTGTTTGATATTGTTTTGTACAAAATTGAACCGCTACATAACCGAGTTGCACGGATAATCCGACTCCCGGATAATTTTGAGATTTTGTAAGAATTCTACCTAAGAAGCGACTGTTTTAGGTGTAATATTACTAAAATATGGAGATGACACTAATTTACAACCAAACCATACTAACCTTCACAGTGGTTCAAACGATATTGTAACATAAAACACACCAAACTAAATTACACTTTGTCCAGCTTTTCCATAGCATTTCTCTTTAGTATTACCATTTAAAGTGCCGCACATAAATGGCGGCTCCCGGCACTTATTACACCGTACGCCACTGTAATTATCGACACACATTCGGCGAAAACAGGCACTTCCATTCGTCAGCGCTCGTTTCCATGTAGCCCGCGCCGGGCGCTAACCATCAAAAGAACGTGCGGCCGAGGAAATGAGCAACGAAAAACGAAACATATGTGAATTTCCTATTTCCGGCAAAATGCTTCCATGAAACCAAAGAATGAAAGAAAAAAAAGCACACACACACACACACGCATACGGACAAAAAAATTCCCAGCGTGAAACCGCCATTATCTGTGGTGCCTGCCGCGTTTGCGCCGCGTGGTGGATGCGAAACACGAGGAGTTCATTTTCACTGCTGTGGCAACACACAGTTTAGTATATTGCTTAACCAATAAACACCTCACCGAATCCACTCAACGCCAGTTCCGAGCCTTTTGCTGTTCACTATCGATGGGGAAGAGGAGGAGGAGGAGGGGGGAGGGGTGTAGAATTTGCAACCAACCGAACACAGCCAAATAAAAGTGGCAGGTAAGAGAGTGTGTGCGTGTATGTGTGTGTATGTGTGTGTGTGTGTGTGTGTGGTTGATGGTTACTGCTGCTGCTGTTTTGTCGATCGGTAATAAGAAGGGTTCGCGGCAGTTGAGGCAGTGGGTGGGCGTGTGAATGGGGCTTAAATCGCCGACATTTGAAAGGACTGAAAGGATTCGTCGGTTTTGAATGGGAAGCAGCACAACAAAAACGGGATCCAAATCATTAGGATTAGGTCATGAGCCGCTCATCAGCCCTGTTTCATCCCCTCCTCCCCCTACCACAATCCACCCACCCACCCCTTCTCACATTGGTGTTTTTTTACCTCCCAGCCTCGCCTGATGCTATCGAAATGTTTGATGAAACCCAGCAGGGCTTCAGTTCCTCTCGTCCACCAGCTAACCCCGTTTTCCCGTCCCGCACCATCAAGTTCTTCTATTAAGGGTGGTTTTATAAAAAAAAAATCGCAAACCATAACCTGTGCGGGTGTGGACTTGCGTGGGTGATGTGGCAAACGACGCTGCTCATTGTACACAACGATTATTGTGCCGCTATCTAACAAACGGAAAAAATATACACCGGGGCACAGAAGCCCACCCCCCCCGGGACTCGAAAAGGTCCAAGACATTTAAAAAGGGAAAAAAAGAGAAAAAAAGGAAAAAAGCAGATGATTTTTCAACGCAACCGCGGTTGGTAAAGCTGTTGCCAAATTGTGCGCGTGTATTCGTATGGAAATAGGCACACAGCAATAAAGCAATTTTGCAGCCCGCGCGCTTGCTTCGACCTCCCCCGCCGTTGCTTGGTTGCGCGTTTTTCCAAAAAAGAAAAGAAAAGAAAAATCGTCCCAGTTCATCAACCGTCCGCTCTCAAATGATGTTTTGATGATGGTACCTGAGGAGCAGGTTTTGGGCGGGCGCACATTACGTCACAAGGTTCGTGGGCTCCGGTGGCGGTGGTTTTTTTTTTGGTTGTTGTTGTGTGTGGCCCAAGATGGATTACCAGGCGGCCCCATAACATGCGAGAGGGCAGGTTTATTGTTTGCCAGAATTTTCCGTTCTGCAGCATGGTATTTTTCTCGCGAAAAGAACACACACAAAAAAAGGAGAAAACTTCTTCTGAAAGTGAGTTTTGCTGGCAAGTCTATTGTGGTTGTCTTTCGCTCGGAGCCATTTTTTCGGAAAAACATAAATAAAATAAAGGTTACGGTAGAACTTTGCAAGTATCATTGTGGCTGTGTGCGGGTGGTATTGTGTGAAAGGTGCATTTGTATGCAAATCAATACACACACACAAAAAAAAAAAAAACTGAATCGAAAGGAATTTGGGTGGTATGCATTGTGAAGCAGGGAAAGAAAGTAAAAAAAAGGCTTTTATGATTGTTGTACGTTTATCTAATTATTTGCGATTGTACACCAATAAAACGAAAAACATGCTTCAACTGCTTTATCATATTTTAAACTGAACGTAACGAACTGTTCAAGGTAACGAACTTTTCATCTACGAAACGACCAGCACAAAAAGGTGTCTGGCACACACAATCTGCACCACACCGGATGGAGAGTCACAGTCAATCAACGCTTTATGGCTTCGGGAACAATCTCATTGCCAATGCTGCAATGGTCCTTGCACACCATGTCATGAATTAATAAAGGATCCCTCCGTGATCTGCGCGCTAACGGCAAACGTTTGAACCCATACATTACAGCTACAACCGCCAGTAACGCTCCCGTGTGTCACGTGTCGGTGCCAAGTGATGCTCTCCAGATCCACTCGTTAGTCGATGATGGTGATGAAGGTGAAGGTGAAAAAAGAACCGGATAAACATACGAACAAATAAAATCCATTTGGGGCAAGAAAAACGAAAAACAGATCGATGACAATGCAGCAACGGACAAGGGACATGGGGTTCGAAATGCTAGCTAATGCTGACGCATGTATCAACAAACCGAGCGAGATCTTTCTCCGAACGATTGGGGGTGAAGCTCGCGCTCGCTCCAGGTCTTAAGATGGTCGTGCACGTGTGAAGCAAGAGAGGTTTCCTTTCCCATTTTTAACGTTCAATCGCACGCTATATCCGTCCATCCGAGGAAGGTTGGAAAATTATTTACAACTCACCTCGAAAGCGCCACACGGGTTCGTTGTCTTTGGCGCGGTAGGAAACAGTAGCTAACCACAGCCAGCTTTGCTTCGCGCGTTCCTTCAATCACACGGTTGACACCTTTCAATAAATGCGCATCAAACAATCAATCACCGTGCAGCAGTGGGAGGACTTCCCGAAGAAAATGGAAAGTCGGCGAATGGAAAAATCATTCCTCACGGGTACTTAACTACCAAGTACTACCAAGTACTTAACTTTACGGCGAAAGCAGCATCCACTTACGTTTGACATTTGCAGAAACACGTTTCCACGCGACAACAGTACACTCCCGGCCCAGTCAATTTGGAATGTTTTATGTGGAGGAGCGCCGAGGATGTTTTCTTCCAATTTTAGTGTGAAAAATAAAAATCATTTAGCATTTTACTAAAATAAAACCCAGAAATATTAAAAACAACACGTCCTTTTTTTATCTAACCATATTATTTTTCAAACTCCCCCAACTGAGTTCATCCTTTCGAAACCGGTCGAATGGCAGGTGTGCGAGGTCGCAATGGAGAATTAAGGGTGGAATAAAAATGATAGCAATCCTTTCCGCACTGCAGACAACTCGGACACCAAACTCATTAATCAACAATGATGGCCACCCACCCATCCCCATTCGCGCTTGGCACCCGGGACCGTAAAGCGGTTTCGAGCCGGAAACTCACCCACGCAACGAGCCAAAAAGTGGAGGAAAAAAAGGCCGAGCACCCCCCGAATCGAATAAAATCATTCATACGTGGTGGTGCGCGCGGGCACAAAACTCTTTCTGCACCAACCCAGTTTTGGGGGGGGGGTGAAAGCTTTCGCGCAAAGGAGAAACTTTTCGGTAGTGATTAGAAGGGGGGCAACAACAACAACAAAAAAAAAACATCCGGAAGGACTTTCGAAGCTGCACTGAACTGTCCGGGAGTTCACGAATACTGGAGGGAAATAGGGAAAGTGTGCAGACAGCACAACCCGAACGAGCCATGCACATGCTATTTCTGCTTCATTTTTTATTTTTTTTTTTTGCACGATCTCACAATCACTTCAATTTCCCAGTGCTTGAGAAAAGTTGCTCCTTCTTCCATGTCCTCCCCCTTTCACTCCTTCCACATGCTTTCGGGAAATCGTTCCACACGCGTGGAAAATGAACACCCGACGAGAAAGAGAGATAGGAAGGAAAGAACAATTTTTACTTTTTCATTCACTCCGGTCAAACAAACCAGAGTCAGAAATGTATACCGATGAGGCGAAGGAAAACATTTTCCAGACAAGCAAGAAAAATAAAAACACGCGCGGGTCGTCCTTCCCAAAACGGAGCTGCACAGAAAGGAAAAGAAACAAATAAAACGCACATAAATCAACACATTCTAAAATCCAACAGGCGCGTGAGCAAGGCGCTAACTGGTTGTCTGTAATGAGCGCGAAGCGAACAGGAAGATACAAGGAGAAACCTGGAAATAATAAACAAGCGCGCCTGAACTTCCAAACCAGGCAGCATAAACGGAGCATAACAACCGTGAGTTTGCCGTCCGATTGCTTAACATTCAAAACCTATCCTTATTTTTTTGTACGCTCTTCTTAGGTCCTCACATCCTTCCTCACCTACCCTTTCCCGCACACACCTGATGAAAATCATATTTTTCCGATGTCAAACTTTCCGAACGAAGCCCTTCAACCGTCGGCGGATCGAAACAACAAAAACAACCATTGGAATGGAAGCGAAATGCGAAGTTGGTGTGTGTGCAGCAACCCTATCCGGCATATACATACATATATATTCGGCAAACGGAACGGCCCACACACACACACACACACGCATACAGAGTAGACCCTAAAGCAAAACTTTTCCTTCCGGCCATGGTCGTGTTATAAAGGAAGCCCTGTCGATGCCGAATCGTATGCCGACGGTTGTTCCTGTTGCTGCGGTAAAAGTTTCACCAGCAGAAGGTTTATTTTCCTTTTTGCCCAATGCACACTACAAACCATAATGCTTCACCGGTGCCAACTCCGCGTGCTGTGTGAGTTGAGTGGGAGTTGCTAAGGGTGTAAATTATACTGCAGCGAGAAGGCTGTAGGCCACACAACTGGGTTGCATTTCCATCACTCTCCGGACAGGCGTGTCATGATGATAGTTTTGCGCGGCAAAAAAAAACACCCTCTGGAAGTAAATTTTATGCAAAACGATTAAAACAGAAAGCGCATCCGTCGCAGGTTGGGCGGCCCCCCAACCGCCCAAGTGTGCCAAAACATCCACGAAATGTGAAGCTTTCCATCTGGGAAAAAAAGTTGGTGTGCAGCAAATTTGCCAGTTTCATTCTTTGTTTCATTTGCTGTTTTCGACTGGTTGAAGAGAGAGAGAGAGAGAGAGAGAGAGAGAGAGAGATAAAAAAAAAGAAAGGGAAGGGCTCCTCCATCGAACGTTTGTCGAGACGAGTGAAGAAAAACAATATTCCTTACCGAAGAACCGACCACAAATTCTTCGCCTACTTTGTTTCGGCAAGAGATAGAATACATAATTACCACGAGCGCTCGACAAGTGTGTGCGCCGCACAGATACCACCTATCTGCTACATACAAACAAACCAACAAAACAAAAAAAAAGAGACGCTCACGGGAAAAGTGGAAATCCTTTTTCCATCCCGGAACATTTCATCGCTTCTATAATTTATAACTTCCTTTCTCCGTTGGGTGGCCGCTTTTTCTCAGCTTTTCGAGAGTTTTAAGCAACCCATCCGTCGTCGTCGTCGTCAGTACCACCGGCTGATACGGATGCTGTGAAGAAATGTTACGGCCCAGTGCTTCTTGGCGAAGGATTCAGCGATTCCGCCGCGATTTCGATGTAGTGTCGAGCGTTTGAATGAAATAAGACAGAAATGCAGCGAACACTTGACTAGTATAATGAAGACCCATCGAGTGAGGGGATTCTGGGCTTGGAGAACAAAGTCCAAGAGAAATGTTATCGTCTACTTTCGATCGTCTTTATTTCCCACTCACACTGGATACGGCAAAGCACAGCAACGCAAGCGAGGCAAAAGTGAGGAAAGTTAATTTGAAAAGTTTTTCCTTCCAAATAGAGCAAGGCAGGAAAAAGGAAAGCAAAACAAAAGTACAACATGGCAAGTATTCGAAATTGTAGCCAGCCCGCGTGCTCGAACCTTTTGCTCGCTGCTGGGACTGTGAGAAAGGAAATAAAAATTTAAAAAACAATTCCCCTTTTTTTTCGCTGCATGTAATCCTTTCGACGATGGGCGAAGCTTTCAACCCGGTTGGGCACGGGGCACGAACGAACGAACTAACCAGCAAAGTTACACAATCGGTATTGGAAAAGCTTTACCGTAGCGTTTGTCTGTTTAATTAGCGAAGGCAAACGTTAAACAGACGCACAATGAGGTGGACAGAAGCTGGAAGGAGCCCATCAATCATGGCCGGATCATGCTAATCAGCAGGTTTGCATTAGTGATGGGTAAATTCGACAAAAAAAGCGGAATCGCTTCCGAAAGACTCCTCTATTTTTGGAAGCGATTCCGGAAGGTAGGTGCAATACTCCGAATTCGGAGCCGTCCGGAGCCGTCCGGAGAAGTCGGAGCAGTAGGAGCCGTCCGAAGTAACCGATAAAGGATACTTTATTATCCTATCCAAGCTCCGGACTGCTCCGACGGCTCCACACGGCTCGACAGGGGCGAAAACGATGCAGATCGTGGGAGTACAAGTAGTTGCATTAAAATTTGCTTTAAAGCGCAACATTACCAGTTAAATATTCACCCGGATAAAATAATGATTTGGTAAGGAACTAAGGTTATGTTTTGATTTAATTTTATTGCATTTTTTAGATGATAGAACAACGCAAAACCTAAGAATCTGTATGACACACGTCGGCGATTGAAACCATCCAAAAAAGTATCTCATTATTATATTACTTTTCAATATAACGATTTATTTACTCCAGAGCTCACCCCCAACTATTGCTTGGCGTATCAATCAGGCAAAAACAAATAAGTTTTACACACTTTGTACGAGGGAGACGAACAAGGTGATTTATCTCCATGCGCGATCGATTGCGATGAAGCCAGTTATTATCGGACTTTCCAATGCTGGAACAGTGCGAACGTAAAGGTCGTCGCAAGCCCCAAACCCCGGGAACGGAGCGGATCGAAAGGCGGATGCAAATCGTTTATTAAACCGCACACCCGCAACTTTTGAAAGGCAATAAATTTAATTTTGCAACGCTGTAAAACCTTAAACTCGACCTTTCCCGGTAGCCGGGCCAGGGATTGATATAAATTCCTTTATGGAGCTGGTAAACCACATGAAAAGTATCAAAAATTGAAGAAAAAAAAAACCCCCGAAATCAGGAGAAGAGTTTTTCCGAAAGCATAAAACCTCCTCGTGCGCCCGTGTCGCAATGGGAGCCAAGCGCATTGCAGCAGCATTCATTTTATGATGGTGTGTATGTATAATGTGAAAATATAAACATAACGTTATGAACGGGGAGAAGAAATAAAAAACAGAGGAGCATGAGCATGAAAGAGGAAAGAATGATTCACTGTACAATCATATTAAAATTGGGATGTTTGGGAAATTGGCGTGTGCGGTTATAAATAAATGTATCATAAACATCTTTGCGTGCGACAGACATCGAGGGTGAAAGAGATGTGAAGAAGAAAGAAGCACACAAATACTTTTTTGGTTCTCTTCTGCTAAAGAAATGTCCACCTCGTAAAATGAAAACAATATACTGTACCAGATGGAAGCACACAAACACGACGCTCATGTAGATCTGATTTCGTCTGCAAACGATTTTAATCGACTGCTGGTAGGTCGACATAACCAAACAGTAGGGACGGGTAGATGGCACGACGAAAGGGCAATAAAACATGACTGCATGGAACGTACGTTTTGCACGTACGTCATATGGATGGAAGGTGACGAGTGCTAAAAATAGGTTCACTTCCTGCGGATGTTACAATACCGTACCTGGCAAGAGGGTGGACGATCAACATACATATATTCAGTGTCAGATCAGGTCAGGGCAGGTCGTCGTCATGGTACAGCGACAGAAATGGTGACAAACAACCCGGTAGGATAGGAATTTACTTTCGCTTGAGTTGATTGAGTTGGGAGGAAAAATGCAATCACCAAAGAAACGGACTGGCTGGTGAGGCTGAAGAAAGAAGGTGGTAACACGAACCACCCCACATCGTCAACGTACACCTATTACCGATGTCTGGGGAAAAATTCATCCCAAAACTTCACCCACGGTTGGTGCGAAAAAGGAGTTAATGAAAATAGCCGTTCGAAAGTACCATTTCGCATCGCAACCTATTAGAAGTTCATCTCAGGCACCGTAACTTCCCAACAACTTCAGTTCCATTAAAGAATACTTAAGAGCTTCCACCGCTGAGCAGCATCTCCAAAGCAGTCACCATCATTAATTCTGCCATTTCCCATTGAAGATTCGAAGCGAAAACTATAATCGAATGTGATTGAAAAGAAGGAGGACACGATCGGCCATTGAGAAGGTTGGGAACGGGAAGTTCGAAAGGATTTTTGAACCGTAATGGAAAATACGTGAGCGAATGTTCGACGTTTTAATGCATCCGACCTCGGGGATAATCAAATGCGACAGATTTGGAACATTCCTTTGCGGAAGAATCGGAGAATAAAGGAATTGAAGGAAATTCCGGACATGGTTTTAAAGCATATTGGAAGGGCTAGAATGTTTGTGGATGTCCTCAGTAAAAAAGGTGAATAGTCCAGTATCTGTATAAAATACAGAACAAAGTTATAAGGTAAGATTTGGATAAGTTCTCAACCTTTGTTGTAAGCCTCAGATGATAACAAAGAAATTCCAACCTAGAATCAATACTAAGTCACAAGTTGGAATTGCAATTTGAACATTATTTGGAAAACTCTGCAGGATCCAAGAAGTGAGAAACAAAACTTTAATATACATGAGCTTTATTTTATTCTCTTCTTTAAAATTTGTTTAGTGACATAAAAAAGAAGAAATTATTAGCACACCTAGGGGAAAAACTTTCGGATTTTAATGCATTGCTGTTATGCATAGAAAATGTTTCCTACATTCCCACAAAGGACATCTAAAGTTTCATTACTCCGAGACTGCGGTAGATTTTTGTTTTCTTTTTTTTTTTATTTCCGGCAACATTCCCGTACACAAATGATCATTAAAAAGTCTCAAGCACCACGGAACGCAGCGCACAGAACGCCATCATTTCCGACGACGCTCCTGCTCGCTCTGCCAGGACATCCAGCTTTCAACACCGAAATGCCCCAAAAATGAGCAAGAACAAATAGGGAACCAAAAAGGAAATTATCCTTCATTTCATCCCGCCGGGTATCCTTGCTGGGCAGACACATTTTCCTGCCCTAAAGTACCTTTTTATGTCGTTTGCCACCATCCAGCGAATCGGGGAAGGAAGGATCTGTCCCGCTTGGTCCCGGCGACTAATTCCAACCTGCCGGAGTGTGTGTTTGGGTGATTGAGAGTTTCATATCGCGCGTTCAGTGTACGGCGAGTGTGCTGAGGGAAATCTATCCCGTGTCGAAGGTACCAAGCGCACAAATGATTTTGACCTTTATTGAGAGCTCGCGCAATCGACGCTGCCAAACTGCAAGTACCGACACACACAGAGAGGGCGAAGAAAAGTGAGGCAATAAAGATTGCTGGCACATTTTCCGACCAAACCCTACCCGGCCAGCCAGCCAGCCGAACAGTGTTTAAACGCAGCAGATTCTGTCGTCACTATTGCTTCTTGTTCGCTCGGCCCGTTAATCCACTCACTCCTTGGTGTTTGGGGGGAATGTAGGGATGGGGACGAGAGAAAAAAACGCCCATTTTCCTCCCGGTTCCGTTCGTTTGGTCGCGTGCTAAATCCTGATTCGCCAAAGGTTGTACACCAAGAATGAGATTTAAAAAAAAACGATAAAATAAAATTGAACCACACGGCACTGAAGAGCATGGTTGGTGTGAACCAGGTGAACCACTTGCCTCGCAATCAGTTCAACCGTGCCAACGCGACCGGCGAAAAGACGAACGAACCCCCCCGGCGGTGTGGCGCCGACGGAAAAATGAAAATCGTAAATCTGCATTTTATGTTATTTGAAATGTTTCCCGCCCGCCACAGGACTCTTCCGGTTTCCGGGTGGGGGTTGGAAAACGCTCTCCCATCACCTCATCGGGCATGCAAGAACGGGGATATATGGGGGGGTGACATTTTTTTCCCCGTTGCTGTTGCTATTTTCTTTGATTGACTCTCGAGTGTCCTGATTTTCCGCGTTGTCACGGGTTAAATCTATCCCACCTTTCCTACCATTTCCATATCTTTCCTTTCCCCACCCCACCCACCCCACATTGCATCATTCAAATAGGAACAAAGTGCGTAAGCACTGTTACAATCGACGAAACTGTGAAAAAAGCAATCGAAACTAATCATACAGCAACAAAAAATGCATAAAATGTGCATGGAGCCTACGAGGCCGGGCTAGGAGATGTTATTTGAGTTCGGGTGGGAAGTAAACAAAAAGGGGGGGTTAGTGTTCCATATCCGGTGAATTTTGTTTGCCAGGGTTGTACCGTGTTATCGCACACGAGCATAAACCCCCCAACGGCCAATCACATGCGATCGAACGCGACCTCGCGTGAAGCCGGCGTACGCGGAAAAGCGGAAAAGTGTCACATGTTTCCTTTCGCACACAAGCGCACGGGCGGTACCACTCTCGGCCGATTGGCACAAAAACACCCCGATCAGCAACAACCGGTTGAACCTTTGACACACAGTGTGTATTGTGGCAGAATGCAAAATGCAAAAAAAAAGGAGCAAAAATGTTCCACACATACACACACATTCATGACGCAGTGTTGGTATTCAATCACGGGACGAAGGAAAGAAAAAACCAAAACCCTTTCTGCGGGAAAATCCAATGCACGGGGAAAATCCAACAACCAAAACAACAAAAAACAATAATCAACCAAAGAGCACCCTCTAGCGCACTCGTGGGGGGAGAGTGGGGTGAGGATTGCGAGGAAGAGGGGGCAGTGGGGGAGTTTTTCATTTTCATCTTTCCTTTTCGCGGTGGCAAAGCAAAGGGCAATCCGCAGAGCTGGATAGATTTGCAATCAGTTTGTCTGCCTCTTTCTGTGCATTGTGTGTGTTTTTTTTTTGCACGGAAAAGCGCGTCACATTTTCCGTCACATATTCCTCATACACAGACATTCAAACCTCGCGCACGCTTTGGTGCGCCGTGAAAAACCACATGCTCCGGGGGCACATTGGTAGTGAACCGGAGGTTATGGGACATTGTAGCACAGTGGTTCATTCGGCAAAGGCAGGATGGGAGAGGGTGGAAGGGAAAAGGGGAAGAAAGGGAAGAGGGGGAGGAAGGGGAGGGGGGGGGGCATGAGATCGGTGGCCGGAGAGAAAAAAAACAGGCATTTCGTGAACAAAATTTCCCATTTTCCATAAACCAGAACGCGTGCTACCGGATTCTCGCGTTGTTTCATTGAAAAGCCAAAACAAAAACAAACAAAAAATGATTTTTCCTCGCGCACACCAACAATCTTGCGCTGTGTGAAAATAACAACAATCAGACTGGGGGTGAGGCACCAAAAAAAAAAACAAAAGCAAGAAATCATATGGAAATGAATATGTGGGCAGCGCAAAAGTGCAAAACATAAAACCCGCAAGTTCAAAGGCTAAACACACTCTTTTACGGTATGGTTTTTCCGAAAACGAAAAAAAGGCTTTGTAAAGGAGGTTTAGTGGAAAACCGCCGTTCCGCGTTTAACAATTGGAGAAATTTTAGGTAAGCACCCGCGCGTAGAAATTGTTTCGCGATTTTCCCGCTGGATAGGATTACGCTTCAAACGGATTTGCACTATCTGATATTGGGCAAGGGCAAACCAACACACACACACGACAACAGCAAACAAAAAAAAAAAAGGAATGGAAAATGGACACGAGAGATTTTTCCACGACCAAATACTGTTTCCATACTTTTGAAACTACTGTGTGTGACTTTTGTTTTTCTCCGTCACTAAACTAGCATACGAGTATGCCGCGAATGTGAATGTCTATCGTCACACGTCACACGTCACACAGGAGCTGTGTCTATTTTGCAGCAGTGCAATAGGAAATGGAGGCAGAAAAAACAGCAGAGATATGCATGCTACAAGCCACGAGATAGTACGGCAACCGATCGAGTGATGATTGTGTGATGTGATTTGAATTTAGCAGCAACAAAAAAAAAATCCAACCTTCGAAAGATTTGGATTAGCGCCAGAGCAATAAAATGGGGGCAAAGCTGTTTGCTAGGGTTATTGCAGCGCTACAATAGAAAGGCCTCAAGTGCACGAATGCAATAACACAAAAAAAAAAACAAGGAACAACTGTGTATGGTTAGAAATTTCAGCATAGCATAGCCATACACAGTACCATAAACCACCGGGAGTTGAAGTTGCAGAAGCGTTGAATCCTGCACCATCAACTACAAAAGCGTTACCCGGTCAGTGACCATCGGGGGGGGGACCCCCATCAACCTAGCCAATGGAAGGTGACGGCATCTCTGTCTGGCCTACTCGACACGCATGTACTACACGCACACACACACAGAGGCAGGTATGGAACTCTTTTTCCATCGTGACCTGAACATGGTTTTTCCGGTTCACGATTGAAGCACGGCGATATTTTGGGGTAGGGTACACAACAAGAGATGAGAAGAAGGGTTGGGGTTGGAGTTCCCCCCCACCCTCCTCCCTCACAAGTACACAAGACGGAAGAGAAGGTTGTTCTTTTCCTGTACGTCCACACCACTAACGGTTCCGTGTATACGCAATCCTGTGTACGAGACTGGTTCGAACCTCGCAGAATCCCAGAGACAGAAGTGATACAGCAGGAATGTATCACGCACTTGGCTGGATTGGTCGTCCCGTGCGTCCATGTGCCTTCATGTGTGTGGGCGGGTTGGTTGTGACGTTTGCTCGATTTCGATTGTAGCTGAAAATGTGATTATCCGGAAAAGAATGATTGCTCTCCGGACGTTACCATCACGAAGCGGTAGAGGTTTCCGGCATGGTTCGGAGAAACCGTCATGGTACGTGAGGGTAACGTGAGCAAATCGAAATGAAATGAGAATTTCGTACCGATGTGCCGGTATAGGACCGTGTCCGTGGGAATCGCCGTGAAGGGAAACAGCAGGAAAATACAATGGTGGTAATGGATTTACACTGTTGATCAATAGTAGGATGCAAAAACTGTACAAACACATCAAACGCCGATTTGGCGGGGAAGGAGCGTAACACGTAAGAGAGTCGTGCAAAGTGTTGCTAAACTTGCTGCTCATATTAAATATGAGATATATACATGTAGTAGTAAAATACAGAAGAATAGGTTGACTGTATGCAAAAGATTGTTAATTGCTTACATTTGAAAAAAAATATTTTGAAACCCTGCTCAAAATGCTTAACGCATCCATGCAACAAATTCATTTTCCAATTAATAAAAATAACTTCTTTTTTATTCATTATTAATATCTAAAACTCTAAACATTTCACTACAATTTGTTGCTAATGGTGATATATAATAAATAGTTATTGTTTGAAAATATTAAAAATTAAATTTTAATTAAATTAATGTGATTTAACCAACTTGACTCGTTAAGTCGATAGTATAAACCAAGCTATAACCGTGGATTATCTCAGGATTATAGCAAATGAACTATAACCACTGGCCTATACAGGGTCGCAAATAGAGCGACCTAGGCAAGTGTGCTTGACTATAAGCGAAACGTTTATAAAAAAACTTGAAATTTGTTTCAAATGATGCGATGCAGTACGGGAAAAGGTCCTTCTCACCGCTCTTGAGAACGATTTTTAATGTTTCTTCTTACAGGGATCCTTCCCTGGTCCTCTGCTTCGTGACGTATTTTCCTGAAACCCACCGTACACCTCTATAAATACTGTGTGAAATCAAAGTCTGGGTTTTGCGAAATTTTCGTCAGGATTCATGCACAAACACTACTCGGTAAGAGGTAATTGGGAAAGACCATCTACAGTTCAAAACAGAACCACACCATCGAACGACCTTTTTAGACGTTCCCAGCTGGATTTGACCTCGCGAACTTATTTTGCGGCGAAAATATCATTACCATACCATGCGCACACGCCACTCAACCAATAAGTAGTCACTTGCTCAAGGACATCACCAGCAAACCTCTTGCGGGAGTCAGCTCCCGGAGTGCTGTTGGCTGAAAGGCAGTACCGCAAAGTGCATGTCCAGGTGGCACTAACGTGCACCTAATTAACGCGCCAAACTTTCGTCCTGTGCAGGAAAAATCGACCACCGACCTAGACACCGACTGAGATCTGTCAAAGTTCATTTCCGTGCTTGTCATACGCTACTTAACGGAAACGATTTCTCGTGTTCGCTCTGCGCGTTCACCAACTCGGCATCGACGTCTTCTACATTGGCCGTACCGGCTACGGTTATATCTAATTTTTGCACACCCGATCATAATCATGATGAAGTCCCGGGGAGGGTCCGATTGGATATGCAAAACACCTCCCCCTCCCCCCTTTGCGGCACTACTGTCTGCTTATTTTCATTTGGAATTTTGCGCACCAAAGCTCGCTGTGAAAAGCTTCCACTCCAGGCAAGCCAGCAACAAGCCTCGCGCTAGGGTCGAAATTTAATCCTTATTGCAATTTGCCCCAATTCCGGTGTGTGTAGTGCTGTGTAGGACTAAATATTTTCCGACATGCGAATGGGTGCTTGGCATATTGCGCGTGCAGCGTCGTGTGTTCGTTTTGCATGTTAGCGCCAATTTGTCGCTTCCGGTGGTACTCGCGCGCGATAGGAACAGCAAAATGGGCTTGGGTTGTTATGCAGCACCGATTCTATTATCCAGCGCCAAGATGCATGATGCAGGGCATCGAAGTGTCACAGCAAATCCACCCCCTCTCACTGGAGGGGTGCGCTGACCATATGGCGCTAAAACCCGTGCTGGTGTGGCCGGATGGCCAACTGACCTACAACGGAGCCCACGACCTATTGTGAGAACATAAATTATTGAATTAAGTTCCACCCACCCGGGGCGGAGAGCAATGAAGAAGATGCGCTCGTACGACCAGCAAACCAATACAGCACCCTTGGGCACAAAATTCTAAACACACTGCGAACGCTAGTTACGCGTTACCGATTTTGGAGGCGTTAGACCTTCTGGCAGATAATGTCAGAATCTAGTCAGCGAGCCGAAGGCTGGGAACTGGGTACGATAGTGCAGGAACACACACTCGTGCCCGTGCTCTGGTACTCTAGTACCGAAAGGTTATCTCATGTCGCACGCGACACAAGCATAGAAAAAGGCCCGAGTCCAGCCCGACACTTTGTGCCTGTGCCGGACGACAACAATGCCGTGTCCTGATTGCCACTGGGAGGGGGGGGCAAACAAATAAAAAAAAAACACGAGCTTCCGGTTATGTTGGTCAGGAGAGCAGCAGTGTGCAGTGTGTCGCCCGGACACACGGCTGGCCGTCAATTGAGTGGACTGCAGCTTCGGGCAGTTTCGAGCGAAAGCCCCGTCAGGTTATTTGCCGTACGTTCCGAGCACAATGCGAGCATTTTGATGAATGTCCGCTCGGGTTGTTGGGCCCTTGGTCGGTTGCGATGGGGAGGAGGATAATATGCTGAGCCGATACAATTAAGCACCCATTCAGATGGGGTAGCGTGGCTTGAAACATTAATATGCGCTTATGATGACATAATGTCACAGCAGTTTCCAACGCCGGTTGGAAAAGCTGTTTTTCTTTGCTGGGTCGTTGCGAGAGAGAGAGAGAGAGAAAGAGAGAGAGAAAAAGTGGGATGTTCTCGATGCAAAGGCTTTTTAGCCATGTCCAATAAAGATTAGCAGACAACAAATCATATTAATATGGTTTTTAGCGTGAATATAATCTTCCTCGAGTAGGTAAGATTTATTAACTAATGCTAATTGAAAGGTGTAGCATAAATTCATGAATTTTAATACATTTTGTGGGATTAATAATGTTGTGTTCTTGCCAACAATTTTATCGAATAATATATCAATTTTTTTGAAAGTTACAAGAGTATTGAATGAAAAAAGCAAGCAAATTTCTTTTTACTACAAAAAAGAACCGATCTTACTGCCATCATCAACACCCATTAATGGCAATTCGTACGACACTCTAATGCACTTTTGATTATCGTCCCCACATTTCTTAATGGGCAACAACAACAAAAAAAAATGCTCATGGAAGGAAAGAAACTAACGAGCATTACCGAACGAGTTCAATCTTGTGTGATGGCACAGTACAAAAAAACTGGCAGCAGCAAAAGCTCTTCCATTTTTGCAAAAAAAAACGAACGATCCACTCCCAACACAACAAACAAACGGGACGATAGAAAACCAACTAAAACACATCATCCGCTGAAGACCTTTTTTCCCCCGATGCCACAAGCCATCCTGAGACCGTTGAATTGATAATGGCAAAAAGCAAGCACCGAAGTATTCGTTCGCTGGGCAAAACGAATTTCCAAGTCTTCCATATGTTGTTGTTCGTATCCTTATCAATATTTCTGCACACAACTGCCAGCATAGTCGCACACTCCCAGGCAACCCCCTCTGACCCCGACGATGAAAAACAGGGAATGATATTAATCGAACAACACAATCTGCCCCTTTGATTCGAACGTTTTGTACGCTTTTTTCGCTTTCGCAAGCGCGGAAAAGGATGTAACACAGCAGCGCAGTACATCGCATCGCGGTGACTTCCAGCTTTGGTGCTGAATGTTTGCACCAAAAACAACCGTCGGCGTCCCAACTTATTGGACAACATTGTTCCGCTAGATCCATCAGAAGTGGCAACAATAACTTCCCACAAACCGAGTTGGGGTACCGTTTTTTTTTTCTCTCTCCGCATTTTATATGAAGCCATTTTAGATGGAGGATGAAGAAATATTCCCGCCAGGAGAGAGGTGACCATCTACAGAATAATACAGCAATTTCGGAAAATATGTTGCAAACTCAAACTGTCGAAGAATGTTGCAGCGTTTTACTGATGTCCCCTGACGTTGCTGTGACTTGTAGTTGGTAGTAAAGCTTGTTATTATTGCGAAAGCACATAGTACACCACGACCACAACGTCATGAAATGGGGTAAAGCATAAAGCAAATATATAATGTAACCATCCATCCTTCAATGTGCCACTGTTCAAATTGACTCTACTGGCGTGCAAGCAAAGTATGTGGGGGACAGTGCCACACTCATCGGATCTACTCGGGAGGGCGCCCACGCAGCATCCGATAAAGCAATCCGGCGTGTGACGGAAAACAATAAAAAGCCAGAAAGTTTAAGTATGGTTTAGCATTATTTCTACCCTACCTTGGTTTTATGCTCACCCTAATTGCTGCGAAGCGACCAATCCGATCCAATTTGTGGCTGCTCGCTCGCACACATCAGCACGAGGTGCTCACTTTCTTTTCGATGGGTTGGAACTTTTCGATCTAACCGGGCCCCAAATGTCACATAAACTTTCGACCGGAACAACACATGATCTGCTCGAAAAACAATGCCAACAAAAAAAAAACGAGGAGCGCACCGCTTTGCTTCCCTGACCCGAATAGACCTTTAACGATTTATGAATATATTTCGGGCTTCAGTCGAAAGGAATCCCTGCCGCCGCCTGGGAACCGTCGAACGTGACGCTTTTATGAGGAGAACAAAAATCAAGGTTCACCTCACGGCTGCCTTACTCCCCCCCCCCGGGCTTCAATTTGTTTTTATTAGACCCAAAACCGTTGCGTAAAGCTGCATCCGCAAAAGGGCTTAACTACTTCGGATCGGCTTGCTGACAATAAACGTATACCAAACCCCCTCCCCCCTCCGCCATCGATCGGGGGCGGCAGAGCCACAGTCGGCGAGAGGTGCAGAGGAGTTGGTGTTTGTGTTTGCAACATTCACAAATTGTGATGCTGTGGCGGGTGAGTGGGTGATCGTGTAGACGTACAGGGGCGGAAAGGCCAACGAAAACAATTCCAAACGCCGGTTCATAATTCCCACAGCCGATGTTCACGCACATACGTAAACTTGTGCCCCGTTTTCAACTCCCATTTTTAAGTTGGAGTATGCCTATGAGCTTTTTTTTATTGTTCCGGACACGTTTCCTAACCTAGCGAAAGGTTAGCCTATTATGAGTTGGTAAACATATACCCTCCCTTCAGGATTGGGTTCTCGATCCTGGCCGTTTCAAAATGTAACAAAGACTGTTACTCTCCTTTTTGTTTTTCACCTCGCTAGGTATGGACGGGCGAGATGTGAAAAGCTTGCTCTCGGTTTTTGTTCCATTAGCTAGCATTTAGGTGATAGCTTTGTTCGAACACCGCTTGCGAACGCTCAAAAACAGTAGCAGGACAATAATTTTGCCAAATTGCATAATTCTAGGGGCACGCAAGCAGGTTTTCGCCTCGATGTATGCAATCTGCATGACAAAACGTTTAAAGGCGTACAATTCCCATAACAAAATTACCTTGTTTTTAGTTTGTTAATGGCTTGTACATCTTTTTCTTCTGTTTTTGTACAAGCTGCCACTGGGGGGTCGCTTACATTCAGATGAACACGCCCCCATACAGTGCACATTTTCGATACAGTACGACCAAAAAATCCCAACCCAGAAACTACCTGTAGTGAAATGTTGCCCATTGCCAGGGGTTTTCGCAGTGCATGCGCAACCACGGGACGACTAATGGCAAAAGGTGAAACATCTGCAAGAGGTCATGCCGTCGTGAAGCACCGCAAAAGCATTTATCTGGAGAGTGTGTTCGCCGGGTTCTTGTCCGGCTCTGTCAAACGAGCTAGAAACATGAAAGACAGAACTGGTGCACACAGTGCACAATCTTACCGTTCCCAATTTAAGCATCACTTCAATGCTGCCATTGTTGGACGTTTCTTTTTGCACGAACAAACACAACACCCGTAACGGGCCGGGTGCCTATCTCCTATCAAACCTAACATACCCGTCTTCACCCATCGTTCTGCCCCACATCCCTTCCACCACCTTCACACGGCATGTCACACACATCTAGGCCACGAATGACTGTTTCCGGTTGCACCGGATCGCACACAGGCGGCACCGAACCTTGTCCTGCTAGAACATCCACTCGATCACGAGCCAATATTCAAGTGGGACACCCAACTTAAAAGACAACTGAAACGGTTGACCTCACACAACCGTCCTGGAACCGGTTGGTTCGAGAAAAAGTTGGACCTGTTCCATCCGGGCGGTGCAAGGATCCGGAAGCCATCGTNCACACGGCATGTCACACACATCTAGGCCACGAATGACTGTTTCCGGTTGCACCGGATCGCACACAGGCGGCACCGAACCTTGTCCTGCTAGAACATCCACTCGATCACGAGCCAATATTCAAGTGGGACACCCAACTTAAAAGACAACTGAAACGGTTGACCTCACACAACCGTCCTGGAACCGGTTGGTTCGAGAAAAAGTTGGACCTGTTCCATCCGGGCGGTGCAAGGATCCGGAAGCCATCGTCAGTGCGGAATTAGAGGCAAAAACTTGAAAATAGAGCACAAAAGTGAACAGTTCTCCACATCGGGGTGGCAAAATTGTCTCCTTTGGTAGCTGAAGCTTCCAACACCGCTTCTGTCACAACCCCCCAAAGCCTCTTCTTCCGATGCACAGCAGCAGAAGCAGCTCCAGCAGGACCACAGTCTCAATCGCCATAAATAAAATCGAAAGCAGACCATAATATAGCAGAGCGCACGGGGTCAGATAAAGGATGCCTCGCGCACACCGTTGTTTCATACAACAGTCATGATTTCACCTATGCTAAGGGTGGGACAAAAAAAAGGGAAAAGACTAATAACAAACTCATAAAGACAAAATAATGGAAAAGGTAGAGCGAGAGTGCACTTATGGCACCACGCCATCCCAATACTGCTCGGACAAGGGCGTTCTTGCAGCGGGCAAATGTGGTTCATTCTGGGTTTTTTTTTCCACCAAGAACCTTCTTCTTTGTCCATTCGTTCCGACGCCATCGTCCTATGAAGAAGCATCTCTCGTTCGATGAACGGTTCGTTCTGCAATCGGACACAAATCGTTGAGGTTTCCAGCATTGTACTACCATTTGTGGTCATTTTCGGGAGAGCAAAAAAAAGGTTCTCTGATGGGATGAGAATGCTGGGAAGGTACGGGCAAAAAAAGGGGAGAAAACCTGAATAACCCAAAAGCCCTTTTTTGGTGAGGTTATTTTTTCCACACACCCACACGGGATAAATTCTATGTGGTCAACACTGGTTCGGAAGGTCCGCATCGGGACAGTACGGCACCAATTAGCTGCTGGGCTGGTTTGGCTGTCGAACCGACAGAAGCGGAAGAATATATTTCCCCTTCCAAGAAATCGAATCATTTCCTCCGTCCCAGTATAACCCAGCCCAATGTTTGTGGTGGATGTAGAGTTTATTGCTATTTTCCTACAAAAGTCACGTTAGGGATAAATCTATCTTCCGAAGGTATTTGATTAGCAGTGAAGCACTATGCGTACCATGGCGAAACGGTTTCGAGAGAGTCTGGAAGGCGTTTTGATAAAATCCCAGCCTCCAACTCCAACCGACCTGCATTCTGACACGCTTCAACAAACTTCAACTCCTTGGTAACGACAAACGTCAATACTTAACGGATGCGCTCTAATAAGCACGGACAATCGGGACGTGTTACGTTGCAACTTCCCCCAGTTGCAGCGGTTTTTGGGTTGAGGTTTTTAGGCAATGGGAAGCCTACGCTGGCTTCGGGTTTACTCCGGGTTTGCGTTTAGCAATGCGGTGTCACTTGCCCTACTCTAATAAGCGGCTGATTAGCACGGGCGCTTGAGAGTGAGGATTTTCAACCGCATCACACAGTTCGAGTTCGATGTTATGTAAATGAAAACACACGCACTCTCTTCGTCGAATTCAATGCATCTGACCGGTTTTGTTTACACAGAATCAACGACGCTACACAGGCTTTACTCCTGACCACCTGTGCGTGGTTTGGATACGGTACCTTCAACCGGTTTGAAAACTTCGGTACATGAGCTCGATTACTCGGACGTGCAGGATCGTAGCACCACACCTAATGATCAATTCGTGTCGAGATGAAACCAATACAGGTAGTACCAGAGGTGCAAACATTTGCAGAAACACAAATTTTAAAATTTAACAGTTCAGAGTTTGATCAAACCTTAAACTAGTTTTTTTCCATATGCGTTTTGACGTTTGCAGAAGTATCTGATTTCTGCTTTCCATTCAAACTGGCAAAGCTAACTTAATAAATAAACTGAAGGATAGATAGTGATCCTAATAAATATTCCTAATCTCCCTTCATCAGTCAATATTTGTTCGATTGTTTGACAGATATCCAAAATATAAGCATTTCTGCCAAAAGTATGATTGACCTCTCTTGGTATATAGCACAATCAAATCACATTTCAATCAAAGAACCCAAAAATAATAATAATACAAATTAAAATATTTGATATCATACTTGGTAAAAATTTCTTTCAAAAAGTCGCCTGAACTCCCTTACAAATGACTGAACAATAAACGAACAAGGAGGTAAACTCTGTAACTTTCGAGTATAAACGGCTAAGCGGATCTATAAGTGCATTTCGTGTAGTTAGAAAAGAAGGAAAAGATAAATTGTTGACGCTCTACATTTCTATTGAAATATTGTTTAGTCTTTAATTTAGTAAGAAGATGCAAATAAAAATAACTATCTTCTGCGTATTCAATTTGTTACCCTTCGTTAAAGACCTTTGGATTCAGGAAAATATATTTCCAGTAAGGAAAAAGCCTTCTTTTCTCTCCCTTTTTATTTACAGCACTGACCTTTTGCAGCCGGTACAGCACACACCCAGATACGAGGAAAGGAAAGTAGTATCAACAATAGAAAAACCTTACCTTGCCACAGAATAAAGACCTAGACGCTCGCCACACAATCATCCAACCTGAGATACCCTATCCGCTTCGATGCGGGTTCGTTTTCCGAGCGCAATAAAATTAATTAAGGCACAAAGTATACATGGCTTTTCCTTCGGCTCTTTTGCGAACACGGCTGGATGAAGGATCACCACGGGATGATATACAGCAGGGTTCGTGGTACGGCCGTTACGTGCAGCAGCTGTGGTTGTAGTTCTTTTTTTTTTTAAACAGAAAGAATGGAAAATTAAAGTGAACGAAAAAAAAACATAATAAAATGGCAAGAGAATCTCGCCCATTCAACACCTGAGCCGGCCATAAATAGTACAAACCACTTACAACAGGGCGAGATGAACTAGGGATTCGGGATCATCATCATCATAACGTGCTGGCAGGGTGGATACACTCGGAACCAGTAGCAGTGGGGAGTGAAGGTTGAAACAGTTCACCACCACCCCGTCACCACCACCCACCACCTACAATGTTGCCCGAACCTGGAGAGCGTCACAACCGTGTACCGTATGTAGCCTATGGAGTTAATTAAAAAGATAACTGAATGCTTAGCCAAGCACCGAAAGGCACACCGACCTCGGAAGGGTCATAATTTTTGTGCGAATTATACCACCCCACCCACAACCTCGCCCCCCAGAGGTGGCGAGAAAAAGGCACCAGAAACAGAAGCTTACGAACCGAACACACAGGGAGTGTGTGAGTGGCCCGATTGAAAAAACGGAACCAGCTAAAGGAAAGCTCATGCAACCATGATGGTATGCACGGTCGTTCTGGGAGTTGCTATAAAGCTCCCTCGGCTAAAGGTAGTGCCGCTCGAGTGAACTGCAATCCCGACAATGTGCTAAATGGACACAAACTGCTCTATCCCCAGCGAGAGCCCAAGTAGAGTGAGTGCGTTACCAGGAGACACGAAAGCAAGTAAATGGTTTACTGCCGTCTCGTTCCTGTGCCGCTTTTCCTATGGTCTAGCT
This sequence comes from Anopheles rivulorum, assembly GCA_018908115.1. Lineage (NCBI taxonomy): Eukaryota > Metazoa > Arthropoda > Insecta > Diptera > Culicidae > Anopheles > Anopheles rivulorum. Next base: position 16,183,900 of record CM032178.1, read on the forward strand.
TTTCCGGCGAGGGATGCAAACGAAGAAAAAAAAACCAAGCACGACAAAACGACATTTCTTATTGTAAGAGAAGCTCCTTTCGCATGACTTGAGCCAAGCATGCGAGGTTGAGGAACGCTTTTTTTTTTTGCTCTGCCTTGCTATGCTTGGGCAAAGCACTACATACGGTTAGGTGGCGCAGAGCGTTACAGGGCGAAGAAGGCAAGCCGGTTATCTTTATACGTTATCGAGTGTGCCGAGTCCCCGAAGTGAACATTAACCGTGGCTGAAAGTAATTAACTTTGCCCCAAACTCGTAAGAAGCAACAAGTTTCTTTTTGCTTGCCTTACAAGTTCAAATGGTGGTGTTATTCTTACACACGCTTTATGTTACTACCCAGCACAGTTGCAATCCTAACACTATTAGCGTTGAATGGAATGTGCGGGTGTCCTTTTTGGCGTAGTTCTTCGTTTTTTTTCTATTTTGTTGCTGTTGTTTTGTCACATGTCACAGTATGTTGTGTGTTTCTGTGTCGCTCTGTTATGGTGGATTAATGCGAACGCTACACGACACAAACTCGGGAAAGATAGCAACAAAACATGTTATCTGCCGTGAAGATACCGCACGCGCGAAGGAAGGAAGGACTCCCGCCGATAAAAGTGGTGTACGGCGAGAGCGTTGCCCGAAAAGCAGTAGCTTGAAGAAGCAAAAAAGGGCTGGAAAAGAATCTTCAAGCATCGTTCTTTGAAGGCACACGAGGAGATGTGTAAAAAAACACTCGTCTTCTACACGGTTTCCCGGTACACTTTCACGCATACCATAGCCACTCGATACCTCGAAGGTGAAATGGAGTGCACATACTATTTTCTTAACGGTACCGTTTTCCTGCAGCATACACACATTTCAGACCGGTCCGTACCGGATCTGATACGAAAATAACGAGATATATTTTCCCATCACCAAACAGTCCTGGGATGCCGTGTGTGTGTGTGTGTGTGCTTGGGCGCGTGGCATGATGATGGGGTCTCGCTTTTCCTACACGCCACGTTGCGGACTTCCTTCACATTCCGGTGCAGAACCGGGGATGGATCATTCTTTTAAGCTTATCGCAAGTCCTTCCCATCGCCCATCGAGTAGCTGGCGACAGTAGCCGTTTGTCGTGCTGGGAAGCGTACCGAGGCGTTGTCCTAACCAGCCCAGTGTACCAGCAGCAGCCCGTGCTACGACAGCGTGGAAAACGTATGGAACGCTCGATGTACGAGTACGAGAGCCACCGTAAAGGTACAAGGCGAAACGAAATGTCAAACGATAGTTGTGCACATTGCTGGCACGAGGCACGAACGTGCTGCAGCCGATACGGTGCCGTACAGCACACAGCCATGGCTGTGCGGCGCTAATGGTGCGATAGTGTGGATTGATAAGTTCTCAGCGATAGGATAAGCATCGATTTTGCTGCTGAACAAATGGGGTCAGACGCTAGGGCGTAATGGACGATTTACCTTGTGTTTCGTTATTTCACAATGTGTGTGGCGCTTCCAATGCGGTGCAAAGTTTTACAAACCAAAATAGAAATGAAAATATATTTTGGTTTTTTGGGGGAAATGTCACAAACGTGCAGTAAATACATTATTCTTGTATTGCAAATTGCATACATGAAGGGATTTTGTGTTGCGGATTGCATAACTAACGGCAAAATTACAAGAAGTTTTAGCTGAAGCAATTCGCGATGCTTGATCATCTTAGTTGAAATGTTGCGATAAATTCTTTTTTACATCAATTTCGATCACAATCCATTAACTGATTAATTAGTCATTTCGATTTAAACTCACATACTGCTGTATTTTCTGGCAGTATTACCTACTGCCGCGGTAGCGCTTGATCGAAAGATGAATCCGTTTCTTGGGTTACAGCTCAACAAAACCCGAGACGACAGTAATTTATCCGTCAACCCTCGAAGTTGAAAGAGCCCTTGCGAAAATTCCTGCTCGTGAGAATTCATTTGAAGTGCAAAAACAAAAGCAAACAAAAAAGACACAACATAAAATGCTGAGAAGGAGCGAACAAAGGAGAGCAAAGAAATAAAGCGCTCTGCCTCATAAAACTGTTCCACATGATCCAACGCGCCACACGAAACTTGATAGTGGAGAAGGCAACACAACACCGCATGTGAAAAAAACAGCAAATGGGAGTAAAACCAAGCCGAGGTAGAGAAGAATTGGCCAGAGCATTGCGAAGGAAATCAGTACGGGAAGGTAAAGGTAGTGTGGCGGTAGCAACAACAAGGTTGGTGATCGGGACACCACTGCACCGATGTCCGTTTTTGGTACATTTGGCGCACCATTAAAAGCATGATTCTGCAACGACAGCAATCCGGACCGAGCTCGTTGTCCCTCGTTGTACCCATTCGTTTTACGGCGCGCTGACAATACGCGTTGCACAGAAAGCAACCGCACATCACATGGAAGTGCACCATATGCACCATACAAAAAACAAAACCTACCCGTTAAAGAAGTTAAAGAAGTGCTCGACCACAAAGCAGATTTAAAAGTTAATGCGTCCCGAGTACGCGGTTGAAATTGCGTACACATGCGTCTTGAAGCTTTGCTGAAGGGGTTTTGCTTTTTGTTGTACTTAACTACCAAGAACGAGCTTAAATCATTCGCCACAACGTGAGCTAGAAAGGTGAAAGGTGTATTTGTATAAGAGGAACTAGCAAAACCAACGCTCGTGTGTGCGTCTGTGGTTAGTTTAACGTTTCATCTTGATGACCGTTTAGCAAAAGAAAAAAAAAAAGACGAGGAGATTAAAAATGAATTCTCTAAAAGGTTCCTTCACTTTTTGGGCAGGCAATGCTAAATGAGCAATGGCAAGGGGTTACAATTCGCCATGTCGACATACCTTAACGTTTTTCGACCCACTGCCAACTGCGCCACGAGCGTTGGAAGAACACGTCTCCTGCTTTTAATGACTTCCCGGGAAGCCAATTTCAAAATCTCATATAAAGGATTCAAACAGCGCCCAGCATTCCTGCTTGTACCAGCTCGGGAAGACCATTCCTCGCTCCGAGTTCTGTGTTCGGTTCTTGCCCAAATGCATCAAACAACGAGGAACTAGGGAATAGGGTTCAGTATTGTAACAAAGCATTCTAACATTGGGTCGGGACATGGATCCTTTCAAGGTCCTCCAGGATACTGCCACCATTTGGACTGTGTTCCTTTGCTACAGGATTTACATTGAATTATGGAGCTATATCTGGACACACCGAAAGATCCGTTCTTTGTCTGCAGGAGCGAAGCTGGAATTTAATAGAAAGGGCTTTGTGTGAATAAAGGGAGGACGAATACAAAAAAAAAACATTAGAGTTCACATCCTTGAGCTTCTATCGTTGTGTGCGTATGGATTGCTTCTTGTTGGTATAATCTCCGTTGTATAGCTCCAACATGTACAACATGCTTCCAAGCAAGGTATATGGGTGTATTCGTGAAACCCAGAATTTGCCCTTTTCGGAAATTACGGAACAAAAACGCTTGCAACAAAAAAAAAACGGAAGGATAACTTCCAACGACCAACACACCTATCGCCCAGGACCGACCTAAAGTGCGGAATCCATAACATCGCGTTCTTATCTTTCTGTTTTTAATTTTTATTGCAAACCATTTGCCGGAACGCTTTGTGTGCCCGGTATCGTTGGGAGAATTATTATTATATCCCGCAGGGTACTCGATCAGGCGACCGGGAACGGTCGCCGTGCCAATTCTGGTGAGTGCGTATATTTTTTCCTTGTATGCAACCCATTTTTTTACCACCCTCAAGAGATGATTTATGTCCATCTCCGAGACCCCGGGTTCTCGACACTCGATTTATTATGCTGCGAGAGTTGCGAAACATCGACACAAATCGCACCGTGGGCAGAAGATAACACGCACACACGTATAAAACGAAGGGCAAAAGCAGCACTGGGTACAGTAAATTATTTCCTTTCTGGAGAACTTCCTTTTGCAAACAGTGGAATGCATAAGAAGAAAATTAATATTAAACAAGAATTTTTATCAGAATTGACTCACCACAAGGATTGAAAGTTGAAAGAGTTTTGAATTATTTTCTCTTTCAGTAGAAATGATCAGTTTTTTTTAACCCATTTTGTGATAAGATCAACGAAACAAGTGTCAACAATGCGGCAAACTTTATGGAAACTGCATTATAAAGTGTAATTTCTGGCAAATTTCCATCAATCTGCGTGCCACCCACACGACATCAAACTTACAACGATCAACATCAACAGGATATGATGGAGATGAGTTGAGAAAGAGTTTAACTAAGCAAAAGAAATGAATGATAAAAAAATGTGCCAATGTACTGATGTGACGTACACATGGCGAGCACAACCCGTAAGCAACGTACCCGTCGTCGTCTAACTATTTTAAAAGGACAGAATAAAAAAAACAACAGAAACAACCCTTTTCTCGGTTTTGCTGTACCGCTTGGGCAAAAACACTTCGGAAACGCTCCGGAGAATGCTCACACTTTGGGCAAACTTGTCGCTTTCCATTTAACTTTCGCTTCGGGGTTGTAAGGGTCATCCTGGAGTAAAAAGTTTTGCTCCACCGTCAAATGTGCAACAGCTACACATATAAACACTAAACGGGTGGGTTGGCAGAGCTAAGGTGGCAGTATGCGAAGAAAATGAAATGGAAACTGACACAGGAGGACAAGTTTCGTAGAATTCCTTAGTAAACCNACACTTCGGAAACGCTCCGGAGAATGCTCACACTTTGGGCAAACTTGTCGCTTTCCATTTAACTTTCGCTTCGGGGTTGTAAGGGTCATCCTGGAGTAAAAAGTTTTGCTCCACCGTCAAATGTGCAACAGCTACACATATAAACACTAAACGGGTGGGTTGGCAGAGCTAAGGTGGCAGTATGCGAAGAAAATGAAATGGAAACTGACACAGGAGGACAAGTTTCGTAGAATTCCTTAGTAAACCCCAGGAGGGCAGTTACTTTTGTTTCTTCTTGGGAGGAGGGATCGTTTTTTTTTTGGTGTAACAGAAATGCGAGTATCGTCCAGTGTTGGGAGATGCAACCTGACAGGAGACAAAGAAGACGTTCAGATAACTAAAGCCAGGTCCATTTTATTTGAAGTAAAAGCAAAGCACTCAAGTGAAGAATGGATTTATTTCGAAGCGATTGTTGAAGCTCAACAACAAGATTTCATCATTTATTCGAGATAAATTGAAGAGTTTTGAGGTTCTCATGTTTTTAAGTAATTCATCCCTATATGCGTCACAACCGGACATTGGAATTTGGTCCTTTAGAATAAGGAATACATTGGGAGGAAAACTGTTACTGTCAGAACTTTGTAGAATGACAACATTCCATTACCTTTACCTTAAATTTCCCAACCAAATTTCCAGTCGGAGATGGGATTTTTTTCAGCCCCCCTAAAAACTAAGCGCTTTGTGTCCGACGTTAAACTTCGTTAAAAGCTCGCGCTACACAGCCATTTTGCGCTAATTGATTCCTGTCGGCACAATTTTTAGTTTTACATAAGATTCCATCAAACCGCTCTCGCCTTAAGGGTATCATCCCTTCCGCTCGATTTCTTCACCATATGAACTTAAAATGCTAAGTGGATTTGATTCCCCAGTACCTTACGCCTCTTCCCGAGGCAGAATGTTTTCGTGCAAAGTTTGGTACAAGAATTTGTGTTGAAATTTGCTATTACCACTCCCAAAAATAAAAGCCGACCAAGGCATTCGCTTTTAGAACGATTTTTCGGCCCTCGCTGGGTGGTCTCTTCCTCGCTACTGCACCTTGGGCTGTACTGGGTTTGGGCGAGTCTTTCTTTTTTCTTGGGGGAGGTTCAAACATCGAGGCCTGAGATTCTGGACGAACTTGCGATTTACTTGAAAGTTACTCGCACCAACTTTGCGGAAGTTGGCAGAATACTTGCCACACCAAATCATCATCATCCCGAAGTCGAGAACGGGGAGACAAGAAAAACGAACTGTTTAAAATCTGCATTTTAAACATTGGTAAGGAACTTTCGTTGGCAAATCATCTTCTGGTCGGGAAACAAACATCACGAAATGTTTTGCACGATTTGTAACACACTCTGCGATGGTACATCTGTTTCTTCGCCGTAACCTCAGCGCATCCCTGTGGCTAAATGCTTTTCAAAGAGTGGAACAAAAAAAAATCAAACAAAAACTTCTAAACAAAACACCATCAAACAACAAACAACTGTTGCCGGAGTATTTCGCAAGCTTGGCCCTATTTAGCACAATATTAGCGCACGCTGCAACCATTCTGCTGTATGTAATGAGTGTCGTCCGTAGACGAAACGAATCCTCCGAATAGGATTATATTACAGGCTAAGAAAGTTTATTCATTTCGTTCCGTTCATCTGGTCTGCTTGTCTGGGAAATTGGATCATTTTACGATTCATGTATGTAGCGATACTCCTGGCTGGTTTCGTGAGATAAGCCAAAACTTCGATTATTACCTTGAATTAGAAATTATATTTTCCACCACAAAGATTGGGTCTCTCTTCTTGAATTGTGAAAAGCATTCCATTTTTGGACGCTTTTTAATGAACGTATTTAACCACAACATTCTAACCCCTCAACAGTAACGGCATATAAAATGGCACACCCTGCGTATTACTGCGAGAGCTTTCTCGCATACCGGGGCGAGATCTGCCCGATAAAACGACACCACCCTGCCAGCAGGATATGCGAAAATGATGCAAATCGTGCTGCTTTTTTCGCTGGTGCGGTACTGCAGTGTGAAACTTTTCGCCCAATCACTACCGACCAACATCAAAGCGCCAGAAAGAATCAAATCACGTGCCCCTGTGGTGTAACGGCAACACGCTTTTGCCGACTTACACCAACGGGCGTTCCCAAAAGCAAAGCGAAGGAGACACGTTTGCTTGTTTACGACAGCAATTATCGAAATCCTGCTCATCCGCCGGAAACTTCTGCCTTACGGGTTTTGATCCTGCATTTTGATCAACTCCCAGCAAAAAAGGCTCACGCCTTCAACGGGGCGGGCAAGTTGCACCATGTTGTTTCTCCTTGCACCGAACCTCCAACCGAAAAGAGACCTCACTTTGCCTCTAGACTGAAAAGTTTCAAGAACCCTGCAAAACCGAAAACATCCATTGCTGGCTGGCGTAACCCAGAGCNATGTAGCGATACTCCTGGCTGGTTTCGTGAGATAAGCCAAAACTTCGATTATTACCTTGAATTAGAAATTATATTTTCCACCACAAAGATTGGGTCTCTCTTCTTGAATTGTGAAAAGCATTCCATTTTTGGACGCTTTTTAATGAACGTATTTAACCACAACATTCTAACCCCTCAACAGTAACGGCATATAAAATGGCACACCCTGCGTATTACTGCGAGAGCTTTCTCGCATACCGGGGCGAGATCTGCCCGATAAAACGACACCACCCTGCCAGCAGGATATGCGAAAATGATGCAAATCGTGCTGCTTTTTTCGCTGGTGCGGTACTGCAGTGTGAAACTTTTCGCCCAATCACTACCGACCAACATCAAAGCGCCAGAAAGAATCAAATCACGTGCCCCTGTGGTGTAACGGCAACATGCTTTTGCCGATGTACACCAACGGGCGTTCCCAAAAGCAAAGCGAAGGAGACACGTTTGCTTGTTTACGACAGCAATTATCGAAATCCTGCTCATCCGCCGGAAACTTCTGCCTTACGGGTTTTGATCCTGCATTTTGATCAACTCCCAGCAAAAAAAAGACTCACGCCTTCAACGGGGCGGGCAAGTTGCACCATGTTGTTTCTCCTTGAACCGAACCTCCAACCGAAAAGAGACCTCACTTTGCCTCTAGACTGAAAAGTTTCAAGAACCCTGCAAAACCGAAAACATCCATTGCTGGCTGGCGTAACCCAGAGCGATCGGAGGCAACTTTGTCTTTGGGGAATGCTTAAGCCGAAGAATGTTTGTTTCGAGACCCAACCGGAGCCTTGCGACTGTTGACTTAAGGCCTTCTCTCTTGAAGATGGTGTAAAGGGCCGACGGTTCGCCCAAAAACGTGCCATATTGGGTGGCATACACACCCAGGCACGGGCATGTTTTTTGATGCCTGAAAAAGGAGGTTCTAATTGACAAACCTTTGCGAGAACAGAGAGAAAGAGAGAGAGACAGACAGAGCTGAGTTTCTAATTAAAATTGCAATTATTAACGTCAATAAGGGGCCCGTTCTGCTGGTGGCAGCAGGCGAGGTTATACTGAGAGAGACAGAAAGAGTTCCTACAACAAACTTTATCACATTGTAAAAATCACATTTTCCGCTTTTTTGCGGATGTTTTGCGGTTTCGTGTAGCGAAGAAAATTGCATTGCAATTTCATAAAAGAGGGCCTGCCTATCCTGCTGAGAGGGAACACATTGTTCAACTTTTGGATTGGAAAGATGAGTGTGTTTGTTAGCCTTACCCGACAGGATAAAGGATTCCTGGTACGCCATCTTCCACAGTTTCTCATCAACGTCATAAGCATCCGGCGTAGCTGGTACGGTAGGGTTGAAGTTAAATCCACCATCACACCCACAAGCAAAACCAAAAACCATGTGGAAAAAAGACATTTGCCAAATGCTCAATCTGACCTTGCGCTTGGCTTGTCTGCCAGTCGGCAAAGTTACACGCATCCAGTGTTTCCCACTCGCCAAGAAGAGTCGGGCAAGAATTAGCCTTCATCCGAACGCGCTGGTTGCAGATATGCTAACGTTGCACTTTTCACAAAACTCACGTCCGACTCTTCAGCATAACGACCAAATAAGAAACGACGCGCCTGAAACAGTCACTGGCAGAACGTGACTAATCTGTGCCACAACAAAGCACAACCCGGCAAACACATGCAATACGGTGCTGCGGAGAGATCGGTTTGCCAGTGATAATGGGTAACGTTCTTAGGGCACCCGTTTTGACCTTCTCCTCGGGATCGATCGAACTTTTAGCCTCTTCACTGGCAATCGAGGGGATACGTCGGTATCAGGCCAAGGATAATATAGATGCACCATCCCCGATAGGGACCGTTTCATGCAAAGCCCCGGGGCAGCGAAACTGGGGAGAATGCACCATCCATGCAAATGCAAGCGGCATTTGGTCGGGTTTTGTAATTGGTGGAGGGTTTTGCGCACTAATGCTAGTATAATTACCAGTATCGCTGACGAGCAGCTCGCTACGGTGCTGTGGTATTTGTGGCGCATTACTGCATCCTCGGGCTGGCGTTGGATTGATTGCAGTTAGTAACACGTTAGCGCTGAACAATCCGGGCATTAGTAATGCGAAACTGATGCTTTGAACCTTGTGCTCCGGGGGCGGAAGTATTTCGGAGATTCATTTCATGCAAATGGTATGTCTTGAGGATTTCCTTATGTGAAGATTACTTGGTACTGGGTCCGCATGTAAGTGACGTCTGTTTAGTTTTAGAAGATTTACTTCAATTGCTCAAATTTTAGAATTCACTCAGTGCATTGGACATCGATTTTAATGACTTCTTGTCATCTTTTCAGACGATTCAATTTTAAATGTTCTAAGAGGATTTTCTAATATCTGGTAATATCTGGAGAATAAATCGGATTGAATTCTTCCTGTTATTGTTATCGGTAACGATCTTCAGAAGTTGTTTCATCCAACTTTAATAACTCAGAGTAGTTTATATTATTGATATGGTGGTATGAATAAGTCAAAATTAAGCACCAATTTCTGGTGCCAAACAAAAAAAAAACGCTCAAATTAACCTAAACGAATGTTACTTAGTTGCGAACCTAACATTATGCATAACATTTTGTTACTTCGTCAACATTTCCAGAAATTTTTGGAGACGACACTTCTTATACGGAAGATGCAGAATATTTCATACAAATAAATAAAAGCAAAAACATCACAAGTATACTGAAAGAGAATAAATATGAATATTCCAGAGAAAAAGATCGAAATCTTCATATTCGAGATCTAATCATTCTTTCACGCCAACACAGCTTTTGTCGTGTGAGAGTAGGGAGCTTTTTTTGGGGACAGTATCATAGAGCCGAGGGTAATAATACCACAAAAAGCGTAGGTCGACTCTAACTGAATGTGACTTCTCAACATGGACAACTTGGAGTCCGTTCCAGCCAGTACAACTTTCCATAAACGGATGGCCTTCTGCAAAAGCAGTTCCCCCCATTGCTGCGTTGAAGTTTCGTTAAGGAAGCGGTCCGATTTAAGCTAAGCCCGGCTAGTCACCACTAAGTCATCCACTCAATCCAATCGTAGCGGATGATATTGGCTGAAATGATGAAAATATACGAGGCGTAGTTTTGCCACCGCACACGGTTTCATGGAAAGACACTGATTTCAGCATCATTTCCTGCACAGCGGGAACTCACACAGAGTCGACCGACGAAAATCATCTTTATCGAATCAATAACTTTGCATTTAACAAAGCAAGAAGATAAAGGCAGAGAGAGAGAGAGAGAAAAAATTCCCAAAAAAAACCAAGTGACCACGGGACAATATGCTAGGAGAGCCTTATTTGCAAACTACAGATGCGAGGTTCATCGGTACAATTACCGAGTGCTCTGCCGAAGCCGAAGCCAGATCCTGTCGGTGGGGCGAAGGAAGTAAATAATAATGAGCGCACAGAACGCAGTTGGCAACAAAGATCGGTTGGGTTGTGCCGCAGCCCTTTTTTGGCTTTTTTGTTTTTAGTCTATGAATATTCAGCAGCCATCTGTTGGCTTACCAAAGGGAACGAAGCAAAACATCAGCCAGCTGTTCCCGCAGCCGATGATCCCTTTTGCAGGGTGGTTGTGCCACGGTTCAACGTGTACACACTTCCACTTGATTCCTTCACACCAGAGAATGCAAAATACCAAATCCGACAGTGCAAATCATTTCGTGGAAATTTCGAGCAACAAAAAAAAAAAGAAAGAAGAAATGTTGAAAGAACAAACCATATCCGACCGAGCATAATAAGAGCGGCGTTACGGGTTTGGTGGTTCGAGCATTGGCAGCGGATTTGCAGCCGTGCTGTGTATCGTGCAATTTGATAATTTCGAACTGTTTTCTGCTCCCACAGCCGAAAGCTAACGATGCACATAAAGATAAGAACTTGGCAGGCACAGACAGGAAAGCAATAACAACAGCAAAAAAAAAAAGCCTCGCGAAACCGATTGCACCGGCTCGGTCTTGGGTACAGGGATGCAAGCAAGGGATGTAACAAAGCCATTGCTGGTGCACGCTCGTACCACCACCGAAGGATTGGTTCGGTTTGAGGGGTTCTTAATCCTCCGTACCAACCATACCGACACACAATTTGCATTGCGGGAAAATCCCTCGTCCTTTGCCATTCAGTCTTTTTGTTTCTATTTTGTTCAACTCTTGCTGTCATTACTATTGTTATTGCACGTTCCAAAACGGCAATATCCTTTTATTTCGTTTCGTGTTCTTTTGCTTTGTTTTTTTATTTTGGTCAGCCCAAGCTGGTTTTTGCCTACTTGTGCCCGCACTAAGTGTGCAGTAATCTTGCCAATGCAATTGCATTCAAATGAGGATTTTATCCTAGGTCCAAGGTTCCTTTTTTTCTGTGCGGGGTTCTTTTTTCCTTCTACTTTCCTACAAAACGCATTAAGATAAGCATAGAAAACTTAGTGCTTTTCACGTGACCGATCAGAAAGGAAAATGTTTTCAAATTAGGTTAACGGTTGGATGTTCCATTTTCATGCACATTTACAGGTATACGATAGAATCGTTATATACACTATAAGCAATATAACGGAAGCGTATGCTGATTCATTTAACGTCAGATCATTAAAAGATGCAAGAACGAATCGAAAAAGGTCTGGCATCACCTTGCTCTTATTATTGCAAGTTCTGGTTGTCAAGCGCCTGAAAGTATGCAATGATCATTTTTAATTTTTATCGCTTATAACCGTAGTAAGAGACGTTTTTAACAAGTTACAGTGTTGATCAATTGACAATCATGAGATTTCTCACATTTTAAGTAAATTATTAATCGGTGATTTAAAATATTGCATATTTCTATTCTAACGCATACAAATTAAATAGTTCAAAATAAAATATAATAATTCTAGACGAATAAAATGGTATATTTTGTAATTTTAAACGTCAATTAATTGTGAATTAAATTGAACAATACTATTGGAAAAACGATCATACAAACGTACCAAAGCGAAAAAATAAATCACGCCATAAATGAGCAAATACGAAGAGCGTATCAGTGACTACCACCTTGAAGTCCTTGAAAGTTTAAGCAAACAACAAACAAACAAAAAAAACAGGGTACATTCATCAGACCATGCGTCACCGATCACACGGAGAATGCTTCGGGCAGCACACACAAATCGGCGTGGATGAAAAGCTTTGCAATGGCTTTGTGTGTGTGTGTGCTAAAGCGGTTACGCTGCAAACCATCACACATTGCATGCATTTAAAACCACCTTATAGAGTCATCCACAGAAAATGTCGTGAAGTGAATGCAAACGAACCCTACTACACCGCTATCTTAAACTCCACAACCCAAGATCGTTCCTTACGCTCATCAAACGCGAAGAGGTGGTACTTCGCACGATGATCGCACATGGACTGCTCCTAGCGGTTGGTGAGCTAAGCCGGGAACGATTTTCAGCCCATTTGCAGTGTGCGAGACTGTAGCTTTATAACGTAAGCAACAAGTAACGAAACCAAATATTACACCTCCATATGGGAATAATTGGTCGGATTGACTTTGGGAGCTGTAGCAATATGTACAGTATGGTGAAGCTAAGTAATCATTGGTTAAATTACACAATTCATCATTACGAATTGCTAAACAACATTCCTCAAGTAAGAAACACCACATAATATATAAAAACCTGTCGCCATATATTTAACAAATGCAAAAAGTAGATAAAACGAAACAGCATAAGTGAAACTTTCCTTAAAATATGAGACTTTTCAACTCAAAGTAATTATTTTTACAAAGTAACAAGCTACTAAATATGCATTAAAAGCATCCGCGCGCTTGGGGTGTCGTATTTCGACCGCAATTCCCCTTCATAAACTTGGCAAAGCCATAAAGTATAAACCACCACCATCAACACGAAACATTGGGCTATTACTTGTTGAGAGTCTCCGCACATTATACGAAGCTTTGAGTTGATTTTGGTCGATGAATACGTACACCGGTGGCCGTTTCTCAAAGGAATCCGTACGGCAAAGGTCCAACCGTGGTTCAATCACGAATCACAAGTCGTCGTCATCATCATCATCCCCGGGAGTTCGTCAGTTCTGCGGGAATCAACGAAATTCGTCTCGTCCCGCCGTTGCGATTGCGTGGGTGAATGATTTCAAGTGAGCTTTTAGCATGCGGTGTGTGTATGTACATATTGAAGACGTACAAAGCAGGCAAAGACACACGTACAATACAATCAATCGAGAAATCGAAAGGAATCCCTCCCGTGCGCTGTTTGAGGCAGCAATTCGAACATGATGAAGACTTCAATGGGTAACCGGGCGGCATAGCGCACACAATAGCATAAGCTAAGGATCCATTGTTTGAGTTGAACGCAGTCTTCAGCTCTGCCAGGCTGTCGACGTTGGTGGGTAAGAAAGGAGAGCGATCGTCTAGATGCAATTTATGCTTCTTTGGTGGATTAATAATGAGACCCATGTTTCGTGACCCGATCAAGACGTGCCTTCCTGCGAGCGCGCACTCACACACACACGAAAAGCGTGGCCAGGTAGGGTGGATATGGAATGGTTGTGTTCGATGGAGCGCAAAACTGGGTCGTCTTTCGGTGCTAATCCTGATTGCGATTAAGATTTATCGCCGTTGCAGCTATCAAAAGGTTAAACTTTTGGGGGTGGGTTTTGCGCCCGCTCCGCATAATAACTATCCCTTGTGCAGCGTTGGAAGGAAGCATCATAATTACACGGCATTGTGCATAATTGTTTAATGTTGGAGAAGCGTTAAAGAAATGACAAGCGAAGCTCATTTTACACATCAATGGGCAGGTATTGTAAAACATCAAATGTACCACACAACTGGGACACACCACCATATGGATCGATATACACAGAGCAATTTACTCACCGCTTTGAATAGGCAGCTTTCGTTGGTTTGCACAATAAGTAAGGGTAGCACATAATGCACCATCAACAAACAGCGAAGCATGAACATTTTGAATCGAAGCGCTATGTGCCATATTTGACACCGGACAATCGATGACATGTAGGACGTGAAACGATAATTTGTGCATGGTAAGGAAAATGTTATCTTACTGCTTCCAACAAGAATTTATAGGTTAGTACCAGCTGCTTGGAACAATAGCATGAAGCACCTCAAACCCTTCCTTGGCTTAGGTAAGGACATGTATAATGTCGACGGTAAAGGGTTCGCGGACTCGTTGCGAAACATTCGAAACGAAACCTGCCCTCACTCGGCTTTGTTTTATGAACGCAGACCAGCAAAGCCTTTATTGCTATTACACTGTACTGCACGACGATGAGCAATGGAAGGACAGCAAAAGGAACAAAACAATCTCACACGAAGAAAAGAGCATAAAAACATAAAAGAAGAAGAAGAAGTAGGAGAGTATCCGAAACCATTTCTGTTGGGGGCCCTGGTCCTCCTTAACGCTAGAGCGGGTGGAATTTCAATTTGGTTGACTGAATTTAGATTGAGAATAAATAGCACGACTGTCGACTGTCGACTGGTGTCACACGCACCGGGTGTGAGTGACACTATAATGGAGCTGTGCTGTGTGTATGTCATGTATATTCCCTTTCTCGATTCTGTTTCAACTTGCGAGATGGAGAAAAATGGAAACGAAAAATCAAAATTTTACCAGGTCGCAAACATATGCGCCCCGTTCTTTCCACTCACGGACTGTATCAACGTACTGTCAGCTTTAGTGAGATGTGGGTTGCAAAGTATGCATTAGATAAGGGAAATAAAATTTTAATTCCAGCAAAACACCACTTCACCACTAAACGGCAAGTGGTGCTGCAAATAGTGAACATTAGCAAACCTTTGCCGGCAGGAAGAGAAGCTGGTTTGCTGATAAGATTTTTTGTTTTCGAACTGTAGCGTCAACTAGCTCCCATACACATGGATAGAGAGAGAGAGAGAGACACTCGTTGTGTTACATATTAAATAACGATCGTAATATCTTAGACGGCAACGGTTTTCACAAGATTTAAGACGCTGCTTGTAAAATAATTCCTTTGCTGCCCCGTTCGAGCAGCACAGCGCACCGGCAGTGAACTTCTCCAACATCTCCGGTAACGTCAATGCAAATTCATGGAACAACTTAAGCGTAATGAGCAACTTATGATACAGCAGCGAAGAAGGACGTTAGCTATAGGGTGAACGGGATGGGACGGAAGGCGAGTGCCCTCTTATAGCGAAAAGGTAACACGTAGCGCACCAGCTGCTAACCGTTGTTGCACCTTAATGAGATGGTTTTGCTTTCAATATTGCGTCGAGAAATGAAGACGCCCGCATCTTCATGCCGGTGTGCTGTATTGCTGTGCTGTTGTGCTGGTAATGAAAGAATCTTAATTGCGTTGAAATTGCCTGTTATTGGCGCACGGTGAAAATGTCTTTGTTGGCACTATAAATATGAAAAATAATTTGCCTACTTTACGTAATTAAAACGTTTCGGCGATGTATTTCAATGGGGAAAATTCTTAATTTTGTGCACGTTAGTTTTGATGTGAAGATGAAGATAAATGTACTGATTATCGAAAGGAAACTGAGTTGCTGATTGCAATATGGTTGCTCTCATTCGCATCAAAAATTGAATTGCTAAATGGCATAGCGAGCTTATGCGCGGTACGACCATACTAAGCGTCCTGCGTTCGAATCTTCCACCAATCGATAAAAAAAAAGTGAGGGAAGAAATACACTTTTACACTTCTCTTACCTCTAGAGTCGTAGTAGTCGTCCTCATCCTCGTACTTTTCTGCCTTCACCTGATGATGGCCATGGAAACTGCTGCTAGCAACCAGCACCAGCAGCGTAAGGAGAAAACCCTTTGCCGGCATCATTGTGTTACGCGCGAGAGAGCCGTGCGGGCACCACCAACTTATCACACTCACACGCACCCACAAACACCAATGCTTCTTGTTTCGAAGCAAAACACGTTCGATACCACTCCTACACACACACAAACACACACGGGTGCACGCGACACAAAGGAATCAAATATCTTGGATACACGGGGACTTTCCACTGGGGACTTGTCGTTTGTATATACTGTACTATATTACGGCGATAATTTCCCTCGTTGTTTACTTGCAATAGCTAGCAGTGCAAGTAACTAAATCAACAAGATGAACACACTACACAAAATACTTCGACAGACGCTTTCCCTCANCAATGCTTCTTGTTTCGAAGCAAAACACGTTCGATACCACTCCTACACACACACAAACACACACGGGTGCACGCGACACAAAGGAATCAAATATCTTGGATACACGGGGACTTTCCACTGGGGACTTGTCGTTTGTATATACTGTACTATATTACGGCGATAATTTCCCTCGTTGTTTACTTGCAATAGCTAGCTGTGCAAGTAACTAAATCAACAAGATGAACACACTACACAAAATACTTCGACAGACGCTTTCCCTCAGCAGTTACGCACCGTTATTCCATGGTTGGGAGGGATAGGGCCAGTGGGAAATCTATTCCCACACACTGCACAGAGAGACTTCCCCGGCACTTGGCTGGCTTGGCTGGGATTGGATCCTTCTTCTTATATCCGGCGTATAAACCTTAAAGGAAAGCACACAACTCGCACACTTTTATTTCACTTTCAGCGCATACAGAAACGCATACAGAATACACTGGAAGACAATAAAAAAGGATTTTAATCAGTAAAAGTACACAAAACACAATGGAACCGAGGAAACCTTCTTAAAGCTTAAGCGATCAAATACACACACACACACGTAAACAATGAAACACTGGCAATTATACGGGAGTAATGTGAGATGCGTCTGTTTCTCAATTCATTCACGTGAAACAAAAACAAACCCGACACAATGAACAACAAACACACATCAAAGGCAGCACAACATCACTGCCGCTGTGCGCTGGTTAATGTGTATGCAGCAATCCTTTATTTTTCCTTCGCCACCAGCATAAAGTTTTGATGAATGCGTTCTCGCGCACGCACACACACACACACACACACACCCACGTACGTACACACGCGGTGAAACAGGACGAACGACGATGGCTCGCACGAACACTAATGCAAAAGAAACCCGCAATACAAACACTACCCAACAGCAGTACTGTATGTAGGCACAATGAAGCAGGTGAATTTGGATGGTGTAGAATCCTTGAAATTGCACGGTGTCCTTCTACCGCAAGATGTGCACTTTTTCCATTGATGGCTCGTTTGGAGCTTTATAAATCTAGCAACCATTGGTACAAGCTTCGTTTGACATAAGTCTGCTAGAAACACCATAAAGAAAGTCTGCGGGCACGCACCTAACTTTTTGATTGTTTTCACCAAACACATGCAACTGTGTGCGTGCACTGTACCAATCAAGCAAGGGTTATAGATTGCTTTTCAACTGCACAAACTGCTTCACTATTTCATGCAGTATTTCGCAACTGCAACAGTGGAGTGCATTTTCTTAGCTTACACTTCCACCCTTTTTTTCGTAAAACAGGTTTGCTTCGCGGGCAGGAGGCGACAGAAAGCAAGAGTGAGAGAGAGAAAAAACGTTTCGATGAAGCAGCATCAGCAACAACCCGCGCTTGTTGGACAAAACCAGCCAGACAAGGCAGGCTCTGACATTCTAACGGGAAACAAGATGCTCACTAAAGACGAGCTCGATGTTGGAAGCTTGCTTTCACTTGTTCAATTTGACTTATAGTGGCGACGAAATGTAGGTAGCTTCTAATAATTCGTGTGCAAGATAAAACAGGGCCGAATCACGCACGCACGGACACACGCACTTGCGAACTGGTTATTTTGGTGGTGGGGTTGAAGCATTGAACACACCTGAAGAAACAAAACAAGTGTGTATGGTTTGGCGTTGACCTAGAGTGCATGTTTCAGGTGCCGCGTTCAGGAAAGGTTACGCACACCTCAATGCGTTTGTACAACCGTACCACCAACGAGAAGGATTTCGAAAGGAAAATACCACTCTCCAATTCGCTTCAAAAGCTTGCGTTGAATTGTGCATAGCAGGAAGTGCACAGGAATTGAAGGGAGTTAAAAAGCGAAACATCAACAACATGAGACAAGAATAGTAAAGCGAACGCAACAAAAAAACAACACCGAAACAACATAATTTGCTGCTGCTGATGATGAGTCACACATCTAGAACCAAAACGCACACAGTCAGGATAACACAGCGCTTGACACACGCACATTCGATACAATCGGTTTTTGCTTCTTTTTTTTTCCTCACTCATTCTCCCTTTACACTTCTCCCACCTCTTACAGCCTCTTTGCTTTGTCGGTGCATGCAGTCACCCTTATCGCTCAGCACAACACCTAAACACCCCACCCGCGCAATGCTATTCGTGCGCTTGTGTCGCTTCCTGCTGTGAATTATTGGTTTCACGCGTTAAAATTCACACCTCGCGCACGTTCGCACCTGTGTGAAGCTGCACACTGTTTTTAATTTTGCCGTGACACCACCGCGGCTCTACACACAATGTGTGACACCTTTCGCACAGCACGTCGAGAAACGCGTCAGCGCGACGAAAACTCCGTACCGATTTTGCACGGGAAACGGCTCGGCGAACGGTTGGTACGGCGAACACCCGTTGTGCACCACCACCACAGTACGCACGCGTGAATTTTCCCACTTACGCGCACACGTATAATGTTGCTTTTGCCCACCTTCCTCCTTTACCAGCAGCTTGGGTGACGGATTTTCGACGATTTTACTCCGGCAAGCAGCACGGCAGCGAGTGTATGCGAGCTGCGTAAAATCTTAAAAACGAATGAAAAAACGAGAAAATGCGTTTGGACGTGTTACCGGATAGTCGAAGCGGCACGGATCAACGAGAAAATCGTCGATGACAGTTGGGTTGCTTCGCAGCAGCAAGTGAAAGGTTTACTCATATCGTATCCAGGTGGCCATATTGATTTTTCTCTCATTGCTTTGCGAGTTACATTTAAATTTAAAATAATCACCATTTTTGTGCAATTTTTGTAGCAAATTGTTACACTATCGTCTTTTTATTACTACCAATCTTAATTAAACCGTAAAGTCATACGGTTTGAAACTTTCGCGAAAGTTTTTCACCATTTCATCCTCCTCCTCCTTTGTACAGTTGCACTGCCGCCAGTCTGCTTTCTCTTCACAGTTTAGCAAATTGTCCGCACAGATAATCTCCCGACCGAAGTGTAACGGAAACCCTTTCATTTGTCGCGTCAGCATAACCACTCCGTCGGGTAATTCCGCCACGAAGTATGGTCCCCTTTCTGGTAGGTCGCTGGGAGCGTTTAGGGTCGGTACCTTCTCCAGCTGAACACTATACTCTTCACCCTTATCTTCCAACACGTGCTGTATCTTCCAGGCCACGTTTTCATCGATACCGATGGCGTTGATTTGCAGGTGTCCCGTTTTGAAGTTGCGTTCGTAGAAGAACACTTTCTGATCACGATCGGCATAAAACTGCGCGAGCGCTTGTTTGAAGCGCACCAGTTCGGCCCACTGCGCATCGGAGAGCAGTGCCGCACACTGGATGTGTGTGATGGACAGAATCAGGATATGAGTTTCGTTGATGGGGCCTTTCGCTAGGGCTAAATAAAAATGATCCCCAACCGATATTATCAAGTGTTTCTCGATGCTACCGGCAGACAGACAAAACCAACACTTTTCTTGATCGAATGTTGGTCTGGCACGCTTCTGGCCCTGGTTGGGTTCATTGCTCCGTCGCTTATTTCGACGATTATCATCGTACGTGTTCATATCGTAAAAGTACTGATCGTCTTTCTTGTCTTCCGTGGCACCGTGGCTTTCTGTAAGCAGCGATAGACCCGAATAGGGGGAAGGAATTTCATCGGTGGTTTTCTGTATCAATTCCAGCACGCGCATCTTTTCTACCGGCGTTATGTTCAACGCGTAGATATGTTTCTTCTTTTCCGGATTTCCGAAGCTAGCCAATCCAACAAAACGTGTTGCCAGTTCCATCTGAGTGTTTTTGTCCGGAAGATTTCTAATGAGAAAAGACATATTAGCAAATTTGCTTGGAATGAAATCATTTTTGCACTAACCGGTAGGGTGGTGATTCGTAAAATTCATCATTCAACCCACAAAAGTGGTACCTCGGTTTAACAGCATTTGCTAGCCATGAAACCAACTTCGAGCTATCCTTCACATTCTCCTGCATACCGAAAGGCCACTGCGTTGTTAGCAGTATGTCAATGCCTCGGAAATCGCCCATATTAGCCTTGCTGGCTAAACACGAATCACGAACAGCGATAGCGTCAGCTTTACCGTAACTCCACTCATTGCCATCAATGGATTCCTCGGTGCTTGCGATACCACTGAGGTAAGCAATTTTTAGACCACCAGATGTTGTGTAAACGCCACGCTTCCCTAGATAGCTAAGATTTGTACAAATGTCTCCATCCTCGGTGTCCGCATAGTACTGGGCGAGTTCCTTGCGGGTCGGGCCAAGTATGTATACCGGCGCAGCAACTGCAATGGAAACAATGAATTTATTCCATACTTAGATACCGGGCGTTCAAGCTGCTATTACCTGTCTTTGCATTCTTTTTGTACTCCTGCAGTATGTCCATTTCGGGATTGGTGCCGAAAAAATCGCCAACGCACAGCACTAAATCGAATGGTCCGCTCTTTTTGTTTACATTCTCAATGCGCGCGAAAAACGCCTTTAGCTTCCCACGTACATCGCCACATACCAGCCTATACAAAGACGATTGAAAACATAGAATTGTGTTTCTTTACCATAAAGCATATAATATTATCCGCTTACAGCTTTAATTTCTGCTCCATTTCGGTGAAATTTCCTCGAGTGCAACTGGTTCGTTAGCGCGAACAAAACAAAACCAGAAATGAATTGACAGCTCGGACGGTTGTTGTGAGTGGGATTGCTTGAATACATTATACTCAATAACATTTTCTTGCAAGTCAAGGTGTGTACAAGATACGATTTTAAAATTAACGACAACACCACGTGTTTGTTTATTGATAAAAAATACATTTACCTTCTTGCGTTACATACTTTCTAATGGTACAAAAAAATCTAAATCAGGTATTCAAAGTGTTTGTAAAATGTTTCACAACTAATCCTATTCATTACTAACAGGTTCAGTTTCTCCTACTTTCGGTTCTACAGTCGGTTCTACCGTAGTCGTGGAGGCATTATCGTGGCTAAAAGATGTTCGGTAATCTATTGCGTGTGCTTTAAATATATAATTACATGGATATTCCATCGTAAAGTGAAACTTTAAAGTAGGCTTAAGGCCGGTTGGCGGTTCATCTGGTAAATCTTGCCATTTAGTGAATTGGAACGCATATCCTAGCAGCTCCAAGTATCCGTTGATGCTTAATTTTTCTCCATTGCACACAATTTCTCCGTCTGTGTCCGTGGTGCAATTGATCTCTATTGCCTCGTTACTATTTGTTGTGTTGTTTTGTTTTGCGTTTTCTGTCGTTTTTTCAGCGTAAGTTTGATCCGTGTTGCTACTTTCATCATAATTAGAGTCAGGATCCTCCGGCGCATTAGTGCTGTTGGATGTACTGTCATCCAGACAAGCTGCAGCGTTACA
Source organism: Anopheles rivulorum (assembly GCA_018908115.1). Classification (NCBI taxonomy): domain Eukaryota; kingdom Metazoa; phylum Arthropoda; class Insecta; order Diptera; family Culicidae; genus Anopheles; species Anopheles rivulorum. The sequence continues at coordinate 16,205,679 of CM032178.1, forward strand.
AGAAAGCAGTTCACATTCTGATTCTACATATGGTTCGTTGGTGGAAGAATCATGTGGCCATTCACTTGTAGGATAATGATCAGGCCACTCCGTAACCTCGCTAGTGTTGTTTGATTCATCATCGTTTGATTCGTCTAAAGGCATATCGTTCGTGTCGGGTTGATTCGTAGTTGCTGGGGTTATGGTAGTACGCACCCGTCCAGGAATGTTCCACACACTATCATCCCATTCCATTTCATCATAACCTGGACGGGGCTTTGATCGTGTTTTCTCGGAGTTTGTTTCTGTCGTAGTGTCGCCGTTAGTCGAGCGGTAGATGTCAGGTTCAGTACTAGACGGAGATGAGTAATCTTCAACTATTGTCTGAGCTGATGAACTTTGATGCTCATCGTCATATGGCGTAGTTGAGTAGTAATTCTCCTGTACTGCTACCAACGTGTATGGCATTTCAGAAGCATCTTTTTCATTCGACTCGTTCGGATAAACATTATCAGGAAGGTTCGTAGTTATATTCATTTCTTCCTTACCGTACGTTTGTGGTATTTCAGTAGTAGAGTAGCTGGCACTCGTTTCGCGCACTAGGGACTCCGCTTCGTTTACGTACAGGGGTTGGGTCGTATCATAGTACATCGGAATATTGGATGTAATCTTCGTATTGATAGCACTGATCACGGTCGTAGGCAGTGGCTCTAAAGTACTGGAATCGATGTTATGTTGCTGCTTATAGTTTTCTATTATTCGCTCATGTGGAATATATTCACAGCATTGCAAATGTTCCGGTACGCAAACTTCTTTCTCAATGTTGTAGTACATCTTGTATGGACATCTGAAGAGTGGTAAGAATATATTGTTTATGAGTGTTAAGTACGATTTGTTTAAAATATGACTTACTCATAGCGAATTTGATAGAATGATCCATCTATATTGGGAACACAGCGATAATACAGCATACAATCCTTTGCCGTGCGAAACTGACCGTAAATGTGACATTCTGGGAAATAGTCTTTGCTGAAGTTGTGCAATATTTCCTCCTAAAAATAATGAAAGTGAACGTAAAGACATAAAAATGGCTTTTTTTGTTACTGATTCTACAGTATAACTTGCCTGTGCTTCATAGCACTTGTTAGTGGACGAGCACTTTTGTAGATCGGGATGAAAAAATGTCCCAGAAGGACACTGATAAACGTACTGGTGGAAATTGTAGTTATGTTCTTGACATTTAAAATAAAACGAACAATTGGATGGTATCGGGAACAGTCCTGCAAAATGGAAAATCGCACTAAGCATTAAACGATCACTTTGGAACTGAATCCTCCATACAAGGGGGAACTATTCGTACCAACTCCACTACAATCGGGCACAATAATGTTACAGTTTCGTGACTCGTCATGCACTTTGATCGTGTTCGGTTGGTTTAACGTGTTTTGCCCGATGCAGCGTTTCTCTGTATCACTGAAAACCTGTCAAAATTATTATTTATATTTAATAAACGCATAGTTTGAGAGTTTGTGGTACAAGTTACCGTATTTTCGGGACAGAGACCAATCATCACACCATCTGGATGGCAAACGTAGTAGAAATCGCGCCTGCTAAACGTATGTAAACCACTGTCCCCGTGGGCACATTTAGTAGACTTTGGGAAAGCGAGAGAGAGAGAGAGAAACAAGTGTCTTAACAATTGAAAAAACACTCCAAACGGTTACAACACTTACATGATCCATAATGACAAGAAAGCCTCCACCAGGAAAATCGCGACACTTTTGCTTGAGTTTATCGTAGTACTCCAGCTTGGAACAGATTTGCTACGACAGAAAAGAACTAGCTTTAATACTTCTGAAACATTTGCAGATATTCTGTCTGGTTTTTACCGCTTCACAAACTCCTGTTTCGTTCGTTTTCGCTTGAACCGATGTATCCGATGCAGATATTTTCGCACATCCAACTATCAGCACTAGAAGGCACAGTTTTCCCACCCCGATTGCCATGGTCAGATATGGGCATGCAGCTAATAGTACAATTCGCTTGAAAACCTCACCAAAATGGAGCGTGAAATGTTCAAAGCGATTGTAAAAACAAAAAACAAACCCCAACACCGTTCTATTAGAAACGAAAGCTTAACCGTAACTGACAGATGATGATGGTTGCACTCTTCCCAAAACTATGACCCACCAGCATACCCACCAGACTGTGTTGCGAATTAGTCACATTCTTTGGTCGTGTGTTTGTTTTTTGTTTGCGCTCGCGTTATGGCTGGCGCAAATGGTGTGGAAAATTGTCACGCTTTTCCAACACGTACGCCCTTCTGCACGTTCGTTCACGGGTGTGGATCGTGAGTTTCTTTCGCCCCGATCAATCAGCCGGACACGATCAACCTCGGCAATGCAAAAACTAAACAAGAAAAACAAACAAATATCGTGGTTCAAAATTTTGATTTGCTTATTTATTAACTTTTCTCCATTTGAAAATATAAAATAAAAGAAGAAGCCTAGCTGTTAGAGACAGGGGTGCTTTAATAGCTTTAAGTTTAGCTTCTGACCGGGCGCCATTTTGCGTTCCACTTACGTTCGCTTAAGCCTACAGATAAGGAGAAGAATGGTTAGAAGGTTGGTATTTTGTTGTTGTTCAAAGTAGTTGTTATTAAGTCGAATAAATATAGAATAGCAACAATCACGTCTCTCATGTTCAGGTCCCTCCCCCATACATATCATACACCGGACGTCCGGACAAGTTTTGGGATGAAGTGCTCTACGGTCCCGTATACGGTATCCCTTCAGTAATGGTAGTTAAGAATTAATGGTTATTAATAAAATATGTATTCTATGTTGCGCCCTAATTCCTATGCGCCCTAATTCCTACTCCTTTGCACACTTACGATTACGTATGGTGATACTTCATCCTGCTTTTGG
>CM032178.1:16208599-16350868 GCA_018908115.1 Anopheles rivulorum
GAATAGCAACAATCACGTCTCTCATGTTCAGGTCCCTCCCCCATACATATCATACACCGGACGTCCGGACAAGTTTTGGGATGAAGTGCTCTACGGTCCCGTATACGGTATCCCTTCAGTAATGGTAGTAAAGAATTAATGGTTATTAATAAAATATGTATTCTATGTTGCGCCCTAATTCCTATGCGCCCTAATTCCTACTCCTTTGCACACTTACGATTACGTATGGTGATACTTCATCCTGCTTTTGGTAGCAAATGTTTGCAATGTTGATGACGAAGCTACCAAGAAAAGCCTGCTCCACATCGTCAGTAATCGACTTGTTAAGGGAGGAGTGTGTCTGTGTATATGTGTGTGCTTTCACTTCCAATCACAGTACTTAACGTTATGAGCTTTAGTTTGGTTTAGCTGCGTGTTTATTGTAAGCTAATGCGATCACCCTTTTGCTAGTAGCAAGTGCTTGGCAGCAATTCGCCAAACACTCTCTGTCTAACTGCTCTAAACTATGTTACTACTCCATCTAGAGAGGTTTCGGTTAAAATTTGAAATGTGTTTTACTGCATTGTAGTTATATCCCTGCTCTATCGAATAAATATGTGCCCCACTGTTCTGGCGATAGCAACACGATATGACCGGGGAACTACAGGGACTAAAGCACATCTTCGGTACCGCTAATGAAACGCTGTTGGCGCACTTTGCTCTCTTATTGGGTGCGTAAATTGAAGTAATCCTAGCATGCTAATGGTCCCGATTCGTTTCGCATTCGGTCAGATCTATCCATTCCCGACATATTCAGACATTGTTGGCATCCTCCGTTTGATCGACGGCTATGCTGCGCAGCGATCTGAAATAGTGTGGAAAGTGGATGGGTTTATATTCTGTAATTGTCAAAATAAATCACAAAAGAGAGAGAAAGAGAGAGAGAGAGAGAGAGAGAGAGTAGATCAGGATGATATTGAAAGGGAAAGATGACAGTATAGTACACAGTAGAAGGATCTCAAGATGAAAGATGGAAAAGGTGAGAAAAAGGGCACTACTCTACCTTGATCGTTCGAACAGTGACGGATCGGTGTAGATCGGTTCGCTCGGGTCATCAAATTCGTTTTTGGCAGCACCAGTTCTAGACAGTGGGTTCATCACCGGTATCTGACACATGCGTGACAGGTTGCTGTAACGCCAATTGTTTGGAGTGTTGAGTACATCAGAAAGGTTCACACACGATCTTTACTTACCCGGTGGCGAAAGTTTTCTGGAGTCCACTTCCAAACAGTGACACACCCGGTGTACGTACGTGCGGTCCACCCCGGCTAGCCGTTGAGTGCGTCCGTCCGGATGCCTCAAACTGACTGCCGGACACGTTGTGCAGCGCGGACGGGCTGAACGAGTTAACCGGCGAACTGCGATCGAGCGTACGGTTCTTGATGAACACCTTCCAGTAACTGCGATACACAATGCCCGCAGCGAAGGTGATACTGATCAGCAGTATGATCAGCAGTATGACCGCACTGATCAGGCCGTAGTATTCGGCATGCGTCAAGCAGACGGACTCGATCGGTGCTACCATCTTGCGCGCGACCGTGTCCTGTTGCATCTCTTCGCGCGATTGAAACACCTGCAGTGGGCGAAAGAAGCGAGACTTTGAATTATTATTTAAACCGCCATGCTTTGGTGGATGTTTTGGTGCCCTGCCCGCAATACCTCAATCATTTCACGCACTTGTTCCGGCATTTCGCCCGGACTCGTTACATCTGCGTCGGCCGCTACCGTATCGGAGGCGTCCCGTTCTTTAGAGTTCCTGGTTGCGTTCTCGTTTACCACTGTGCCGTTTACGATTGATACTTCATCATCTTCCTGGTCATCATTTACGGCCACCAATGGTTCAGCTGTACCGAGAGCTTCCGTAGCATTCTCCACCGATCGTTTTCGACGTCCGAACGAAGGTTCCGAGCGTCCACTTGGTCCTGGACAGTACGCCTAAGATAGGAGAGTTGAATTCAATTGATCACATTTCGTTGCCACTCAGCGCTTGTGTGTTACTTACCGGTTGACATCCTCCACGGCATGTTCTTACGGTAGCCTCAAACACGAGGAAGTTTGATTCCGGTATCTTGAACGCGTTGAACCGTGCCTCCAATGCATCATTATCTCGCGATCTTCCAAGCTCTGGGAACACTAAGCTGTCAACAGGACAACTGACAAAGGGAACAACAGATTAGACATTTTAATTTCCCTTTGCTGAATCACTCAAAAGCGCTTACCCATAGTTATCGATCAGCTGTACACTACGTCCAGAGTACGGATCCCGGGCAACTACGTTCGTCGCGAAGATGTCCGTGGCGTGACTGTAACCGTCTTGCGATTCCAACCGGAACGTCAGTGGATCGCCGACCGCAATCGTAGTTGTTGGACGGCCCTGGTACAGGATCATCAGACGTACCTTGTTGCTCATCGAGTTCTCCGCTGGCAGATACTCAATCGGGATCGGGCTGCCGGATCTGTCAATCGAATGAAAGCTGCGCTTGAGAAGCGTGTATTGGATGTTCTTTGTCTGCGGACCATGTTCATGCGGGATTGAGGTTGATCAACAGGGTCATAGTGCTGTTTATAATGCGACCTCCATCACATCATAACATGATACGAGCAAAGTTATTTCCTTTCGGTACACATATTGTTAGTAGCTAGTCTAGATCTAGTTACTTCGAGAGACATGCACAGGTTTTCATACACAACGGATGATCTTGCTGATCTTCTACACATGCAAGACGTTTTAAACTATTGGAATATTGAAACGGGGGAAAAACTGTATGTCTTACCCTGCTCCAATATATCCCGAGGTAACTACAGCTTCTCCAGGACCTCGGAACATGCACGTCAGATTGAATCGCTTGTCACGCCCAGTTTGTACGTTGTCCGAGAACTGTACCACAATGATGTTTGTCATCGTGTCACCATACTGCAAGAGGACGCAGAGTGTTAAGATCAGTTACTAGAAGGATATACGGAAGGGGAAAACTAGGTCTCTTACCCGTTGCGTTCCACACTCTGGATATCCTTGTGGACCACTAATTCTCAGCACATTCACTGTACCACCGTTACCGCGGAAGAAGCACCGATCGTAGAACCCGTATGCATAGATACGTCCAACAAAACCTTCCGGTGTGCGGAGCGTAAATTCCATGCCATCCTCGTTACAAACCTGTCCGACTAATAAGACAAATGGAACACATAAACGATTGTATTTGAATTCAACTACTAAGCTACTATGCTTGTTTTATTATCTTCATACGGGGCTTACCATCAAGACACTCTTCGTGCGGGCCACCACGTCCCGGCGTGCGTTCGTAGTAGTCGGAACTGTCGCTTTCGAACATCTGCGTGCTGGGCACCTCTAGGTCGCGAGAATCCCGATCACTCAGCTCACAGTTGCCCTCCGTTTCGTACGGTGCACTGTCGCGGTAGTTGAAGCTCCGGCACATAAAGTCCCGCGCACCGACACACTCCTGCTGGCAGATGCCGAGCGAGGGCGCATTGATGACACGCCGGATGTACTGCTTGCGCATCTTGCGCTTCGAGGCAACCTGCTTGAACACGTCCGTATTGTCGCAGCGCGTTTCGTACGGCCGCTGCGGCCCATAGCCACCGAAACCGTCACCACCGCCGAGGGTGTTGTCGTAGCCCGTACCTGATGGTCCGTAGGGAATTTCAAACGGATAGCCACCGCCATCCGGTGCCATACCGACTGCTGGGCGTCTGTAACCACGGTCACGGTCTGGGAATGCGGGCATCGGTGGTGGTAGACGACCACCAGCAGTGGGGTAATAGCCACCGTATCGATCATCGCCATAACCACGCTGCGGCTCATAACCTCCCATGTAAGGATCGTAACCTAGAGGTGACAAAAGTAGGGTTAGGAATTGTCCACTCTTTAAGAAACTCGTTTATTTACTACACTCCAATGTGACAAAGTTGGAAGTTTGATGTTATCGACTTGGTGATGGAACATGAATTGCACAATAAAGTGGAAGATATTTACCCGACGGACGACCCGGTCCGGTCATGTACTTGTGGAACGGTGAAACATTCGGTGACGTCGCAGGTGGATAACGACCCTGGGCACCGATCGGTTCGAGTGGATAGCGTGTTTCCGGTCCTGGATAACGATTGTTATCTATTGGCCGTACCGGTGCCGGGTATGGATCCGGTGGATAACCACGGTTTGGTGGTGCCCTGGACGGTACTACCGGATACACGCCGGATCCGTACATTTGCGGCATGTACTGTGATGGAGGATAGCGTGTGGGCGGCAGTGGCATCATTGGATACCGCGAGTCTGGCCGCTGCGAATGCATGGGTGGCGGAGGATAGCGCGAATCCGATGGCGGATACCGCCCCGCGTCTGGTTGGGTGGGCGGATAGCGTGCATCGGGTGGATAGCGCGAGTCGGACGGATAGCGTGAGTCCGATGGAGGTGGATACCGATCCATCGGATAGCGCGAATCTGGCATCGGTGGAGGATAGCGCGGATCGGGTGGATAGCGCGAATCAGGCGGATAGCGTGAATCGGGCGGTGGGGGTGGTGGTGGATACCGCATGGGACCACCTCCGGGTCCCGGGTACATAGGGTCGGGATCACGATCGCCCGGATAGCGATCCGTTGGACCGTACCGATCGCCCGGGAAACGATTGTCGTACACGGGCGGATAGCGTCCATCGTAGTCACCGCCGCCGCCCGTCGGATAGCGATCGGTACCGGGGCCGACTGGGTAACGGTCGGTAACACCCGGATAGCGATCCGTCGGTGGATAGCCACCGGGGAACGATTCACCTGCAAGAATGGGAAGTGAGGAAGTGCGCTTAGGGTTTTGTATTCCAGCACGGTTCTTGGTGCCTTTCGGGTGGTTTATTTTAAATGTGAGGTGAGCACAAATACTTTTGGATCTCAGAATCAGATATTGGAAGTCACATTTGTTTTAGACAACTGACTCAGAACTCGGATGAGAGTGTGAAGCATCTGCTGTCATGCATGTTTTCTCCACCAGACATACAAATTATTGACAAGGTGCAACGAATGCAAGTAAAGTGTACAGTGACTAACTTACCTCCATAGTCTGGTCGCTGTCCCATCGGATACCGATCACCTGGTGGATATCGTCCTGGAGGAATTCTATCATCCGGCACGCGATCTCGATCGCGATCTATCAACGATACAAGAATTAAATTTGAGTACAAAACCAACGTCCGATCATGTATGTGAAAGTAAAGACCTACCTCCTCCGTACGGTGGTCGCCAATCGGTAGGATCCGGTCGTCCATTGGTCGTGTCCGTGTCTCCCCCAACTAGGTGCGCTTTGGAAGATTTCAATGAGAATCGGTATTCGAAGATGAAGCGGTTTCAGGGGAACCCCAAGGAGCGACGATGGATAGCAAGGGTGTAACAAAGCAGCGGGATTGTGATGGGGAACGGAAGGGAAGGAAACCGAGGAAAATGATAAAAAGAAGCCCACCCATACCCTTCTCGGATGGCAACAGAAAGATACTCACGCATCAAATTCTCATAGTAATCGTAATCGGCATCGTAGATGATGCGCATACCGTCCCGCTGGTTGTAGCGGCTGAGACGACAGGTGCGGAACCGATCGCTATAGACGGCCGACCGGCATTGGAAGCTCGTCTGCCGTAGGCATTCGTCAAGACACTCGCTAAGCGACCTGCCAGTGATTTCCGAGTGAAACTCACCGCCCAGCCGCGAGTTGCGATAGCGCTGGAAGGCGGTATCGGGCCGACGGCCACTCGCAAATAGATGGGACGTGACGGAGTTGTCCGGATATTCCGTACCACGCTCTAGGACGGTGGATCGAACAAAACGAGAACAAAAGGGTTTTTTTTGGTTTTGGTTGTGTGTACATGTTTAGTCTGCATGTCGTTTCGCTTGTTTTGTTTTTGGATTTTTTGGTAAACGTTATGGCGCTTTTGGTTTTTGGCGTGGTTTCGAGCCCATTGGATTCCCCCTTGCTTATTGGTTCAACATGCTGGGCAAAGCCGGTAGGATGTGTATTTTGTTGTAACGATTGTTGGTGTCAAATATGGTCGAAAAATTAACCTATTGGACGAGGTTCCAGGGAAGAAGATCGCAGGGAAATCGCTGACACGGTCGGCGAATGCTTTGGCGGGCCCCTTTTTGCATGAGGTCCGTCGTCTCAGCAGCCACCAGCGCGAGGTGGAATGAAAAACTACAACTACTACTGTACGTGTAAAAGGAGTACAACAAGAACACTCAAATAGACCGCATCAATTGGAGTAATAGAGGAAGAGGAAGCATTTGTAGAGTGTCCTTGGAGACCCATGATCTAAGGTGTGGTGGATGTTGGGATCTTAGACATTAGCTAGAGAGCTTCATAGGGACATGTTTTGGTATGCAAGCGTGCCTTTGAGATACTTAAGCTTATGTAGCATTTAAGCGTGCGGTTTGAACGTTCCCCGGACGAACTACACGAGAGCGATTGAGCATTCTACCGACGCCGATGGATCAATTCCATCGCCCAGGAAGAGCTGAACCTTGAAGTGGGGAGAATCCAATGAGCTCCAAAACACCGAACAGCCCAATATACCCCACGTATAGGGATCTAGCTTCGAACCCCGGGGGTAAAGGCAAGCGAAGCGCAAAAGCGAGTTTAGCCATCCTTCCCGTTTGGGAAGGATGCGTGACTGGTGCACTTGAACGCAACAATACTTACGATTATCCAGACAGACAAGATCGTAGAAGTGATGGGTCGGGCTGGAACTGATGCTCAAGTCGTCCTTCTGCGAGACGGAATCTTCCTCCGACAGTATGCACTGCTTCGTTTGATCGTCAAACTCGATCGAGCGGCAGAAATATTTCTCCGCCCGCAGGCACAGCGATTGACACTCTTCCAGCGTCATGTTGTTGAAAATTTCCACCTCGAATGGTCCACCGAGACGCTTGTTCTCTTCCTTCACATACACGATCAACCCGTCGCAGCGTCGTTCCGCGTTTAGGCAGGTGTTTTCTAGGTAGTCCGAGTTGGGATCATCCTCCAGCAGTTCCGGATGCGTACGGCGTGTAAAACGGCTCATGGCGCAGCTGCGCAGCGTCGAGTCGTAGTTGGCCGAACGGCATACGAACGAGAATTCGTTCAAACACTTATCCTCACAGTCGGAGCGATTGGCTGCCGTCACTTCCTTGATATCGGATACTGGCAGCTTCAGTTTCTTTCTTGGATGACGTTCAAACACGTACCGTCGGCTGGGACATTCACGATCCGGTCGGCTAGCTGTTGGAGTTGTATTAAGCAAAACATCGATTGGTTGATTCTTACAGACGAACATCTTCTTCCATTCCTACTTACAGGTAATGCAAACTTCCGTAAAGTGCACACTGTTCGGTACGAGCATCAAGTTCCCGATGCCCTCGGGTGCGGCCTGTTCCCGCGTTAGGTAGCATGTTGACTCCTCATACTCAACGCTTCCACTGAACGATGCAATTCGGCTGCCGGGCTGAAAGTCGAAGCTTGTGCAGGCTCGGCCCAGATTGTTCGATGCGGTTCGGTCCCGTAAACAGAGATCCTGACATTTCTCCAGCACACGAAACGGTGGCGCCGAATCACGCACGACGTCATCGTCGAAGCCCTGCAGCTGTTGGTTCGGGAGTCGCTCGTACAGTACCCGGCCCTGGCCGTTATTGCAGGTTGTTTGACCGAGCACCAGGGCGAATCGAGCGAGCAGGACGAGTACGGTTAGATCGGATAGCCCCGGCAGGAGCTTTTGCTTTTTGCGCATAGCGAACTCGAGCAGCAGGTGCTGCTAATGTCACCGGAAAGCTCAACGGGATGATAAAGGTGCGGGTTTGGTTTCGAATCGAACCCGAAAAAATGCACGTCCCAAGACTCGATTGGTGATTTTGATTCGTGAATTGAAGCTACTATTAGGTATCGTTCGAAGGTGAGGGCCTAAACAGAAAATGTTTTCTGCATCTTGCGTGCATGTCACCACTTCATAGTATACAGTGATCTGGAATGGAGGTATTGGAGGAGAAATTATTACATGATGTTGGGGAAAAATAGTAATTTAGTTTCCCATATACTCTCAAACGAGGATTAAACGATTCAGAGGTTCGAATGAAGTAATTTTTTTGCGCATATTTCTCTCAATAATCAAAACATGTTTAAAATTGCATACTTTACGGCGTTTTTAACTGTCAAATCGGAAAGGAGCTAAATTCATAAACAAACATTCATTTACGGTTATTGCGTAAACTATTTCGTCATTTAAAGCTCCATTTTAGCAAATTCAACACCCCAAAAATTTGTATGTTTCGCAAAATTATACGATTGTTAGCGCGAACGGATGTACAAAACACGTTCCTGCCCACATTGACCTCCATTTTGTGGTGCAAAATTTCGCTAATTTTGGTCGCCTGCGTCGCAATCCCGACACCATTGAACAAATCTCATCATTATCTCGCAACAGCCACAATTAAGGTGAATAAAGCGACGAAAAAAGTTTTAGTAATTTACAAAAAAAAAAAAAGAATACAACTATTCCGTCCAACACCGGAACGTCAAACGACACAAGCATTCTGTACGCGGGAGAGAAATTTTTCGCAGCCCAAACGCAAACACCAACAGCCAGCGGCGGGTGTTGGGGTGCGTTTAACTTAATTCTATTTTCTTCCTCACCCTACCGCCCTCCTTCCCTTTTCCCCCTCTAATAGAGGTGTGTGCGTGTGTGTTAGGGTATCAGCCTAAAGAGCCACTTTGATGATCAAATGTGATCATTAAGGGAATGGCGTAGGGGAAGAGAGAGAGAGGAGACGGGAGGGGGTTGGGCATTCGGTGGCCCTGGTGACCAAGCGAGCGTTTGTACGCAAGTTGAATTGTTTGCGGTTTGGACCGTGTGCGTTACGAAGAATGGTTCGTAAAAGAGTGTAAAGAGGAAAAACCGGAACCAACTTCCGCTGCTGATCGGAACAGTTGATTTGTTACGGTTTATGAGTTTCAAAAACAGCGAGGCTGTGCAGGCACAATAACAACAGAAGAAGAAAAAAAAAGAAATAAATAGGGAAAATGGGTAGAGCTAGAAAGGCCAGAACACAGACGCGCTTTGTGGCGCTGGGTAAGGCAAGGATCGTGCGTGGCTGTACGTGGGTGAGTAAACGCACGGGCTGCAGCGTTGGAATGTAATTATTACTTTGGTTTGATTCACCCTGCATCGGGCACCGGACGAATGAAGTGCGTGGAACCCTTTGCTGATCCCAAAAAAGTGATCAGTGTGAGTGGTTTTTTTTCTCGCTCGCTGTGGTTTCTAGCTAGAATATCGCCCAGTGAAGCCGAGCGTGATCGTTGGAAATTGGACCATCAGAGGCAGAATCTCGGATCTACAGCCCCCGTCATTTGTAGCAGGTTGTTCAATAGACCGCGCGGTGTTATCAGCACGAGCTTGTGATTTAGGTGAAGGAGAACCTACGCTCCGATCGGGACCGTGCGGTTAGCAATTTAATAGCAATTGGGGTTTCGGGCAAAAAACATATCAAACGGCTCGAGCAGCTCGTGTGTGACGGAAGCTGTTTGGGGTTGGCGTGTTAAATGGCCATTCGTGTGTCTCCGTGCGGTGGTCACCAGGGAAAAGCCACCCTTGTGAGGGCGCGTGCTTTTGTGGTTTGTGTTATGGGTAACCTGTTTTTTTTGTTTAGCTGATGTGTTTCAATCGAATTTGGTCGCCCTTTTTTGGCCGAGGCCGAGCTGTTTGCTCGATCGATGAAGTAATTTGGAGGTGTGATAAAACCGTTCAATAGGTGATGTTTTGGACACACACACACGTTGTTTGTTTGGAGGCGCACGATCATTTATTCTTACATTGGGGGAAAGCGCAAACTAGTTGAATATGTGCTAGTACGCATATAATATATTTTGAACGCAAATGGAGTGTAAAAAAATATTTTTGTTTTGCTTTATTTGTTTCAAATATCAATTGTTACCAGATCATATGCTAGGCAAAGGGAGCCATTAAAAAAATGTTTTAGAATTAATTAAAAAAAAAATTATACGTAATCGTAGTATTACAACTAAGAACGAATACTTAATCTTTGAAATGTAATTATTGAATATTTTTTTAACATTCAAGAAAATAATCCAACCAAAAATTAAATTAATTTTAAAGTGAGGTTTCACACTGTAATGAATAATTTTTAATTATTTTTATGCTTACAAGCTCAAAAATATTTTCCTTTTTGCTAACGAAACCTTGTATATTTTGCGAAACGTTAATAAAAGACATATATCCGGTAATATATGACAGAAAAATAGAACAGTAATTATACGTTTCGTATTTTCAGTAGATGTTGGCTCACTTTACGAACTGTTGCATGTTTGAGTACAAATAGTGACTTTTGAAGGCAAGATAATGTTGCCAGCAAATGCACCTTACAAGCACTAAAAGATATAATAATTCGAAAAATTAATGTTGTAGACGATCACCTATATAAACCTTGGTTGTATAAATTATTGTTCCGATTTTTGTGTCACACATTTCTGGCATCACTTTTGTAAGGCCTTTAACTATGTTCGATTCAGTTCTGGTTCTAAACACATTTTACTCACCTGTTAAATTGAACACACCGGGGATTGTAATATATCGATTCCGTTGCACAAATTCGAAAGCACTCTGTTACACTTGTTACAACTTTGTTACAACTTTGTGTTGAATAAAGTTTCACGATCGTATCACGGATTCAAAATTTTTTATTTGAAATATTAAACTATTTTAATTTCAAACATCACCACACAATATCTTGGGCAGTCAATAAAATCATCCTATATTCACGTATACAGCACACTTTGCAACACGCTCGAGAACTTATTTGTCAACACGTCACGCGCTCAACACTTGTGCTGCTAGTTCAACACGCTGGCCAGTGCTTGCTGGCTGGCTGATGAGAACGATCGATCATCGATGATGGTTATGCAAACGATTGTGTAACAGTGTCTCCTCTTGGCCGGACTAGAAATCGAACCCAAAAACACCGAAAACTTTCAAGCTGCGCAATAAACCGTCCACAGCGAGATCTCATAAAGTACTGAATATTGGGCTGCAGAATATTCTGCCTATAATGTCCCCATTTTTCCAACCACCCATGGCAAAGCAAATTAGCTGCATTGACCCGACCGCTGGGCGCGATAAACCAACCACACACGCTGGAAAGGGATGGCGTGTGCGCGTGTGTGAACAAAAGTGGTAGAGAAGGAAAAAAAAGAACGAACGGACGGGTGTTTTATGCTACAAGCTCGTGACGCACCGGTTGCCTTTTTTTGCTGTGCTTGTTGCTCTGTTTGTTGTCCATCTTTCCACTCGGGGTGGGTGGACAGTTTTACATACTGTTGATGGCAGGTGAAAAAGATGGAATGCATTATCGTGCCGCACACGAGGTTTTGGGTCTGTATTAGTAGCGGCCCGTCCAATCTGTGTATGATCAATTGTGTGATCTATCGCCGTCAGGTTGAACGCTTCGTTGACCCGAACGATCATCTCTCTGCACCCTACGTCCCGGGTGAGGATGCAAAAAAACAAGGGGAAGGAACAGGGGAAAGCGCTCGGAGGTGATGAAATGGAAATGCGATTTTCATACCCCACGCCATCTCGCCTGGATGGAAAATAGACGGCACGGGGGGACATGGGTTGGTTGGGAATGGTTCGACATAAAAGCGGAAGTTCTTTTGTTACGCGCATCCGGAAAGTGTGTGCTGTGTGAGAATTGTGCGCTACGGGACACACACAAACACACACACAGAGGCAAACGGTGTGGTGACGAATTGGTTTGGAAAAATGCGTCCAGCGTTCCGACGCTGGTGGAAATGTTAGTAGCTCACCGTGACGCACCGAGCGGTTGGGCCTGCAGTTCTCGCGAAGAGTTAAAGAGAAAAGTTTAACCGAACAAAGCCATCGGTTTTGGTTCGTGCAACCGGTTGGTCGGACCTGAACGTGGTCAGTGGAAGAGTGTGGCACAAAACAAAAAAAAAATGATTTGCGATGAGCTGCGAAGAGATCTCTTTATGTGTTTTTGAACCGATGTGGAAAAGGCCATTCCTGCTGGGAGGACACCTTTTTCCATTTCGAACGATGGCAATAAACGATGGCTTGATGATGCTTGATGTCATGAGAGTTGAAGGCTAATTTTTCTTGAAAATAGGCTAATAATGTATAAATATAACTTTATTTTTATTATATTAAATTATTTTTAGGAAGAATGTCTGGATAATGTTTATATCAAACTAATTAACTATAAATACCATAGGAATGTTGGAACACCATAGAAATTTAATAATGTCTGAGCACATAGTATAGTATTCCTATTGTTATCTTGATTCCAAAATGAACAAAAAGTATTTAAATTTCTTGGGATTTTCTGTGTAAAATTCCTTTCATTTTGATTGTATACTGCAAATTCTCCAAGAATTTCTTTCTAACGGGAACTATGCTCATATTTTCAATAATAAACAGTCAACAATAATAAGCCAATAAGTTCAACTCAATTGGCAAACAGTTTGTTGTAATAAAAAATCAATCTATTAATTAAAATTGAAGAACAGCTTAAACGTATTGCATTTTTTTTAAGATGATAAAATTGTATCATCTCTTTACCTAATCTTTAATTCTTACGAAAATGACATGGTCAAATCAATAAACTTTTCATCTTCCCTTATACCAAGGCGCCATAAAAAGAAGCTATAAACTATCATTACGGTTACTAGCATTATTCTACCTGTTCTACCTGTCAGAAGATCGCAGCATGCCGCTCTAGATGATGTATCCATCGTTGTACCTCCTAGAATGTGACCCTGGAATGGAACTGACTTTTGATAAACCTCTATTCTACGTTCCATTCGCCAACTGAATGACGTTCAATTCTTGGCCTGAATGCAGCATAAAAACTTGCTCACGCATTGCAATTTTGTATTTTCATATCCGCAAACGGCTAAACGATCCATTCTATTCCCATTGCACCGTTCGAGGAAGTGTAGAAGAGATTACAAACCAACCGGCAGCATCGTTGTTGGCCGCACGCCAGCTGACACGAGGGTAAGTGAAGCATTTAATTAGCATTTCCAAGATGCTGTGATTTCCACCGGTATCAATCGTCCGCTTTCGAGAGGAAATGGAAACAAAGGAGAGAGAGAGAAACGATTTCTATTTTTCCTGCAGGCGATGTCTTTGCGTTTCCACTGTAAGACAGGGGACGCGCTCGTATCAGGGTGGCTATAAATCTGTTCTCGCAATCGAAGGCTGTTGAAGTTGAATGTACGATTGTAATCATTTGTGAACGTTTGCAAGCACCGTAATCGTAATGTTGTGTTTCTGTGGTTGGAGAAGGAAGAACTGGAACGCCTTTGCATCGTCGTCGATAAGATTGGTTTGGAGCTCATGTCATCGGGATCGGGAAAAGTGGGCCCCCGGTACCAGTGGGCTCGTAGATCATGACAGGTTGATAACTTACTTGGTACTTGGTAAAGCAGAGCGTAATCAATAGGCTTCTGTTCGCAGGCATCTTTCGCTATGTTGCCAGGCACAAACAGTGGCCTGTGGAAGGTGAAAATTTAACCCCAAAATACCGCAGAACACTCGCTGGTGATTTGCAATTAACAAAGTAACCACTAAAGTCCTCCAAACGTAGGCCATTACGACCGCAGCCCGGCTGTGGAATGTGGAGCAAGATCAAATGGTGCTTTTTTGAAATTAAATGCTTTAAAATATACAAACGACGTATTGAAATTACAACCCCATCCACCAATGCTGACGGTCATCAACTGCACTTTGTCCGGATGTTCGGCAGACCACACGAGTTTGCCTTGCGCGGAACCGCAATTGACAATACTTCAGCATGGTTCAACATTTAACGGCCCGTCGCACTGGTAGCTTCACACATTGATCCCTATCAATTCGGGCGTTTCGGGTGACACCTTCACGGTGGGTCACAGCGCTTCATGGTGTTAATTTTTAATGTGCTAGAACACACCAGCAGCGGCGCGAACTGTTTCGGCGCAGTCAGGTGCGAAGGTCATCAGTTCGCGGTATGCAATGGTTCTCCGAAAAACAAAAAAACAGAGCAATAAAAAACGAAGCGCGTTCTTAACCATCATGGATTGGATGCTGCACCGTGGACCTGGAGTGTGGCCACACTGTGGCATTGTAATTGTTGGGCGCTTGATTTGCATTTAAAGCTCCAACGCAAACGTATTCCAACCCTGAACTCCCTGAAATGATTTATGTGAAACACCGGAGGCTTAAAATAGTGCAGGATTGTTAGCAAATGGCCCGATGGTCAACAAACTTTTATCGATGATCTCAATCCAGCGTTGGGGATAATCCCTAGCGCTTTAGATGCCACGTTATGCTTTACTGAATACAGTGTGCGGAAAGGCGTCGAACGGGGTGGTGTTGATTAGTTTCACATTTGGTGCCAATTTTGTGTCAGGTTCATGGTTCTACGGGTGAAAAAATTAAAACCCCCCTGGATCGTTTAATAGTCGGGTTGAAGGTCATGAGTGTGCTTTAGAGTACACATGTATGCCTTTTAAAAAATATAATAGATTCAAATAGAACTTTTAAAACTAATGACTTGTCAAAAATAGAGCGCATTTTAATATCTTTTAGTGTGTAATTGTTTTGTGTATAAATTCATTACAGTCTATGAAGCTATTGTAGGCAACAACTACAATGATTAATGCATTTTAAATTTTAAAAAGCTATTGTGATCCATAGGTTCTCAATGCATATGATAAATTTACATAAATTCAGTTCTTTTTAACTATTATTATGTAGAATGACAATGAAAAATAAGAAAATATGGAAGATCTTAGATAGGGAAGATGAGAATAAAAGATATGAAAAGGAAGAGATAAATTTGACTGAAAAATTGATTGTTTTAAGTAAAACAATCAAAATTATACTGAAAGAAGATGATCAACATTTAAAACTCTATTTAAATAGATTATAGTCAATGTGTGATTGGTAAATATAAACAAAATACCAACAAATTGTGCACATACTTCTGATAAATCCCAATCTTCAGCTAACTTGTACGAATATTAAGAAAATCGAAGAAGCAAACAACAAAAAAGGAAGGCACCGGTCAAAAATAGTTCATTAAAGTGTACCGCCGAAAACAATTGCTCCGAACGGGAACATCAATCAACAGCAGTGCAGTGTTAAATTTACCACCCCTGATGGAATGCTCAAAATTCGGGAAAAGCTAAAAACCTCATCACCGGCAGGAAATGCCGGATGCGAGCAAATCTCGAACAAATATGTGGCCGGATACACACACACACACACATGGACGCTCGCATCCCGTCTGGCATGTGTCCCGTGCCATTCCGAAACGGGACCATCTTAAGCGAATTCCGGCGAACACTATGGCCGTCTGACGTCGTTTTGGTGTGCGCGTTGTTTTTTTTTTTCTTCCGGACGCTGATGACCCACGTGACCGGTTCGCGAATGGTCGAATGGAGAGCACCCCTATTCTGTTGTTTTTTGCTTATATGTTTGCTAATTTCGCCAAGGTTAATCGACACCATTTTGTTTGATATGATGGAGTACTAATGAGGTCTCTCTGGTTGTGTGGTGATTTGAAATTGGGGAATTTCGGGGAGAATAATGGTAAGAAAGCGGCAATCTTACGCCGAGTTTGATAATAAGATGCTGATATTCACTCATTGCCATTGGAGTCGAGTTTAAGTCCTGGTTTTAAATCGTTATAGTAGAGTACTAAAAAACACTTTAAAAACTTCATCAATTATTTAAGTATGCGACATAATATAGTAAGATAAATAATAAGTATGCGTCTTCTCTGGCTTACCAATCAAATTTTAAATTATCTTCATCAAACCCATAAAACTGGATAATAAAAATAAGCTCACACATAATATTTTAGTGAGATAACTCGTTTTGAAGGTATTATTTCCTCATCGTAACTAGAAGATGAACCATCTTCACTGTACGAATCGTACGCCCCATACCGAGCAGATGATATCTAATCAAACAATCTAACAACATCTTCTACAGGTCCGGCCCTTGGCACCGTTAGCCAGGTTGCAGTTTTCCTGCCAAAACAATTTTTCCCGCAGCAAGAAGGCCTCTCGCATCGCACTCGCACCTAAAAACAACCCGCCAAACTACGCACAAGTTGCTGTTAACAAATAAATTATGATCAATAGCGAGAGAACTGCGGGCGGCATGGCACAAAATGGTCGCTGCTCTCCGTCAGCTGGACAGCATAAACGCACCGTAATGTGTGTTTAATAGCGTCGTGTACTTGCCGGACAACGCCAAAGTGGAAAATCTAGTCGAGCAGGGTATGATCACGGGTTTGCTAGGAGTCTGGACCCATTGGTTGGCCGTGACCGATCGGGGAACAAGCATGTTACACGCGGTCGCTTTCGGTACATAAGAAAATACAGATGAAGTACACACATCGGTATCGCGGTGCAGAGGAGAACACTCTGGATGGTAAGGTGAGCTTTTTTCGAGTGCTTGTGTTCGGCTTAAATCCACTTTAAGTCGACCTTAAACTGAGCTTGCCGTTGGAAAGAGCAAGATTTTTTTTCTACGGTTTTAGTGGCGTTGATGGCATTCGTCCTCGTTATTTGCATGCGGGCCTTGGGAAGCAAGTGTGGCACCGGTTCGGTGTTTTGAAGCATCGTTTTGCCCTGCATCCGGATGCATCCGCGAACCTGTGGAATCGCTTCTGGTTGAACCGTTAATTATAAGCATAAATGAGTGGTTCGATGGTTGCGAGGTGTTTGCAAAATGGGGGAATAATTTTATGTGCTCCCAATGTAGATCTTGATTGGTGGAATGTGGAGTTGTTTGG
The DNA here is from genome assembly GCA_018908115.1 of Anopheles rivulorum. NCBI lineage: Eukaryota > Metazoa > Arthropoda > Insecta > Diptera > Culicidae > Anopheles > Anopheles rivulorum. The sequence continues at coordinate 16,225,482 of CM032178.1, forward strand.
TGTTTAATATTTGCTGATACATGTTTTAATTATTGATATTGAAACTTACTCGAAGATGTCCAGATCAGATTTAAAATTTTATGCGAAGAAAATAAATAAATTGTAGTTTGCTGTAATCATTGCAAATTTGTGCATAAAACATTGTTTCATAAACTTTGAGGCTGCAAGTGTGAGCAAAAACATGATATTTAAGAAGATACGCTAAGTATTAACACAAGTACTCAAATAAACAAATAAAACCTAATCCAAAAACGACGGTGTTACTATAGCAACCTGTGCTGAATACAATATGTTCCCAAGGTTCATCAAGTCAGAGCAAATTAAAATCCATATTTCAACATATTGGGAACCTGAAACCCAACACAAACACCGAAATGGACAAATGGTGCCATTTAATCGTCATAATGTACGCAATAGCTGGGAAAGTAAAATCTCATGCCAGTCATAATGCGAATGCACGAGGGAAGAATTTCCTGCCGAGCAAAACCAAACGGACGATGAGAACGATCGTCGCCGTCCATTTGTTATGGGCTATGGCGCGCAGCCAAACATTGATTGCCGTGAAGGAAAACTTTCAAAAGCAACACATAAATAAATCGATCCCGCACGGAGGACATACGCGTCGTTTTGCGGGCAAAATAGGGATGGATAGCATTACGCATGGTAGCTGTATGGTCCGATCGTCATTCGGCCGGAGCGTTTTGTTCCCAGGGGACGCAATAAATTACCCTGATTGCTCGCGGAATGAATTACGACGAATCTTCATGCGCTCGCACACGGATCGGTTGAATCATCTCTTAAGTTGGTTTGTTTTGTTACACCGTTGCAGTGTTTTGTCCGTACAAACCGTACCGGTACAACCGTGGTGCCCTGGGGCCAACCCATCTATTCGCCACAGTAGATGAAATAGGTATCATGGCTCTAATGAAATATTTATAAAGTTTTCAATTTCTTCAATTGTCCATCCAACGCGCGACCACTCTCCCAACACCCCTCCCTCCTCGGGAACGGGGGCTTTTGTCTCAGACAGATAGACACAGGTTTGTACCGTAACTGCGCAACCGGTTGCGTGTGCACGGCCTCTGCGTACATTATGGGGCGTAGGGCATTTTCTTGACCGTCCCATCATGGGCGTCCAAGCATCCAACGCTTTTACCTAGCAGGCTCATTTCCACATAAAGTCACCGTCGTGGGACAAAACCACCGTATCGGGGATGCCTNCCGAGCAAAACCAAACGGACGATGAGAACGATCGTCGCCGTCCATTTGTTATGGGCTATGGCGCGCAGCCAAACATTGATTGCCGTGAAGGAAAACTTTCAAAAGCAACACATAAATAAATCGATCCCGCACGGAGGACATACGCGTCGTTTTGCGGGCAAAATAGGGATGGATAGCATTACGCATGGTAGCTGTATGGTCCGATCGTCATTCGGCCGGAGCGTTTTGTTCCCAGGGGACGCAATAAATTACCCTGATTGCTCGCGGAATGAATTACGACGAATCTTCATGCGCTCGCACACGGATCGGTTGAATCATCTCTTAAGTTGGTTTGTTTTGTTACACCGTTGCAGTGTTTTGTCCGTACAAACCGTACCGGTACAACCGTGGTGCCCTGGGGCCAACCCATCTATTCGCCACAGTAGATGAAATAGGTATCACGGCTCTAATGAAATATTTATAAAGTTTTCAATTTCTTCAATTGTCCATCCAACGCGCGACCACTCTCTCAATACCTCCCCCCCCCCTCTCCTCCCTCCACGGGAACGGGGGCTTTTGTCTCAGACAGATAGACACAGGTTTGTACCGTAACTGCGCAACCGGTTGCGTGTGCACGGCCTATGCGTACATTATGGGGCGTAGGGCATTTTCTTGACCGTCCCATCATGGACGTCCAGGCATCCAACGCTTTTACCTAGCAGGCTCATTTCCACATAAAGTCACCGTCGTGGGACAAAACCCCCGTATCGGGGATGCCTTTTTTGCATTTTCTTTCGAAATCGGTAATGCCAGTTTTGTGGGTAAAAGGGTTACTTCAGTGCAGTCGTTACATGCGTTCCGGTGCACTTGTTTCTTGGGCAAATGGTCGAGCACCAAGCGCTCGGGCGGACAGCGATATACCCGAGAGTAGGACAATGATCCGGGAGTGACAAAGTGACGGTGGACTGTGGAGCAGGTGTCATTTCATGGTTTGCTCTGTTTGTTTATCGTATCGCCCTGTTAGATGATCCGTGCGGTAGGGCAGTAAAAGCTGTTGGTGGCGATGCGATCAAGCATGGACGATCGGTTGGGCAGTTTTATCACCCTGGTTACCGCACGTGATGAGGCGTTAAATATTGATTGCTTTGCTGTGGTGATTGCTTGTTTGGTTTTTGGTGTGAATAGATAAATGGTTTAAAGGTCGTTTTTACGTCGTTTACATCCATTAACATTTCGACTGGGGATCGAGATCGTTACATTTTCGCTATTTTATTTATCAGAATTAAATTTTTATTAATACTCGAGTTTTAAAATTCATTTTATAAAAAAATATTTTTAATTTAGATTGACTGTATTTCAAAAGCATTTAAAAAGACTTAAAATAATTTGTTTTTGGTGTTCACTTTCCATGAAGTAAGCAAACATAACTACGAGCTGCTTATCGTAACAAAAATTTTATATAATAATTTTTCGGGTTCGTCGCTTTTCATGCAGAATTGCAGGAAGTCTTTCTCAAGCACGGTCACATTCAATATGGGTGTTTAAGCGAATATGGAATTGAAATATAGAGTTATTGAAAAAACGAGTTAAAACGCTTAAAAACTGTTCAGTTAAAAACTAAATAAGATTGATGCTATAAAAAAATAGCCTGCAATAGTACGAAACAGTATCGTTAATACGGTTTTTGGGGTATCTCTCCATAAAATGTAGTCACACGTTTGCTGGTGCATGTAAACACATATCAAACGACACATTACTAGAATCATTAATTTACGTCTATATTCAGGTCACACCAAACACCTCGCTTGGGGAAGTACATGAATGCTCAACGGGAAAGGATGGACCATTCCCTTATACCAGCACTAGTTAAAACTAACCTAAACAAGGATAACGGTTTCACGTAGCTGAACTGAAGCCGACGCTTGCAATTTTTGCATCTATCTTTCCACCCTACGAATGTAAAGCAAAAGTCCCGCGCGGGCAGATGGGACAAGAATTCGATGCTTCAACTGCTTGTGAAAAATGCTGTTCCGGAACCAGTTTCCCGGATTCAGGTTGATTGTGCTTGGAGCATTGCATTGCATTGCAACATGCCTGGCAAAGAGACGGAAGGGTGCTAGAAGCCACCTCGCGAAAAGAAGAGATTGTGTATGAAATAAATTTGCCTGCCCGATGATATTGGTCCGTGGACAGGGTGTACCGATTTTTCCCGGTTTCGAATTTCCGGTTTCCACTATTAGTGGGCCACATACGTACCGCAGGATGGGTAGAGCGCACCAAGCGCTTGTCTGTTAATGTACACGTGTTTCTAGCCAGTGGGAGACGAAAGTGTAATCTTTCTTCCTCGTCCGAGTTTCCCGTTAAGCTGCCGGATCGGTCCTTGGTGAAATAATCTGACGTTTGGTAATGGCTGGAGCTAGAATGTGGTGTTGCGTGTTGCGGCAGCAATGATGACATAATTAGGGTACCGGTACCTTAAAAGTGGACCAAATACGGCCGACACATTCCCTGCTGTAAACGAGCTGTTTGGGAAGGAAATGATTGACTAGAAGTGTTTGTTTCGTTAAAGATGGCAATGTGGGCAGGTGTTCTTGGTTTAAAATTGTTAGAAGCAAGTAATTAGATGAAGTAGATCGATATGAAAAAAATCGAACTGAAAGCTGCTTAAGACGGAGACTAATTTTGTAAGATGATGGCCTAACGTACACCTTTGCATAAGTTACACATACATAAATCTATGAGTAGAATTATGAAGAAATACACAACAATAGAAAATGCTTTATTTTCCATTGCATAACTAGATGATAATTTCCTTCCGTTTTGGTGTACCGTTGATGAGCTTTTTAAACATAATTCTTTTCATTGTGCTGATGCTGCCGAAAAATAGACCAATGTTCACCACAAGATCCATTCATCAAATTGCTTACCATTGGCGTCAGTAAGATCTTTGATGGCGGTTTGCCGTACGCTACCTTCCTTTAACCGGGAAGCTGAAAGAAAAAAAGGGAAGCAATCAACGCACAATGCCGGTAACCGGCATGTATTACATCGAAATAAGTTGCTACTTACCGATTTATTTCATTTCATTCCCGAACAATTGGGATTCTCGCTGGTGATGTGTAAAAGGGTGCGCATTCACAAGAGGCGGTAATAAAATTTAATGATCGTGCCTGGGTTGTTTATTGTTGATGTACAGCTTCTGGGGAGTACCTTCGACGTGCGTATTGCGATTCGATGCTGGAGTAGAATGAGTGAAAAAAAAATGTTTATTTAAATGTGGTTAATATTACAAAACCATTTTTTTATGGTATATTAAAAACATGCAAATGAAAATGGCCAGAACATCTGACACAGTTTACAACAATTGTCCCAAAGTGGTGATACCAACCGCCCAGACAGGCGTTATGTCGTTATCAGGTTGCGTAATGGCTGGATAAATTAAATCATTTTAAATTGCTATTTCTTTTTTCCGCACGATACACGCTTCGCGCGAGACGCTCGGTGAGAGGTTTTTCCTGGACGTTCGAGCATACGGTGGTCTCTTTCTTTAAAGGTGGAACTCAACGGTCGAGTTCATGCCGAGTGTAGGCATGTGGTTCGGGTGAATACTCGCGACGATCGTGAGGTTTGTGGATGCTACGATCGTACGCGCAGATTCACTGCTGGCGGAGAACATGTCGACAGCAGACGTGCTGATCGTGTTCTTTTATGTTACTTTATGCTACCTTCTTGTTGAAGCAAGAAATAGTGTCGAAAGGTTGCTGAGCAACGCTAAATATACTTTATTATTTCACACATGAAATTTCATCATAAAACTAAGTTGATATGTTTTAATTTTTATAAAAATTACCTAGTTATTTTATTTTGTTTTTAATAAAAACTTTTTATTTGAAAGTAGATAAAATTATAACATTTTATCAGAATGTCAAAAAGACAAATCCAGGTTCATCTCTTATCAGGCATTGAAGTCTCTTGATTCTACAGTTCCCGCCTGTTCTCGAGCACGATCAAACGCATCGTGTTACCGATGTTTGGGGCTCTAGAGAAATTAAAAAAAAAAAACGCATAATCCCTTCCAAGACACGCCAACTACGGCACTCAGACGAACCACGAACGAAACGAAACGGCAAAGCGCCAAGCGAAGTGTGGAGAAATGAGAAATCATCGCATTTGCCCCCTTACCAACACTCACCGTCTTCACGCCTATGACTCTCCCGATCTTGCGTCTTGCCGTCCCGCTCATCGCACCGGTACGTGCCGTTCCACCCAACAGCCACCCGATTCCCGGTGGCCAATCGGTCGCTTCTCTTTCGACCGACGGTGGGCACCTTCTTTGGCATCGTCTTGGCGCACCCGTCTGCATTCGCCGTTCGACCAGCGGCCTTGACGGACTTTTTTCCAGCGCTTTTCGCCCCTTCTTTGGTGCGCGCTGCTCGCGCAAAGACCGGCGCTCGTGTCGTGTCGTATCTTTGCCGAAGAAACAAAACCCCACAGGGCGTTGATCGTGGGCTTCCTTCCGAAATTTGCTACTTCCGCGAAATTATTGTGCGTGTGTGACAAGTTGTTTAGTGCCGGAGCGTGTTTTTTTTTTTGCTTCTTGTTTTGCTCGCTTTTGCTACATTTTTAGCTTCCGTTTGCCCGTTGTGCGTTCGCATGGTGCATTTTGTTTGTTTTCTCCCCGGGAGCATATCACGATCGAATCCGCTTCCGCCTTGTGGTGATTTATTGATCGTTAGACAACAAACCGACCACGGCAACCGAGCAGAAACCGAGTTTGTCGCCAAAAATGTCGTGAGCTCATTTGAATGCGAAAAGTGAAACGTACAGTGAACGGACGGGTGAAATTTTTACCGCAACAAAACCCATTCCCGACTTTCCAGTGCAAACAACATTTTGCCGCAGCAGCAGCGGGTGATAGTGAAATGGTAAAGCGTGAAGTGACGTTAAATTGTCATACATCGTGATAGAACAAAACGTGGGCAGAAAAAAAAAAAACCCATCGCAACCCAAGTGTGCAATTTTTGAATGCACATTTCACGCATCGGCTAGGGATGAACCTTTCCCAGCCAGAAGGAGTCCGATCGAAGCAACCCAACACGCACCATTGTCGTTAGGGCTAGTTAGTGCGGCAGGCAGTGTTCTCGCCGAGAAGACCTTGACGTATCATCTTCCCGCGTGCATGCAACGTCAGTTTGCCGGCTAGCTGGTTCCAGCACAACGCCCGCTTGTGCTGGGGTGCAAAATTTCCCCCCGCCCGCGAAGGCCAGGAAAATACGGCAGAAGTTTGTGCTGGGAAGGTACGCAACGGCACGAAGAAAAGCAAAAGTCATGCCAAGGAAGTGAAGGTGTTGCGCCTTGTTGAGGGTGAAGCATACAAAACAACGAACGTATGAGACCGTATGATCTAGTTAGCGAACTTCCTCCACATGTGTGTGTGATAGACAGTGTGAGTGTGTGAGCAGCGTGTATGGCAACTTAGAATACAATGCAATAATTAGTTCACCACCAGCAGCAGGTGGTGTCAACCGGGTGGTGCAAGGTGAGTAACACAAGGGGACGGGAAAGAAAAATTGCATGGAAATAAAATCACATCCACCTTTTTCCCCTACCAACCCCCCCCCACCCTTCTCTTCCCCCCCTCCCCCTATCCTTCTGGATAGGCTCTCATCACCTTGGCCTGGGTGTATTTTTCACACAGGAACCATCACTTTTTCCACCCAGAGGTACGATCACATGCCAACGTTGCCCTTTTGGTTAAACATTTTGTTACACTAAGCCCGCTGCCGACCGGCTGTGGCCGGAGATGTGAATAAAGAGAAGAAAAAGGGGAAAAACAAAACACGCAAATTTCCGTCCCTGAAGGGATCATTTTTCTCCATACCATACCCAGTGTCACAGTACCGTGACTTACGTGGTACATTGATTTTGTTTTTGCGCCATGAGCACGAGCGAATGCATCAAACAGACCACCCCTCCCCCCCCCCCTCCTTTGCTGCTGGCAACGCGAAGGGCTTTGATGATGGGAAGGAAAATTCACACCTTCGGTTGGACGGATCTTTTCACTTTTCATTCGCACGAGTTGCGGGTGTGATTGCAGAATCGTGACGATTTGTGCACACGGTTGTGCGAAAGTGAAGCCGGTGTGATCGTGTGTGTGTGTGAGAGAAGATTTCTGCCGCTGTGACGATATAAAGTGCAGGTGTTAAGGGTTCTACACCGGGCAATGGCAGGTTCGTCTGGAAGGTGGATAAATTAAAGAGATGTGTTTCACCACCCACTCCCAACTTGTGCCTGGTTTCGATTGGATGGAGAAATCGAAACTTTAGAAGCAACAAACAAGGGGGAAGGAAAAAATGTATGAATGACAACAACATTTCACTTGGGAAGCTGAATGTTGAATGTTGATTCCGGTGCAGACGCTAGGAGTGGCATTTTGATTGGTTCAATATTCTCAGCTACATCACTACTTTTGCTGCACTTGGAAGTGAAGGCATCATATTTGTCAACCTGATTTGAACAAAAATTGTGGTTAACAAACCAAATTCCGTCGGCTTTGTGAAAGTGATCTCTTTCTCACGCACCGGTTAGGTTGAAGTTTGTTTTTTTTTTGACATATTTTGGGTGATTTGATGGAGGTTCGATTTTTCACTGCTTCTCCTAATGATGCTGAAGGGTTCAACCGAGGGCTTACGCACTTTGGTGACGCAACGTAACGATTGTTTCCGCATTTGGAGAAATGGTTTGATATTATGTAGCATGGAAAGTCGTTCATTTGGCGATGTAAAACGATATGATTTTCTTATGTTAGAAAGGGCCCAGTGTTGCTAGTGTTCCAGATGATTTACATTTTATTGATTGACATATCGGAGTTTGGTGTGGTAGGCAATATTAATATTTTCATTTTTTTCAATTATTTTCTTGAGCTTTTATCTAACTTTAGGCATTTTAAACTAAGTATTAGTCAAAATCTATGTATTAGTCAAACATTTGCATCAAATTATTTTAAAGCTTTGCTTTAGTTTACACAAACTCAGCTGGTGCCCCTTTTTGAACAAGAGACACTTTCGTTGTTTTCACTCATTGCATCAATCCATCCGAAAGATCCAAACACAACAGGAGTGCTAACGCCCGATTTACACACACACACACACACGATCAGCTGCAGATTAACAACCGGATTGAATGGTCCACTCTCTTTAAGCTTTCAAATTAACTCGTCGAGTTCGATGGGAGGCACGAGATAAGTTCGGGATCGCGATGGAGACAAGTTCAGCTCGGCTCAGGCATGCTGGGTTCGCTGTCCGCTTAACGGGCGGGTCCCATCCAACCGCCGTCCAATCGCCAATGCCTTTGAAGGAGTGTTGTCCTTGGATCCTTTCGGTTTGTTTGGAAAGTGGTGCAACGACTGCATTCGACAAATGTTTTGCCGCTTGCCAGTTATCGTAAGCTTTCCATTTTTAAACCAACACTTTCGCGGTGCGTTAAGTTTTGCAGCTACCGGGGACAAGGTAGCTGGAATTGTTTATCAGAAGGAATGTTTCATATGATGCTTATTATATCTGTAGAATGTTGCTGAAATATTGAACATTTTAAGCTGTTGGATTACTGTTTGCTTTACTGTTTCGTTAATTGTTCATTAATTTTTGTAATATTAATGAAGCAAAGACTGATATACAAAAGCATAAGCAAAGGTTTTTTGCTTATCTAGCGTTGGAATCTTTCGTAATAAACACAAATAGTTGCTATTTAAAATTTTCAAGAGTATAATATTAAAAAATTATTTAAATACCTGAACTGTGAATGTTCAATATTGCTGGCAGCTTGAGGAGACACGACAGGTTGGCTGAGTGCAACAATTTCTTCATACTCAACCGTCGGACCGGGTTGGCAGCCAACCAAACCATCCCTTTATTACAAAGCCTTACGATGCTCATTACCGTAACGATGTTGGCATGAAACAAAGAAAAAGCCTCCATATGCATGCATTAAACCAACACTAACAATGATGTTTGCATACCTGCAGTTCCAATTAAACCTTTCTCCCGCTGAATATGATTAGTTCCGCGTACGGCGAAGAATAAAATGTTCTTACGCGTGCATGCTGCGTGAATGTGGGTTTGGAAAAAAAAAATCAAAAAATGCGTGTTGTTTCTTTTTTTTTTGCTTCTTCATAATCACATTAAAGGCATGGTTTGTCCTGCAGGGCTTGCAGCACATGCATGGGTCATTCCGTAACATTTGGTCGACCAGCACAAACATAACACCATCTCAACCGTGCCACTCGACAGACTCAACGCCATGTGCTGTGGTTTTGCGCACCCCCAACGCTTCCGTATCGGGAAAGGTGAAATCCTTTTACTCGGCAGATTTACCCACAAATTGGTGGATCGTGGGGGTGCATTAGCTTCGTTTTAGCCGTGTCTCTCCTACCACCAACACCACCACCAGCACCAGCTTAAGTGCGGCTTGTTTTAGGCTCATCGCCTGCTTAAGCATCGGATCGCGCCGAACCGAGCCATGATCGTTTCCTATTTTTGCATGCAACATCTTCATCGTTTAAGTAGAAATCGAACCCACCAAACACCCACCGAACCACCGTCCGGAGGCTCATCAGCGAGCCTCATCTTAAAGCTCCACACGGTGATGATTCCAATTCGCCAACAGCCAAACGACGAAGCTGGGCGGCCGGATGATGATGATGATGAGGAAGGCATATAGGGGGAGTATGCTGTTTTTTTTTTTGTTGTTGCTCGAGCCAACAAAACGCCAAACACTGATTGGCACGACCGCGAAACTATGGTCAGCTCGCGGTACCGATCGTGCCCGGTATGCACGGTATGGTAATGTTTAATCTTCACAGCTCCAACTCCTGTCTTGAGCCGCCAGCATCTTCGGCCTCCTAGCAGCCCAGGCTGGTTGTGCAATATTTGGAGCGTAGCAAATTACTTCATTATATTTTAATAATTATTTGCTTATCATTACCCACGCTTCTCGCACCTTGCTCGATCGCACTTTGCTCGTTCGATGAAGTTGCTGTTTTTTTTTTTTTGTTGCTCTCCCCTGCTCGCATGACTTTGTGGATGACTTTTTACCCATTATCGAACCACACGGAGCGATGGGAGCTATGCGAGGGATGTAGCTTAAAATTTTGGGATCACGAACCATAATGCTTGCGTTCGGATCGTTGAGTGGGTAGGTGTTGCCCCGATGATGGCTAAAGGTAGGCTTATCCTAGAAAGATGATGCTAAGTGATCAGGTCGATATTGATTGCCCTGGACGATCGACATCTGGATGGAAAGGTTTGGCGAAAGATTAACGGCGCTTTGTGTTACTTTTTTATTTGTATGCTGTGTGTGCCATTAAAATAGGTGCGTGTGTAAAGCTGTTGCTTTTTGCATTGTTTGACGTCAAGTGAGATGCGCCTGAATGTATGCAATGTTTGTGAATCTATTCCTAAAAAGTTTCTTCGAACCGATTTCACATTGGGAATACATTTTTTTCTTCTCTTCTGATATTTCAATCTAAATTTAAGTATATTTATAAAGTTAAGCTGACGAATTTATAAAACAGGAACACAGAATATTTTGTTTAAACGCTTAATAGAAAAAAATACGGCTCAAAGATTTTCATGTTAACCCTAATGTTAGAGTCGAGCGAAAATTTGATCGCGTGATCAGGTCGGAAGACGACAACAGAGTAAATAAGATTGAAACAGATGCTAGGGTTGATATTGCCTGAGGGTGCTAGCATTGGGATTGCAAACGAGAAAATAAAGAAAGAGAGAGAGAGAGAGAGAGAGAGAGAGAGAGAGAGAGAGAGAGAGAAAAGAAAGAAAATAGAAATCTCTAACTCTAAACTACATTAGCGGAAATATCTTTGAATGTACATTCCGTCGACATTCGGTTGCTGTCCCGTGTCCCGTGAAGCATCCCCGCAGTGCTAATTCATTTTCTCCATTCAATTAGCCGCAAACAGGGATGGCGACACGCACGAGGGAGTGGATCCGTACGTTCCTTAAGGGTGGGCCCCTGTAGGGTGGCCAACGTACGGTTGGCAAGAATTTTCAAGTGGCAGATCACCCTGCGAGACTTCGCAACCATTAGCGGCTCGTAAATAAAACACCGTGAAGGAATGCGAACGCCCTCCACGGTAGGGTTTGGGCTAGCGACAAGTATTCTTAGCACCCCGCGAGTGGACGAGCAGATTGCGAAAGATGGAAACGTTTAATGAGCCCAATGCTAGACGCCGGGTGCCGATTGAATCTGTCCAGAAGGAAATGAAGCGGAACTACGAATGGGTGTTTGTTGGTTGGTTGGTGGCCTGCATTTACTTGCAAGATCCGTCTCTGGGTCTCCCTGTTTGGGTTGTTTGTTACACTTTATCGGTATTTTGGTTCCAATTCTTGGATCTGTTGTAATTATCACATCCTCCTCCTGTGTGATGGCTTTATTGGAAACAAGTTCGTCCCAAATGGCGTTAGAATTTTCCTCCCATTTTGAACGGTTTGGTGTCGGGGTTTTATTTTTCGTTCACAACACGTTTCGATTCGGATCGTTCAAGCGTGTTTTTGAAAAAAAAAAACTCAAAGAAACAATGTACAGAGGTAAGAAAGACACATTTCCGCCCGGAGGGGAAACATTTTAATTGAATTTGTTCTACGATTGTTTTTTCCCCTGGTGTTTTCTTCTTCAGTTCAGCTACTGCACGGAGCTGATGTATGCCATAATTACTTTACCGTTCTTTACGGGGATAGAATTGGAAGATTTTTTTTTCTTCTATTTGCTATCGAACTAATACAGGTTCTGGTAGGCATAATTATTGCTTTTTGTTTTATCTTTTTAATAAAACCATTTTTTTTATTAATTAATCATAAGCTGCCGGCAACATAATTTTCTTGCTTGCGTTCAATGTTCCTCATCACATTAAACAGTTACTTTGCTGTTGCTGACACATTAATTTGCCTTTTTTTAACCATATTTATCATTATCCCGCTAGATTGTCGGGAAGGCTTGTTTGAAATGCTTTTGTCGACACTCTTTTTTTCACTGAATAAACTCATAACTGACGCGATGCATGAGGCTTTTTGTTTGCATGCATACATGTTTTGAAGGTTCCATCGCGGTACTGTCCAGGGGCCGTTGATAAGGAACTCTCGTGATTGGTTATGCATCGGTGAATCTATTGGCGATGGATGGACGTGTGTGCTCTTTAGGTTTTTCTGCTGAGTCAATCGGGGTTTTTTAAAGGAAAAAAAAATCCAATGAAAACATAAGAAAACCTAAAAAAATAGTACCTCATGGTCAGTACCCGATGAAGCGAAACAACAAAAGAAAAGATACACACAGCATAATCGTGGCCCCAGCATAACCTTGACCACGGCGGGATGATTATGATGTTCTGGCATGGGGCTTGTTTTCCACCCCAATTTTTCTCCATATTTTGTAAACAGAACTGTCCGCGCACTGTGGCCTAACGAGATTCGGTGAGACCCAAATTGGTGTGGAGTGAAGAAACGGAACAAGTTAAGCCGGTCCCGCGTGACACTTGAATACTGTCGAACGCTGCTTGAACGTTCCAATGAGATGAAAGGTGAGCGAAAGCAAAGCAAGCAAATATCCAGGTCATAATAATTACAACCGATCCTAGCGTATTTAAAACGGGAGGAGGACTGTTTAACGTTCTGCGCAATTATGGCGAATGGCGCGTACAAATTATCTAGCGCGAAAGGTTTTCTTTTCTTCCTCGGCTTATAAAATCCATGGAGAAGCTTCACACTAAAAGCTGTGTGGGCACGTGTTGAAGTTACGCAAGATTAGCGAAACGATAGCATGAAATTCGAGGAGACACATTCTAGGAACGGAACAGTGACGACCGCTCATGCCACCATGGGGATAGTAATTGTACCTTTCCTTTGCTAAATAGTGCCAGAGTACAACAAACTCCGAGTGGGATGGAATGGGAATACGGACAAGCGATACATTTAATTATGCTATTGATGTCCACACCGACACGACCCGACAGGCATATCGTATTGCTCTTGTTTTAAAGTATGCCATCGTGCGCGTGGGTTTTTCGTGGTAAAACTAAGGTTAATCTAACCCGTTTCGGTCTTTAGCTCATTCATTCGGATGATGGGTTAATTAAGAACTTTCGAATAAAGTACTAGTAACGTCTAATCTAATTTAATGGCAAGCTAGAATACAACAGGCGTATAGGCGACGAACCTCTTGTTTTGAGAGTGCGAATGTTCATTTGAAATATGAGCAAGTGGTTTTACGTATTTGTTGAGTTGTAAGCATAGAAATGATTGGAAAGAATGCGGTTTTAAGTTTCATACTCTCAATTTTAGGAATGTCAAGTGTTGGAAACGAAGTGTGTCAACCATAGCAAAAGGGCCAAAGGACCACCTTTTTCGAATATTTCAGGTGTGCGTTTGGCAAGATATACTTTCTTCTACACGCATGTCTCTTTTAATTATGCAAATAAGAAAAATACTTTTGGTTGTGGTCATTCCGAAAAACAAAACTTGGTAGGTCCATTTGCTGATTGATCTAGGTCTGGCTCCATGAACCGGGTCCCACAGGTGGGATTACGCACGAAATATCGGTCACTTTCCGAAGGGCTTACGCGGGCAGCGTGGGTCAGATGTAGCACGCATAGGTCATGCACGCGTTCCACGTTCTCGGTGTTCGAACACACCGTCAAGAAATTTACATTTGACGTTTCATTCCTTTTCGTCATTTGATATTCTTTTGTAATGGAAACCTGTTCCGTAACGTTTGGGAGAAGAAAAGCAAACGTCTCACCAAGGAGAAAACAAAACAAAAGTTTTTAAAACTGGTCTAAATTAATCACGGCATCTGTCAATCATCATTTGGCGCAGGTTTTGGGATAAATCTGTTTAGCGGGTAAAATGGGAGAATTTTTGGGAGGCCCGAACCAGCAGGGACACCGATGTGGAAGTGACCCAATTTTACGATTCTCCCTGTGTCTCTGTGTCTAGACCGCAGATGCCGAGATTCCAGAACGAGGCGTCGCCGTTGAAACTGGTTTCCATGTTTTCGCTACCATTTTGCAAACACACAGCGCGAGCGGAAAAAGGGTGACGAACGAAAACCAGAAGTTAGCGAACAAACCTATTGAACAAATCACCTGTCCAGGAACATTTGCATATGACCGATGTCTCGTGGTAAGACGAAAAATGGGAAAAGAAATGACAAATGCACAACATTCCTGCTTATCACGGTGCTGGGCCGGGCTGCTCGCGAGTGAAATCGTAACAATTTCAATCAGCTGTGACGCTCGATCAATGGCTAGAAAGCATTTATAATAATCTGTTTCGTGCTGGTCCACACACTGCATCTCCATGTCGTTCCCAAGCTAAACTTTGTTAAAGCTCAATTAATGCACGCGAATAAAGTCGGTGTACGGTGTAGTAAATTCCCTCTCCCAGACGCCCGTTTTCTAGCGACGATTCCATACCGAGAGCGCACTCACCCAAAGACACTCACATCGCGTGACAGTTGCGCCAATCGCTATCAGTTTCACTTTTCGTTCGCCCTTTTATGGGTAAGCGTGTGCCATCGAAATTAATGCATGCATCGGATGCATCTGCTGCTGCACGCTGCGCCTCATATTGTTCGGTATTGTTCGGCGCCGGTAGTTTCATGGCTCATCACATTTTAGGTACGCTCTTCTGGGCACATTTCATTGGTCGGTGCAATTGAGTGCGAAGCTGTGAAACGATAGGCGATTGGGAAATTTTACTAAATATGAAAGGATGGTGCTGCACATTCTATAAAGTTTTTTTCTCGCAGCAAAAGTGATTTAAAGTGACTTTCATAAATAATCCGTTTAGAAAATGCAGATTCAAACGACAAGTTAGTAATGAAGTTTTTTAAATAATATAATGATTTTTAATATTTTGTTCATAATTGTTGCTATAAACACCACCAAAGTCTTTTAGTTAAACTGTAAATGGAAACAATTTTCCCGTTGCTGGAAATATAACATTGATAAGCCGGAAAATCTTCACGCTAGATGCCAGTGCTTTCTGATGCTCACGCTTACGGAAAGGTTTTAATTAATGCCTCCCTACCATTCTTCATGTTCCAATCATCAAAGCTCACTGGGCAAGGTGCATAAAATGACAGCACCGGACACTACCGTAAAGAAGCGAATAAAAAAATGGTAACAACCGATGGCCGATGGAAAATAGGCTCGGCTTAAGAACAAGCATTATCACCGTTTGCCACTTGCTGCCCAAAGGGTGAGCGCAGTGAAAGGAAGGTGTCCCGTGCTGGATAGCAAGTTCATGTATGTATTTCACCCTTCTGTGCATGTGTATGTTTTAAACATGATCCTGCACCGGCACACGGGCGAATGCAGCCGCGCGGAACGGTACGGTCTAACCTCCGAGTCCGGTATGAATTATGGATGGATACGGCACCAGAATCCGAAGGTTCCGCGCACGGTCCGCACGTAAGAGACCTGCGGGTAGGTAGGTGGTTCTGGGTGGGTGGGTTTCGTGATTTTCTAATCGTAGCCACGAACCGGTACAGCCCCCGCCAGGTGTAAGCTTTCCGTTTGGTTATTAATTATTTTCAAAAGTTCTCGCGGTTAGTGCACCGGGTTTGGGGTCAGTTATAGGTAACACAGCCAGCTTTAACGAACTGCGAAATGAATTATGACCGGGAGGGTGGCTAACAGTGTTCTAGGCATGGTACACCCTTTTCGTGGTCGTGGGTGTGGGCGATAGCGTTCGAAAATCCGAGCTACCCAGAAGCCCGTGTAATGGCATTCACTTTCCGCGAAATGCCACGGTGAAAAGTGATGGATCGGGATAGGTTTCTTACCGAGTGGAACTCCCGTAAGTGGAGTGACGGAATATTGCATATAAAATTAAAGCTAATTGGTTTCGTCGTCCAGAGCGCCAGATCGAACCGGGCGATAACGGGAGGAAATTCGGGTGGGAAGGGGGATGGAGAGGGTTGAATGTCTTGTTTTACGTGTATTTTTAACCAAAATAAGTAGAGCTTCCCCCTAGTGGGGAGCAACATGGAACATCTTAAACAATATCGAGATCTGATAGGGTTAAACTACAAGCCACTTACAAGAGATGACCTGCAAGTGCACGTGCGTTTGTGTGTGTGTGCTTGTGCGAGGGAGGAAGGCGTGAAATAAATCTTCCGATACTGCAATCATAAAAACAAGCAGCTGTGTTTTTTTTATTCAAAGTTGATGTTCGTTTAATTTGACTTCTTTTTTGCATTTTTTTTTTATGTTATTTTAAATTAACAATCAACTCACGGTGGGCGGAAGTAATTAGGATGAGTTACAACGAAAACGACTTAAACGTTTGGTGAAGAAACGAACCGCAAGACAAAGTACGGCACGAAGTGCGCTGCTTTTCCTCCCAGACTAATTATCAGCTGGCCGTGATCATCTTCCTGCTCCCAAAAAACAAAAAAAAAAAAACAAAGCTCACCCCGACACCTGTTTTCCCTTTGCCGGTCTAGGCACTACAGATCTAGTTGATCTCGACAAAAAAAAGGGGGAAAGAAAAGCGAACGGTGACGGTAGCAACAGCAACCAAAAGATCGAGGCTAAAAAGCTCATCCGAAACAGCCTTGATGACTTTACTGACCGACTGAGCACATTCGGGTGGGGTTCCGGAGCATTCGCGTGGCCCTCGGCACACGGAAAATGGAACAACACGCTTTTCACTGGCCGGAGACGCACGGTAAGGACCGCGTCCGCGGTGTTGGAAAATTTTGCGCCATGACCAACCGCCGCCAAACGAGCTCGCGCCCAAAGTTGCTCGTCCCAAAACGCCGAACGGGGATGGAACGGGGATGTTCCATCCTTCTTGGCCGCGTGGAGTTTGGTGAGCCTTAGTACCGAGCCGTTCGGTGCGTCTCACTCGCGTTTCACTCGCGCTTAATTCAAGTGCTAATTTTCCCTCCCCCTGTGGGGCATACGTACTGCCGAACCGCGACCGCGAGGGCAGTGCGACCGAGAGATGCGGGTCACGATAGGGAAAATTAAATGCATAATTAATTGCATGCGTGAGAAAATAAGGGAAAGGCATCGTGCGGCACAGGCAAAACGCGCATTGGCTGGGATGGGAGCGTTTTTCCGAGTTCTTTTACCGGGGTTATTTGCTGTGTTTCCCTGTGAGTGAAGTAGTTTTGTTGTTGTTGTCACCATGGAAGAGGAATAGGTAAGGTCTCGTGGAAATGTCTCTATTTTATTCTAGTGAATGCACACTTTTCCACTGTTCCGACCTTACAGCGCTTATCTTGATAATGTTAGCTACATGGTCGACGAAAGTTGTCTTCTTTCGGTTAGCATTCCCTAAATTAAGCCGTCGGTAACGAAGTTGTGTTGTATCGGTACAGCAGCTACTGCTGGCTAACTTTTGCATCGAATTACAAACTCGAACATTTTCCTTCCGTATGTTCAACTTTTACCCTTCCATTTGGCAAGCGAGTGTCTGATTGCCTTTTTCACAAAAAAAACACACACACTTCAATCCATCGTACGGTACACCGAGTTTTGCATTCTGCAGCCTGCTGAGAGATGTACAGAAAAAAAAGACCGTTGGAACCGTTCGAAGGAAAAGTTCACCGTTTATCCGGACCATGAAGTACCGATCCCGCAATCGCAGCTGCCTAAACCGATCGCACATAAATTTTTGCCAGTGAACAACAGTGATCTTCGCGCGGTGGTTTATGATTTGCATTCTAATGCCCACCCTGTTGGCCACCTGTTCAATTTCGGTGCGATTCCATTCGTCTGCCACATTGTTGGCCATTCGATCATCTCGCAGCGTTACGCTGGTTCGCGCGTTACATTCGTTCGGAATACATTTCATTAAAAGCCTCATTCTAACAAAAAAAGGGGCATTCTCCGTATCGAACGGACGGGCCAGCAGCCCGATGCTGGCTGTTCGGAGGAATCTTAGCATTAACAAGGCGCACACACACACACACATCGGCGTTCATTAAACTCGAATGCTACGAAATTATTATTGCGCCTGCCGATTATTATTCTATTTGCTTGAGCTACTAGCTCAATGGAATGATTTCACACAATGGTGATCTTTACCTGCTGTTTTGTGTTGTTTCTCTCTCGCTTTTTACTCTCTGTCTCTCTTTGCATTCATTTTTACATTTCTCATACATCATACAAGCACCCTCCTACCACTTCCCACCGCCGCTGGCCTATGATCGTTCCAGTGTGTTTCGCTTTCTGATCTGAGTGGCCATCTGTTGCTGTGCGCTTCGCTGGATGAACAGTGGGTTCGATGTGCGCGTTATGCTGGTTAAAATTAAACCAAATAATCTTTAAACCCCTGGCGTTTGAAGAAGGCAAGAAGAAAAAGCATGAACTTCATTAGTTGGTGTTCGTTCGTTTTTTTTTCGGTTTCTTTCCAACCACCAGTAATGCACCACTGCGTTCGATAATAGAACGTTAAGATTATTTGTTTTCGTTCGTTTTTCTCTCTCTCTCTCTCCAGCTGGCTCCCCATTGGCGTTGGGGCAAGAAGTTCAAGCGGTGGCCATCTTCCTATTAAACTTTTTCTTCGATTTTCTTATTATCTGCACGCCCGCGAACGCGCACCACGTTCGTGTGCTCGTTAGGGTTTCGGGCCACACAGTATCGCGCGAATGTTTTATTTATAAGATGAAGTATGCATTTGGACGCGCCGGTGGGCGTTTGTGCGAGTTGCGCCTTTGAGGCTTTTTTCTTCGGTATCGATTGATGTGTGTGATGCAAGCGAGCGAGAGTGATTAGATTTTACTTTCCGATGCGGCTTTAAAGCGTTTAAAGTCTAATTAGGATAAGCGAGGTGGAAAAAAATAAAGTCGGAAAATTGGATGAAAAACTGAAAAATATCACAAAAAGAGAGTAGGAAATTTGAATGGAATATAAAATTAGTTTCATTAAATTAAAACGTATCAAATTAGATGTAGTTAGTGTTTTAATTATTAAGCAAATAAAATATTAAAAAATGACATTTTTTGCCATACAACCTATTATACTCAGTGTGCAGCTCAACTGTCTGAACTGATCTAGTATGCCCCCGAGATCTTCAATCTAAACTCTCACGGCTCAGCACCCACTGGGCAAATCCCGAACAGCAGACATACACACATACGTTTAACTGCAGCCGTATGCTCATCCATTTGGAACGCATTCTCTCCTATCCCACAGAGTCACACAGGTGTCAATGATCGCTCGGTACTAGCCGCACCGGTACCAGCGCCATTTCACCATATTGCGCGCGCCCCCCACACGGGAACAACATGAATTTTCCGGCAACCTCCTC
This sequence comes from Anopheles rivulorum, assembly GCA_018908115.1. Classification (NCBI taxonomy): domain Eukaryota; kingdom Metazoa; phylum Arthropoda; class Insecta; order Diptera; family Culicidae; genus Anopheles; species Anopheles rivulorum. The sequence goes on from CM032178.1 coordinate 16,245,017, forward strand.
ACCCCCCCTCCCCCTCCCCCTTCCCCCCAGGCTCTTGCGTATCCCCATTACCCCCTCGCTCAACACCAACACCAAACCGTCTATTGTTCGTCGCACTCTTTATTCGCTCCAGCATTGCATTGGTTCGAAAACTATCTCCACCCCGTTTTCACCCCGTTCGGGTGGGTTCAGTTTGCCGGGGCTTTATCCCAGTTCGGTTCCCGATTGTTTTGCATAGAAAGGGGATGGCCGGGCACCTTGTTATGCAACCGTGTTCCAGCTGGAGTGTAGAAATTGATCAAACCTAGCAAAAATCCCTCAACACTGGCAATGTTACCAAGCACCAGTGATCATGTCTATTCGCTTTGCATCGATGATTTTTCACCTTCAATTATGTTTCCGCGCTGATCGCGAGATTGTAAAAGTTTCTGGACGCGCGGAGTTTTTGTTTGTTTTTGTTGTTTTCTCCGTCAAGTGTGTGCACATACGCGTCTATTAACTGTAAAAGTACAACCGGAAGTTCATACGATGCTTATCAAACGTGTGGAGGGTTGGGAGTTGTGGTACGTTCCTCCCACCTGCTGGTGCTAGCCACCCTAGCGAGGGGTGATAGATTTGGCAAAATTCTAACGGTACCCTCTGTTCATGCTATGAGGGGATGAGAAATAAATAATGGTCACGGCTTTTCATCCATTTTTTCTGGGAGGGGGAGTGGGGTGGGGAGTGGGGGGGTTAGCGTAAGAGGGATGCAAATTGCAACTGATCGGGTAGGCATTAAAACGTTCCCTGTCAACGTTCTGCTAGAGTGCGCCCTCGGTGAGATGGACATCCCTTGCTCCCTTCCTCCCCCCCCCCCCCCCCCCCCCCCACGGTGAGCATCAACAAACAAATTAATACAATTTAAAAGCGTTCAGTGATCTCTCTACCCACGGATCACGCTACCATCGATCGCTCGTACAATAAACCAATAAAGCTGCCAATCTGTGTTAAGTGGCAAATGTGCGGGTGTAATGGGCAACATAAGAGTCCGTTGCATCGGAAACGTTTGCTACTTCGCTTTCCCCGGTTGGGATAAATCTCAACCCAGCTGCGTATTATATCCGCTGCTGTGTCCGCTAGCATTACCCGCCGGGCACAGAATGCACCGCAAAAAAGGAACACATTGTGGGCACAAGTGTAGCAACGGTGCGATGAAAAAAAAGCCGGACACTTGCCTGATGCGTTGTAAAGCATTGCCGAGTGCGAGATAACGCGCAACCCGGACTGTGCAACTGTTGCGAGTGTCCTACAAACATAAAGCAAACACAGACCAAGTCGTTCGTTTTGCAAGCGACGAACCCGACTCCTTGCAACGAAGTCGCTCGCGTATGCAGTACCGTTGATCCCGATACGCTGCAAAGGGATGGTTGCAGCAACGGGGAAAAAAAGCAAGTGGGTAGCTGTCACTTAGAAGGAAGAGCATGATCGTGTTACGGGATCAACGTGCCCCGGGTCCGGTGAAAGAATGTGCGGTCTGCTTGCTGCGCTCATCGCCTTTTGTGGAAGGTGGTTATGTCTAAATTTAATCAAAACCTTTAATTAGCCACCGTATGCAGTGCAGCTCGAGCTGAAACGTCTACTTCGGAAGGAAGAATTTAATCACTCAAAGGAATGCGCAATATCTGCAAACACGATCGTGCGCCGGTGGAGTAGAGAATTTTGCTTTTGATTAGAAACAGAATCAGAAGAGCAACAAAAAAAAAAAAACGATGTTTGTTTTCAAGCTCTTCGCGCATTGTCGGTTAAAATACAAAGTAAGAAGGTTATCCAACGCATTCATATCGTCTGCTGGTACGCTGTATCTTTGATTGAAGATCGCTTTACCATCTGCTGCTCTTTTCTATGCAATTTCGCTGCGATCTTCATCCATCCGAAAAAACTTAATTTCCAAATGGTGAGATTTGGTTCTTTCTCTCGAGTCATGAGTAATTTTGTTTTTTCTATTTTCGTTGTTTATTTCCTTTGCACCCTCCCATCCCGAGATAGGGATGCGCTCTTAGCTTCACCGCATTACGTACTGCTTTTTCCAGCCTCCGCCACATTTCACCCCGGTCGATTTTTTTTTGTGTAAGATATTTTGCTGCCGCCTGTGCCGGAAGTGTTTAGATTTGGCTCGTGAAATACGTACGTTTTGGGAGGGTTTTTTTTTCTTTCTTTCTCGGAATTATTCTCCCTGTGGGTCGTTGAACCTTACCGTGCTTCAGGGGTTTTGCAGCTTTTCCATCAACCCACCGAAACCCGAGAGGGTCCGACGGGGCATTTCTTTGGATTGATTTTAAGTACCGAACGATACCGAATCAAGCATGGGTTTTTTTTCCATTCGTTGTTTGCTGGTGGTTGAAACTCCCCGCCGTAGGTCAACGAACGATCGTTCCATCCATTCTTAAAATGAGATAGATTTTTACCAGCAACGCACCGCGCTGGAATAGTTTAACTCCTTTCCGGTTCATGGAAATCCGCCAGCCAAAGATCGATTCCGTTTCGGAAGGTTTTTCCCTACCTGCATTACGCTTGCGAACCGTGGAACCAAAAGGAAATGGTTTACTGGATCGGCTGGCTGGTAGGGAAATGGGTGGGTAGTTTGCGATGGTTGAAAATCTTTCTGCCCTTCCCGGCATGCGTAGGTCAATTGGTTTCCAGCTTGAACCGGGAGTGGTTTCCCTTGGACGAGATTCCCTACCGGCGAACGTTAGCCAACACGTCGCCTTTACAGTACGACGCGATACCGATCTGCCGTCGCGCAGTACGGAGGCGCAGATTCCTGCCAAAGTGGTTGCGCGTTAGTGGACAAAACAATACAACCGCCCATGGGTGCGTCGCGTATCATGGTGCATTATTTGCATACTATAAAATAATAGGGTAGCGTTCGATGCGATCCCGCGTACCGGCGAACGAATCGATAATCTTCGGACGCATCTTCTCTGTTTCCTGTGCAGGCGCACGGTGCACGGGACACCAGCTGGCGGCAAACTTCGATCGATAAATCTAGCGCAGCTTCCGTTGAATTCCCTAAACCGGATAGCGATCGGTTCGACAGTTTGAGGCGGTACGCTTCTGATGTGTGAGTGCGTTTTTACCCGCCTTTTTTTGTTCCCAATGGGGGTTCTCAAGCGAAGAGTTCCATGCACCCCGAAGACACGTTCTTATCTCACGATCGAGCATGGATGGTGATGGGTGGCAAGATTCGCCAGCACATAAAATTATAAAGCAATTGTCTTAACAACTGTCGAATAATGCTTGATGGAGATAAGATTAAGCGATAAAAAGGAACGAAGGAAACAAGTATTTTGTCTGCTGTGTATGTTTGTTTAGTATTTTTCATGCCTTTTTCCAATGTAAGCATGATTTTGAAAAATTATTCATGAAATTACAGAAATTAGTTAAATAGTTTCATAAACTTTTCATGAAACTATTTAACTAAATAAAAATACGGAATAAAATGTTTGCTCAAAACAATGTTTTTGTTCAATTTATAGCTACCAAAAATACAAAGAAAACCAAAATAAACACACAGTCAGGAAGGCAGGACTCCTAATAAAACAATCAATAATAGCAAAGCATTCAACCACTCAACTCATTCAAACAAAACATTAAAATCAATGCAACCGTCAATGTAGAAGCTGCGAGGAAAATAAAAAAAAGAGTCACAAACCGAAAAAATCAACCGGAACTAATTGAAATCGATTATAGCATTATTACGGCATGCTGCTCGACGATGATGATGATGATGATGGTGGCTGATGGAACCGAGTTGGTACACCACTCCGCCCTATTCGCAACAACCGCAACCAATCTCGTCAAGCACGCGGTTCGCAACGTCACGCCAACCCGGCGAGGGCGCTAAGCAGCTCGAAACAGCGGAAGGAAACGTTTTCCCAACTGTACGCAGAAAAACCACAAACCCGCTGGGCGGACAGTTCAATGCGATATGACGAGTGTATGTGTGTGTGTGTGGGGGGGGGGGGGTTAAAATTGGAAATTGAATGCGTCGTAATGGGTTCGATCGATCGTACGCATCCTGCAAACGGTGCGGTTTTCGTGTGTGTTAAGAACCGAACGCGTACAGTAGCGTCTTTTTTTCCCGTTTTGATTCCATTCTGTTTGCCTGTCCGGCATCCGGTCCGTGCGATGGGTTCTTGGACTCGCTTCCGTGCGTAAGCTTGTTAAGTGGAAAAGTATTAAATGGAGGTTTTACTTACGCGCAACGTCCGTGGCTGATGCACCGATGCGCGAAGGAAGCGTTGTTAGCGATTAGGATGTGAGTTTTTAAAGGGAAATCACTGCTTTTCAGCGCGCGATCGAGTAAGAAGGAAAAGCAATAAGCGAAATCAAGAAACGCATCAGCAACGACGTCACCTTGCCGCCTGTCACCTGATTATTAATGACAGCAATGAAAATCACACACGGCACGCGGAACCACCACAGCCGTAGCTAGGGTTGTTTGATCGAGCGAGCTGACAAGCGTGCGTGCAGCAGGCCATAATTAACCTCCAGCATCCTTCACCGAAGGGTGCGATCCTCGCCGTGCGACACGGTACCCGTACATGTCTTCCGGCATCGTTGATGTGTGCGCTGCACCACGCGTAATCCTCTGGTGGGAGGAGGGAGGGGAGGGGGGGAGAAAGAGATCTGAGAGGAACCAACTGCATCCTATCTGCATACGCGCGAACCGGACGCGACATTTGGATGCTACAAATCACTGCAGCAAAAGATGCGCTTGCTCGTCTGTGCAGTGGTGAGCAATCTTTTCGAGGATTAGGAAAACGACGATATGGTAAAATGATTTTTAAAGAAGTTTATACAACGATTAATATGCTTATGAAGGATAGATGTACGCTAGGATTGTCGAAAAGAGTTGTTGATAATGTTTTGCTTTAATGAAAAACTATTTGAATCTTTTAAAGTTTGCTTATTGTGTATTTTATTAATAGTGTACGAAATTATGTCAAAAATCACGTTTTTCAAGGTTTTTCTACATAACACTGCCAAGGTTAGTAGTATAGACAAACTGTTTGTCAAATTTTATCAAGAAGAAAATCATATACATTAAAATGTTTTGTTATAAACTACTACTTAACAAACAATAATTTTAAAAACTGACAAAATGGCCACAGAAAAGTAAAAACAAGGTTTGCTAGTTTTTAACAAGCTGACTGAAAAGTGCTTCTTATGTTAAAAGTTGAAATAAGTTAAGTTAAAATTATGGATTTTTAAAGATGTAACCATTACTTAATATCAAATTTGGTGTGGTTGCTCATCCCTGCCGCAAAAAGTTTGCTCTCGTTTGCATGTGATTACTCCGCCTATCTACCCCATCCTTACCCCTATTTCCTCCTTATCTCCCTCCTTCCCCCCCCCCCCCCTTCCCACCAGGCTGCCAAAAGCCGCGGTGGAAGTATGATGTGCGAAGGCCACGGACTAACGGCGAATGGAAGCATGTACGTCGCCCGGTACGTTGCAATTTCTTCGCATTACGCCCATTGCACTTGGCGGTTCCGTCCGGTAGTCCTGGCACGCCGCGTCGTGCAGTGCAAAACGGCAACCCACCACGCACAAGGGCAAGGGCAGCTGGCGTGTCGACTAATGATCTCATTCCAGCCCGAACCTGCGCGGACGTCGCGCGCGCTTGCCAGTTGCGCAAGCTCGGCCTCGGCTTTTGCACGGTCCTTCCGACTTTCGGGCAGGCAAAATAGCGTGGCATCATCGCCCGTCTGCTAGTATCCCCCTTTGCGTACCGAGCTTTGATTTATGTTACGGCGGGGAAGAATTTATGCTCAGTGGCAACGCGTTGAAAAGCGGAAAAACTGGTCTATTCTTCGGAATTCACCCGGGAAAAAAAGCTACCCCGGTACGTACGGCCGGGCGCTGTTACATTTGCATTCATTCCGTCCCTTACAACTCGCTTGACCGTTTCATAAATGGTACGAATTTGTTACAACAATTATGGGGGAACTCGCTAGCGTTCCGGATTGGGCGAATGGAGCGTTTCTTTACGATTGCAGCGTCGTAGGTACACGGAGCGCAGATTTGCTGTGGGAGGCGGTACAGGTGATAGAGCGAAGCTAGCGTTTGCTCTGAATATGATCACCGGCAGGACGAGTCGTTTGCCGGTCGTTTCTTATGAACCATAAAGTAAACCATCATATGGTCGTTCCCGTACGGCGCTGTTACATAAACTGACAGGATCGTTAGCGTGAGGATGAGTTGAGATCGTACGGAAGGGGAACATTGGGTATGGCATTGGGAAGGCAAAGGTAATGGCAGGTGTGAGGGATTTATGTGAGCTGCAAGTGCCTGTAAAATTGATATTTGATGGCCAGAGCGGTTTAGAATGTTTATTTATAGGATACGGCACGATGCCACGTATTAGGTCAACGTTTACGATTTCAGCTAATCAGCTTGGCAATAATTAAGGGAACAAGGGGAGCTCAAGCGGAAAGGATATCAATTTTAAATTACGAATAATCAAACATAGCTTTAATATCAAAAAGAAAATTTTAAACATGTTTGACAGTTTGGTAATCGATCACTAGCTGTCATTTTCGTGTCATGTTTGACACACTGAAACTGGTGATGTCATTTTTTCTGACATTTTGTTTGACAGTAAAGATGATCGATGTCATTTTCATGGTATCGTGGTGCAAAAAACTGATTGATGATCGAAATAAAACAAAGTATTAAAGCTACATTGAACGATGTAATTTTATCGGATGATGACTATAATGATGATGATAATGTTCTACCTTTCACATGCCGTCGAACGCAGCCTTCGTAAAGGTTTAATTTACGAAGCTATCTTAATTTAATTTATTTATGAAATTGTTTTTCTTAACCTAAACTATACCAACCTACTTTGTTTAGTGTAAGTACCCGATAGCATAAGCATTTTAATTACCGTTCTTTAAAAGTGTTGCTACTTTTAATGAAAAATTGGTCCATATATCCATAAAACCATTTTTGTGATATTGACTAATTTGTCCATAAAACACTTAGCTATTTGTAGGCTGCAAATCGCCTGTGATAAATTTCTTTGATTCAATCAAATCGCAAATCGTAATGTCCCACGCCGGCAAAGAATGGTTTTTCTGTGTTGCTTCCATGCATTTGCAATCCATTATTAACGGAATGTAACATTTTGCCTGCCGGGATCAATACCCATTACTCTCAGCTGAACGCGGCCCAGTAAAGCCGGGTGGTAAATAAAAAAAAACATTACTATCCCAACGGCAATCCAATCGTTCGCGGACGGCCATAGCGGTAAGATAAGCGCTGGCAAAAGAAATATCAAATGTTTAAATAATTTTAATAGCCACCATTTCACAGCCGGCAATCACGAACACACGTACACACTCCATATGGTTCTGCATCTCTCGAGCAGCCATTTGAGGTTTGCCGACTGCAATTCCCTCCGGTCCGGACCAACTCCAACTGCATGGCATGACCTTGATCGGTAGCAACTAACGTCCTTACGTAAGCCAGCATCCACAAGGTTCCCGTCCATCCACCAACGGATTCGAGAATCCGTGCCTCAAAGCCACCACAAAGCAGATGGGTGACCATTTTGTCGATTAACCATCGACGTCGGTGGATAATGCAATGGGGGATAGCACAAAACCATGCTCAGGTGTTCAGGTTTTTATGTGCGATGCAAGAAGACACTCGTACCCGTACCTTCCTGTTCTGCTGTGATTTAGTCTTTTGGGTTTAAGCTTTACATTTTTTGTTGCTGCTCCATGTTTTCTCACCCGACCCGGTGTGTGCAGCTTTGCAGAACCTTCGCTTCGCTAGATGATATTTTAATGATAATTATACGTGCTTTCTACTGTGCAAAAGCCGGAGGGAAATGAATATTTATAAGTGCATCTAGCGAATTCCGCGCTCGGTGCCGTGTGTGGCAGATGCGCCCCGTGCAGGAATTGCATATTAATTGGTCATTTGTCAACCTCCGGGTTTCGGTGCCGTTTGCGCGATCTTTTGCCTGTTCCGTGGGTGCAGAACGGGCGATCATTTTTCTTCATATTTCTTCGTCGATCCTGAACCGGTGTGTATCGGAGCGTCGCATCGTAGCGAAATGGGGATTCTCGTTTGCTACAGGCGTGAAAAATCACACAAACGCCACACGGCTCTGCTAGAGCATCCTTCCAGGTTTTTCACGCCATCAGGATGAGGTTGGGTTTTCACTACAACGCGCTTAAAGATAACGTTCAGATAGGCGAATAACGTTGCATTCGGTTGGTTGATGAAAGGTGATGAAAACATTTCAAGCGTGGCTTTGTGGTTTTTAACATTCATCGCTATCTTTTATAAGCTTCTGATTGATGGCGTTTTCGCGAGAAATGAGTTTTCCATGTGGCAAACACGGACTTTAACCGCGGCTGTGTAATACATATACGAAAAAAAATAATCGGGTTAATACAATTCATATCCACACACGCTTTTCTTACCACCACCAGCGGTTATGTTTGCAAACATTATCCGGCCCCGAATTAACAATGCGCCACCCTAAGTGGTATAAAATGGTTGCTCATCAGCCGAGCTTTTATTTCGCATGATTTATTTATAAAGGTGTCGATTGGTCCCTAACGAACGCAACCGGGTCTGATCTTATCCTAGCGGCCGGTAGTGTGCTCATGAAATTATCTCTTCCCATTCGATGACATTGGTAGCCCGCAGTCCGCTTTAGAAGCGCGATTCAACTGTCAACCGCACGATGATTAACTTCACCTTATTTTCTCTCAATTTTCCGTTTTCAGACCTACACAACCCACACTGGTACGGCTTATCACTACAAGCAGGGAAGAAGCAGACACAGAAACGAATAAGAAATAAGAAAAAAGGCCAGATCACCAGCTAGACAAGTTCCCGTACTGCTAGCAGCCGGATCCCGCATTCTGGGTGAGTGATGGACGCGGGAATGTGTATAGTGCTTCGCATTTCGTTACCGATCTGTCAGCGAAATGTTGTCACCACCTAAATGGCATCGGTTGGTATTCTGTTCTGTCGGTGACAGGGTGACGGCCACTGGGGTTACGATGCACAGTTAGATTCGCTCCAGATTGGCATCTTGATGACGCGCTCGTTGCGTTCTTTGGAATGTTGGGTGCATATACGCACACACACACACACAAAAGCCGTGCGCCGTGTAGACCCTTTAATCGCGTTGTTCGTGGGCTGCATACGCACGGGAAGCGAACACGAACGCGTTGCAATGCGGCAACACGCGGATCATGGTTGTGTGGTGCGTTAATGGTGCACGCATCACTTCCTTTTTGTTTCTTCCTTTTTTTTTTAGTGCTGAAATCAGAAATCAGCGATGTAAGGGGTGGCACTGCGAAAGGCAAACGGTCAAGAAACGATTGATCAAAAACAAATAGCAAAAAACAAAGCAACTCTTGCCTAGCTTAAGAAGGGGCCACGTTCGTGGTGCATTTCTTGATCGAAGTGCATCGCGACTGCACATCATAAATATTCATGACTGATAAGGGCTATTAATTTGCGTCTTCGTACTTACGGCGGTGCGTGCTACTGTGGGGATTGTAAGCCCTGGCAGCTGTAGGATGGAAGTACTCGCACAGCGCCAACATGTTTGTTGAAGCTTTCCGGGAAGAATCTATTCTACAAAACGATCGACACGTTTGATTGGACGATTATGAACTATTATATAAATGTATACATTTATTTGCAAATTTTTAAGAAAAGTGTGGACTTTGTTTGGACTTCTAGATCTTTATTTGCATAAGTATGTGGGCTGGCTATGGATATCTTAATATGATTTTTTTCGCATCAAAATTACATTGATTTATGTACATTTGTATATGACTAACGTTGCGTGCTTAATGACGACACTCTGATATGATAGAAAATATAAACACATTTTCCAACGCCAACCATGCCCATATGCGAGAAGCATGTGCATTGATGTAGTTCTTACGCGAAACCCGTAGCGAAGACAAATTGTGCTGCATTCAGGAATAGGCACAATTATGTTCCGCATTCCCGAACAAGGTGTAGTTCTGTGGTCAAGGAAAATAGGCAAACATACACACACTGCGCACGTAACTCGCTCCCCGAAGAGGTGCCAATGGGGGTTAGCATAAGGGTTTCCACTAACAGGATTACATCCCCTTTCCCCTTTTTTTCCAGACCCGCCCCTTCTTCCTCTTTTGCATCCATTCCTAGGGGTTTAGGTTTATGTCTCATGTCGAGGCTAAACAAATAATGCCATATCCTATTTCATGTGCAGCACGCAACATTTTCTCCTGCGCCGCGTGTGTTAAACGATGGTGGCATTGGATCGTTTGCACGCTACGATCTGAACGCAAGGGTCAATCTACCCAGGGGTGAAAGATGCTCTTTCTTCCTACCAAATCCTGTAAATTACTTCCCAAACACTGCGGGTGCACGGGTTAGTACCCGGGAACATTCACGGTGCGATCTGGAACTGGAAAAACTGGACACTCTCGTGCGGTTGTTGTTTCTGCTGGTTGCGAAGGCTTTTGTAACACTTCACGTTACAAATCAAGCATCTTCACTTGGATGCGGATTGGATTAAGATTTCCTTTCTCTTTCTCCTCTTCCCTCCCGTCGCTTCACCATAACCGGGAAAGTAAATGATGGCACGCATGGGATCGCAAAATAAATAGCGATGATCCCTTGGCCTCGAAGATCACTCACGGACACCTTCGGCGTGGTACGTCTCGCACCGGGCACAGCACAGTTTTCCGAACCCAGTACGGCCAGCATGGCAGGCGGGCAGAAAAAACGATGGCCTTTACCGGCAGTAAAATTGATTTATTGTTCCACTTGCCCAGTTCATGGCGTGGACCGGGTGAAGATTTTTCCAAAACCCACCCCCCTGGCCGGGCGAATGGCACGTATGAGTTTTATTTGTTTTCCAATTACGTCCACCGACCGTGGGGCAGCGTTCTTGAGGAAGGCTTCGTGTGGCTTGTTTTGTTTTCCTTTTACTTCCCCGAGCGTACTCGCACTGGGAGGAAAATCGCAAAACCCTTCTTTCCAACCCATAAAGTCGTTACCGTTGGTTCGTTAATTTCTTAATTTATTCTTTTAACTCTCGGCAACCCGGCTTGCGCTGCACGCGTGGCCGGGTTTTATGGGGCAGTGGTCAGCTTTTTGGGCTGTCCTTTCGCGACGCAAACGTCTTCATTCTGTGCGGCTTTAGGTTGGGCACACCGGGTATGTGGGAACGGTAGGCAGAACGTGCCAACCCCGTCAGCGTACGATCGGCCGATAAGCGAGGATATGTGTGCAAAACGGTTTTGCACAATAGAACAAAACAGGAAAGCAACCATTAAAGATGGTACTGTTGTGCACCGTTAATGTTGGCTGGGTATGAAGCTTTTGCCATGAGCATCGTTTCCGGCAATACGGGCGCATTGGTGTCCGTTTAGAAGATATTAATATTAGCGGTAACTGGAACGGTTCGGTAGGTCATCCATGCGATCCACGCGGGATCGTTTTGCATAAAGGTAACGTGAGCTAGATACGCTAATTAGTGCGCCAATGCGGAAGTGGTGTAATTAAGTTCAGTTCCGATGGCCAGACAGATTGAATCCTTTGGAATAAATTAAGGAGCAGCACTGGAATGTGGAAAGAAACATTTTAACTTGAACGTCGCAAAGTATCTTACAGCAAGTAGGGTTCGTCACTTACCTCGTATCGAAATCTTTCTGAAATCCCAGTTCTTTTGAGCTTTCCAGGCATTGAAAGGTCAAGCACCTGTTCTGCACTGCCATTTATGATGCAACCAGTTCTATCTCTCAATCATGATGCCGCTGCTAAAACAAAAAAAAAAGCAGGAATAAATTTTTGATATTATTTTCTCAATCAACGGAAGCAATCAGTGATCGTGTCCGGTGCATCTGTCGTCAAGCTGTGGACAATTAACAAGTCTGCCCTATCTGCTGCGACGACCAGCAATGCGATGATGGCGAAACAAGGGAACCAGTTTCGGTGTCTTCATCCGTTCCGTGCATCCTCACTAAATATCCGTTCGCAATCACCGTGCCCGTCCATCCATCGTACCATGCCACAGGTACCGGAAGAAAAATTGTGCATTTATGCAGACGGCGATAGAACGGCACGGCGAAGGGTATTTATGCATTCCATACCGTTTGCAGGTTTGCCGTTTACCGAACGAAGGAACGCGACGATGCAAGGGTCGATCGCATGGAGGTCGTGATCATATCCCCACGCCTCGGCTCAATTGACAATCAATTTCCAGTCAATCTCTTGCCGGGGCGGACAACCACACCGGGCGAAATGTGTCTCGCCAACGGTCTAGCAATTTCCCGGCGGCTCGATCGATCAAGGTGCTGTGGGAAGGTAGGCGCAACAAAAAAAAAAGTTATTAACCATCCGTTTTGCAGTGTCGGTGTCTTCCACTGCAGTTCCTTCCGCTATTTCTCTAATCTCAGCACTGTAAAGACAATAAAATCGTAAACGTTGCATAAATTATGACCTTCGCCTTTGACGACAGGTTTGGATTTGGCTTCGGGTTGGCAAACCGGCTCGCCAGGATGTACGTACGTAGAATCCGTCCGCCGAAGCTGTATCGGGTCGCATTGTCGCAGAACCCGAAACCGGACCATCGATTTATCGATCCCGTGGGATCGCTTGCTAAGTGCGCCGTTTGCGTGGCAAAACGTATGCCGTAACGAGACGTACGACCGTATGCAGCAAAACGGATCCGGCGGCGCACATACGTGTTAGGCGGGTACGTGCTAGGTGGGAGAACCGGGGGAGAGAAACAAAGAAGAAGATAATTTAATTTACATAATGGGGTCTCCCGATTGCGGGTGGATGGTGATACAATTCCCCTTCCGCGTGCAAATAGAGCTCGGAATTGCTAAAGCCCGGGCCGTTGCATAAAGCGGCCATCGCCAAGTGACGGTGGTCGTCCCGATTGAAATATTGATCTGGGGCAACATAATTTGTACGATGGTGCGCGGTGTTATCTGGCGAGCGTCGTAGGAGGATAACAGTAACAGGATCTTGGCTATGTGACGATGTCTATATACGCTCGACCTAGCTCATCTTGCATCTTGGGGGCGGCTAGGTGGTGTATTTGGAAACGGCGCTAGTTCCTAACACGACCGGACCGGGTTCAAATCCCATTGGGACCGTCCCCCCGTAGTGAGCACTGACTATGCAACTACGTGGTATTTAATAGTGTCTAGTAAGCCATTTGATGGCCGGCATGACCGAGTAGGTCGTTAAAGCCAGAGAGAGAGAGAGAGCTCATCTTGCCATTCGTGCCGCTCGCTTGCAGCGTTCGGAGGCGGGAGAGCGCATTTTACACCGGACTGTGGGGACGGAAGGGGGAAAAACATTGAACTTGTTGGGCTGGTTGCCAATTTGAAAATCTGGTTTTATCATCAACCCCATCCATGCAGCGGAGAAGACGAAAAAAAACGGGTCTGTTTTGCAGTGTTTGCGGACAATCGTTACGAGTAAACTTATCTAGCGTGCCCCATCCACCAGGACCGATGTGGGTCTTTACCTTCGGAAGATGGAACTTGTTTCGCACAACAACAACAAAAACTCGTTGCACTTGTTGTCGATATGGTTGGTTCGATCGCTGGCTCGACCGTGGACCTGGACCGCTAAGCAGGAGAAACATTGCGTAGGATTGCGTGTTGCTATCGTATGATCTCGTGTGATGGGTAGAAAATTTTATATTAAAAAAAAAAATAAATCCCCTCTGTCTCGAGCGGGGTCCACTCGGGTCGTTTCGGGTTGGCGACACGTCACCGACCCGGCACGGTGGTAACTGCAACCGTGATAGGTTTCGTTCGGCGTAAAGAAATAGTCCACCGGCAAATGGCGACAGCCATTAAAAGTAAATACTTCAATAACTGCTTTTTTATTGGTGGGAAGAAAGAAGAAAAAAAAAATAGTGTCCACGTCCACCGGTGCTAGCCGACCGGGTATGCACCGGGAAAGCCTCCGGGGACTTGGGTCTTTTAATTTGCAGCATCAAATGCAGCCCGGCAGGACGTAGAGCAGGGGGGCTCGAAACGGGCACGAATGATGAGATTAGATTTGCCAAGTTGAAAACGGGTTCGTCGCTTGGTGTCTTTTGATTTAAAATACGGTTCAAGCGACGGAGCGTGTTTCGACTCTAAAAGGAATCAACGTTATTTTTTCTTCCTTTTTGCCCCAACGCGCTTGGGGTGAAACCTTTCGGCAAAGAAAGTGTGAAGCTTTTACTCTGTGTGCTGTACAAATCGATTATCAATGGCATACCTGTGGATCGCTCAGGGGGAAAAGATTCCTTGTACGGGGTCGTGTAGCTGACGCAGCGTATGCTACAAAGTTCAACAACTTTGGCACGTCTCACATCCTACAGCATTGCACTACCGTATCGTGCACCGTACGATCGTGATCGGCAAGCGAACGAATTAATAGATTAATCCATAAATTGAGTGATTTATTATTATTGCACCACATATTACTCATCCCGGGCAGGTTGCAAACGTTTTTATGCAAACCGGTCGCCACCAGTCAGTTGTCAGTCGAAGCGCAAAGGCTGGTTTCGGGTTGAATCATCGTCATAAAAAAAAGTCAGAACGGTACACTCCGGACGGGGCACTGGCATCATCAACTACTACATAATAATAATCATAATTCTAATAGTTTGCTGGTGCCTTTCGCTGTCTGCACCGGTAGAATGTAGCGGTGTTGCAGATTATCGTATCGCAAAAGGTAAAGTATCTTACCCCACGAACTCGCACAAACCTGTGCCAAAAGGTGGCTTAAGACTGGCAGCACTAAACCGCACCAAGCACCTGTTTTTTTATGGCTCCAGTGGCCGGTGCGAGGTAGACAGCTCAGAACTAATCTTCCTACAGTTCGTGCAGCTTAGCGCCTATCAAAACAGATCGCTAACGATAGAAAATTTAGATAATCAACACAATTACCAACAATACCTTTCAATGAAACGCTCAAATTACCACCATTCGGTAGTACCGGGGTTCGTCGTCTACCGTCTACAGAAGCTACACAGCTGCCCCGGTTTAGTCCGGTTTTCCTTTTTATTTTTGTTGCCCGGTAGGATAATCACGCATGGCAAATATGGCAACCGGCGCAAACGCGAAATCCCCGCAGATATGATGTCCGGGCATGGCAAATACGCATCGGCCAAGTGTAGTACCAGTCCCGTTCGATATGCTGCCACGCCGGTGTCTGTCGGCACTTCAGTCCGAAAGGTGACGATAATCGTAAACGGACAAGAACAACTAATTTGCTGTAATGCTGGAGCTAAATCCGTACTCGTTGCGGTTTCGGGATGCGGCAAAGCGATGGAAACGAGGAACCCCGTTTAATGGTGCATGTAACCACACAGAAAAGACCACTTGAGAGGCGGTCATTTTAGGGGATTGAAGTGGTGCCAATCCGGTGCCGTTGCAATGATCGTACAATTTATTCCTCAATAATCGGAAGAAAACGCAGGGCTACAAAAATACTGTCTCGCATCGAGGTGGCATTGGCGGTGCATGCATGGGAACCAAATGCTGCAAGACTGTTTGCGGGCCACGGTGAAGAAGTTGCTAAGAATGTTGTTCAATTGCTCACTTGAAGACATCTCGAACGGTTGCGTGGTTGGGTGCTGAGCTGCTACTTTGGTAGCAAGTAGCAAAGCGGGAAGATTAGCTTCCGTGGAGTGGCCGATAGTGACTTCATCAACCAGGCCAGCTGGCGACCACTCTAACCTTCAAGGGTCAATGGCGAGCACAGGTGGTTCCGAGTTCAAACGCCATCAAGTGGTCAAGGGTTGATGCAGCACCGGTGTTTGAACCATTTGCATGGGAAGAACCATCGATGGAGCACTATTGGAAATGCCTAGCGGTAATTGTGAGAATTGCTTTCTACTGGAATTAACAAGAGTGTTGGAGAACCTTTTCCCTTCTGTTGGAAAGAATTAACTTCTTCCGAAACACTTGAGCGGAGTAAGTTTTTGGAGGTTAGAATTCCAGTTAACTGCAGTGTAGCTCACACGATTTAACCTCTTACCACTTAACACACTCTTGGCACCTGAAAAGCATCCTCCAAAATAAACACTTTTAAGTGTGTTACATGTTAATAAGCATCGCTCGTTGGGAAATTCCCAGAACGTTCGCTTTGTATCTTACCAACATGAGCAAAATAAAATTGATTGATCATTCACAACATCCAGGATAAGATTATTAAGCCACCATCGGTCCGATGCTGTGATCTGTAGTAGAAAGTTTCTTCTGTTTGTTAGTCCGCATCTGGTGACGTCTGTAATCTGCATACAAATAAATGTTACGGTGCGGTGGAACGATCGTCCAGCAGATTGAAAATTAGCCGCCCCATTGTGCGATGAAGTCGGCCATAGATTTAGCACCGGTTGACATTAGTTCAGCTCCGTCTGCCGGGCTATCGGGCGTTTCGGGATTTCGACTGTCAATCGAGTTGACATTTCCAAATCAAAAGCGCGCGTATTCATCGTCCGGTCTAGGTCTAATCAGCGTTACGCTTTGTGTTGCTAGAGCTTACTTTCTTAACAATAGCACAATGCTTTCCTCGGTTTTGCTTGTCTCCGGCTGTCTTTTTATTTTTCCCGGAGCCCAAGGCCCAATCCTGAGACGGAAGCGCGAACCACGCCGATGGAGAACGGCGTCGCAGTTTACGCATTCCGATCGTTTGCTTTTTTAGCCAGTTCCGAGCTCGGAGATGGAATTGCGATCGAAAATGAAATTACTTCACCCGAACTGGAGCACGCCAGACTTCCTGCCCGATTGGACGAAAGCCACCGCCTGGGACTGTCGGGGTTCATTTGCATACGAACCGTGTACGGAATGCGTTTAGGGGTGATACAAATTGATAATGCGACGATCGTGACTCGGCCGAAAATGGTAGCAGTCGTGTGGCATGTAAGCAACCCGGCACATATTTTACAAATTAACCTAATGGGACTGCTTAGAGGCGGCCCTACGCACTCAATCTAGATCATGCGAGTTTATGTCTGTGTGTGTGTTTTTTTGCTAATTCTTTAACTACAGTTTGTCGCCGTATTAAGGACTTGGGTCACTACATTGCACAACCCTTCGAGCGTGATTTCTCGCAGTGGACAGATACACTTTATCGTCTCATCATCATCCCGAAAGCAATGCAAAAACAACAACGCGGTTACGAATCGATTGAAAAACAATTCCCGTTGCACCGGAATCGGGAACCGGCTGGAATACCGTGGTGGATCTTCATTAGCAGCTCGATATAAAACATTACGGGCACACTTTGGGCTTGGAATAATAGGTATCGGCGGTGCAAAAGCAAAAAAAGAGACCAAGCTCTAGCTATTGAATGGGTACTTATGCCCGCATACGGGCAACATGTCGTCCAGGGCTTCCGTGGTCCGAATCGATTGTAGGCCAACCGTAGGGACCAATGATGCGGCACGATACGATACCTGACCGGTGCTTGTCCTTCTTGTGTAGCGCACAAAACCGGTAAATCTAGAACTGTACGCCGCTCGATTTTATACTGCGGGGCGTAAAATCCCGTCCTGCCGTAAGCATCTCCCGGGGATCGGAAATCGTACTTACGTGTGTGTGTGAGAGAGCAAACAAAGAAAAAAAAAATTATACACAAAATAAGGAAAGGAGGAAAAACGATGCCTCCGTTGCGCGTAAGGTAGAATAAAGGTATGGGCACCTGTAAGTAACCATACGCGCCCGGGCCCTGTTTGGGTTACCCATCCCGGGGACTTAACAAAACCGTCGGTAGCTTCGTCCACCGGGGGGTTTTGGAAGCAAAAACCCCGGGCCTAGATACGATGATATCACACTGAGGTAATTGTTGAAGATTAGAAATGTTCGATACGTGCCCTGGACGTACGGCGGCAACCCTTAGCATCCCGTGCGCGTGTACGCTGGATAATTATTGACCATCGCGCGGTATGTTGCTTTCGCGCGCGCTCCTGGTGCTGCAAATCGATCGAAACCCTATCCCAACCCTATTTGCCGTGTGGATCATTTGGGGTTGAACCGACAGAGAGAAGGAGAGAGAGAGAGAGAGAAAGAAAAAAACAGATATGAAGATACAACAAAACGTTCCAATATTCTACGTGGCAAATGGTCGTGCGGTTGGATTATTATCGTGAAGCGATCGTACAGTAATCCAACCGTGGACCGTGGATCCGGCAGTGTGTGCGAGCGCCAAGGTTCACTCGTGCCTCGCCACTTATCGATGTAATATTTTAATCTTTCAATAAAGCAGATAAAGATAGGCTTTTTGCTACATCGAAACGGTGCGTTTTGCACTCGTTTTGTACGTCATAAATTCTTTCCTTACCGATGCAATCAGCGCGGAAAACGGTTCGGTTAGTTATGGTTGTGGCGATGTGGTTGAATGTAGCATGATAAATATTGTTTAATTGTGTACGGTGCGCTGCTTTTCGGATTGCGGATAAGCAGTCGGTGTAACAATAGGATGGTTAAAACATAGAAGAAACATTTTATTTCATAAGTAATATCTAGCTTCAACCGTGTTGTCCATCAAACAATGATATTTACGGAAAAGCGGATCGGTCTAAACGCTTAACGATTATTTTAAAATCGAGTACGATGATTTTCTTGTGTACTAACTGGTCTAACTACCTAACTTTGTAATCAAATTTTGTAATAAAAAATTATTTTTACTGTTTAAGAATAGAGATAATCGAAAATAGTTTCTTTCTCATATTTTTAAATAGCTTTGAGTGTATAAAATACAAACAATGTTTTTCTATTAAGTTTTTTAAATTTTATTTTACTTTACTTCTTAATCACAAAAACGGTTTTCAATAAGCAAACATATTTTTTCTTTCAAATTTAACCTGACATTTTTATACCTTAGTAAAGCTTTGAAATGGAGTTACAATTGCAAACATTTCTAAATCCCTGCACGACATAACAATGCATTTTTCAACTGCCTTATTCTAGCGGTATTGTCGCTTCCCTCAGCAATGGCCGGATCTATCCGGTGGGAATCGATTTGTTACTTCCACGCGCTGGTCAGCGTCAGCGGAATAGCACACAATTAATAACAATTACTTTTAATTACGACAAACCGAGCCGCTAACGGGATAATCGCTGTTTCCGAAGATCCAATAAAACCGACCCGATAATTCCACACTCGAACACGAACCGTTTGTTTGCGGGCAATCGGTACGGTACGGGAGAGTACGAGTCAATCGGGCATAAGGAAGCTCGGGACAAGCAATCAACTCTACCGAATGGAAGCGTTCGCCAATGAAAATGGGATGAAATCAATCGGTGGCTTGTCACCTGATGGTGCAGTTTGGTCCGATTTGTGCCCGTCGCCGATGATCTAAGGACTGGGGTAGAAAATACCAATCAGCGGCACAAGCGGAAAATCGTAGCCCACCATTATGCGGAAGGAATGGGACAGACGCATCAGCCCAGGGAGACCAGCGCAACCTGTCCCCTAGAATCTGTCCATCTCGTCTGCAGGAACCTGTTTCGAGCGACGTTCCCGATTGATCTAATTAACTTTATTCAACGGAACATAAAATAACGATCAAAACAACTCGATATGGGGACGGTAAGCTGGAAGCACAGCAACAAGCACGGCGTCTTTGCAGAAGGTTGTTGCTGTTTTATTTTATTCTATTTTTTGCGTTAGTGCAGATTGCTGTTGCGGCTTCTATAGGCAGGATTTATAGGCGGCTTAATCGTCGTTGACGGATCGTTGACAACGAGGTGGAGTTTGATAGATTTTTTTTTGCGCAAAATATAAGTTGATGAATAGAGATAAAAAATCTAGGAATTCTAGCAAGTATAGACATGGCTCATGGCTTATTTTGGAGTGGATTTAAGGGTTTTAAAGTCGCTCTTATCTTATCTGCGTTTTCGAATAAAAAAAGGTTCCAATTCAATTGTAAGCCAAAATATAAATATTTGCAATCAATCATGCATTCATCTGAAGTATTAATCTCCAAATGGATTGCAATTTAATGTTTGTATAGATAATAAACAAACCTAATTCGAATTAATTTCGTTTAATGATAAGCTGACCGGATCGTGCATAATGTGTTTGATGCATTCCTTCACTAGGTACATAATGACAGTTATGAAGAAAAGCCATTAGCATGCCTGCCTTCGGTAACTATATTTACTGACTTCAATTCTCGGCAGACAACCAACCCGGCCTGTCAGACCGTTGAAGGGGCAGTTTTGCGCGTTGCCCGTGATTGATGTCGCTCGAAGCAGGTGACTTAATTATGCAAAACTAGTCTTCAATATTGCTCATTAACGTGCAGGGTAACCGGCACTAGCGGGCCGAATGGAGCCCTATGGCACACGGATAGGTTGGTCTGGCTGTGTGCTAGCGGCCTATGTAAACTAGGGACATTTTTTCATAATTACGTCTAGTATCGTTCTTATCTGCATGTCGAGCGGCGAAGCATACATCCATTTCTTACGAACAAGCAATCACGATCATGCATGTAGAACGGGTATGCATTAATTGCTATTTATCGGTATCGGTGATTATGATGATCGCGTATGCGTCGATAGTGACGAACCCTTCACGGGAGCAATTTTCGCTGAATTTTTATCCCCCTCATCGCGTAACAAATTGTGTTAATGTGACGCTGCTATCGATGTCGGATAGGTTTGCAGAGGTAGAGGATACAAGTTTTACCAGCAAGGAAATTAAATGTGCCAGCAAAACCACCTTCAACGCTTCATGCTCACCGGTAGATTTAGCACAAGCAAAAAGGAAATGCATTCTTTCGATGTCGCTTGTCTATGCGGTACGGTTAGGCTTGGAATTGCATTTCTTATCCATGTTCGGTGACAGCATAATGCGGCGATTGAACAATAATCCAACCAGCCAATCGCGTTTCGCATGACGTCTGACGGTTTGGTTGACAAATTTATGCGTTGTTCCTGTCCAATGTTTGCTTCTCAACTCAATCAGATCAAAGCTGCTTTTGTAGTAATAGGCGAAAGAACAGCAATAAACTTGTTTGCGTTGTTTCATCGAGCGAATGGCGAAATCGACGTGAGGGTGAAAAGGAGAAATTATCTAAATGGGCATGGGCAGTGGGATCGTTAAACAAACTAAACATGCTTGAGTGTGCTCATTTTTATTTCCTGTTTCTTTGTTTTATGTTTTGTCATTCTTGTACACGATAATCTAAAGATGCCGATGATTGAAATGGTTTTATTCCGGACACTCCCTTATACTTGGAAGCTTTTTTATTTTACTGACCTGTGGCACTTAAACATAGTGCCCACGTTGGCTAATGATTGTGAAATTAGATATTACCGTATTTTTGTGCATTTAGAATGCTTTTCGTGCTGAAAGCGTACTTTATCGATTTTCTCTCCTCAAACGGGACATATGTTATAACATTTTTGAAAGATCATACGTAACATCTACATAAAAATCAAATTTAAAAACGAATGGTTCATTTAAAGCATTTTAAATTATTAACTGAAGACACAAATCATACCCAGCTGCGAGCTTAAACGCTCGTTTGATTGATTTTTTATGTATCTTTTGCGTGTACTCATTTAAATTTATGCTCATAAATTGGAAGCAATGAGATCATAAATATGGCATGCATAAAACATTCTCCAAAGGACTGAAATATTCTTCAAATGTTACCATTTGATCATGAACGTTGGCCACTTCAACAACAGTAAAAAGGGCGCGTAAGCGTTTAACTCACCCAGATACAGATCGCAGAACGATCTACCCCTTGAAGCATAATTGCATCGAACCCCAGTGAAATCTCGTTAAAACGTCAAGAATTCATTCACCTTCAAAAACTTAACGCATCCGAGGCGCCAACAAGAAATTGAAAGATTGAGATGCTGATTGCTAAGGAGTTCCTCGCAACGAATCGGTCGCACTCCGATTCTCACACATTTCTTGGAAAAAAAAACAATCTGTGACCGAACCGATGGGTTCGTCCATCATTTTCTCGCTTCATTCTGCACCAATCAACGCACTGGCGGGTCGTAAACTGCTTCAGAAGGAACAAACTGCGTTAAATCAGATGAGATCCAATTTAAATGATGACCACGGCAATGATTCGCCCTTGTTTCGAGGCGGTCCCGATCGTAACGCTGTTCTGGTTGTGTATGTGTGTTGCCGTGGAATACTAATTAATTATGCCTGAGACCGTTGTTGTGCGTTTGCAGCAGCCAGGTGAAATCTAGCCGTTGGCATCGGGAATGCTGGCGAAGACCGCCAGTTTTGATCGTTAAACCCGCGAAGCATTGATGTGAAATCATTCAATAATACTTAGTGCCGTTCAAACACGGTGCGTGCTTGCAGATAGTACGAATGTCCGAGGCGTTATCGTTCGCATCGTTAGCTGTCGCTCCCACCGAAATGGGCTCCCCGATTCGTTATGAGGTTTGACATAATTTAATGGCTTCTTATCTCGAACGGCCCGCCGGTTGGAGGGCTTTTAGCGAACGTGCAATGTCATCCTCGGCCGAAAACCTTTTTCTTTTTTGGAAGCCGAGTTTCACTCGTTCGCCGGTGGCGGTTTCGCTTATCGGTAACAAACTTGTATGCCTCTATTAATGGTGGACCTACTTGGGCTAATGAGGAGAAATTATGCAAACGGGAGTAATCGGACGTTAAAATCGGACATGCTAGTTAATACAATTTGTCAACTCTTGGCTGTTGGCTTTATCAGGTTAAACCGTGTATGTAAGCAGCTGAGTTGATAATTATTGGTATGGCTTTATCATTTCACCAGAAGCGTTAAATGTAAATTGGTTAATAACGTAAGTAGTGATTGGCTTATCGGAATGACCTTTTACGTGTTTAGAGTGATATGAAAAGCTCTCTTACGTAGAAGATATTTCTCGCTTTTCATACCTTAATGTTTTCTAAATTGATTCACCACAATGATCCAGTGACGCAAGCACATGCTTTAAATGCCCAAAAAAGAGAAATTGGTTTCCTATTTTCTAAACCTTCTTCCGAACGAGAAATAAATTGAGCGATCACCAGTGATTTTGGTGCACAATATCACGTATATCTGCCAGTTCAAACAAATCGCTCCAAGTGTGAAATGTGACGGCTACACGACAGTTCCTAGTTCAACTGTCAATCGAAGGTAAACATCACGGCACACTTTTGGCCAACGCCAAAACACTGCCCAAACGGGTTGACATTCAAACGACGAGTCAAGAAGGAAGAAAAAAAACTCGACCAACATTAACAAGACAGGTGTTTAAAATTCTTTAACAATTCGTTACCAACCATTCATCGTTTGTCTCGCTTTTTTTTATGGACTTGGTTCGTGTTTGTTTTTCTGGAGTTAACCGCTGGTGTTGGGAACTCAGACCTACGCCTAAACATCCAAACCACTGGGATTGTACCACTTGCCCCAAAAGATTGACCAGATTCTCCCGACAGGCATCGCGTCGTTCATTAATCAAACACTGGCCCGATGGATTTAATCTACTTCCTTTGGGAGGGCTAATTTAATATTTACATAATCTTAATTGATCTAGATCGCGTATGGTTCGCCGTGGAAGTAAAAGCAGCTACTAAATTCACATGACAATTTAATGTTTTTTCTGCACTCGTAAAAATAAAAGCAGACCCGAGATGCTGGGAAAAAATGATATCGGCGTCAGATCGAGCACATTTAAATTGAAGAACGGCCAAGCAAAACACACATGATTAAGGATGAGATGCTTACGAGATTGTTGCGCTTCGGTTGCGCATTTACAAGTTCATCAGCCAAGACCGACACCAATCGGTGTTTGGTACGCGCGTGTTCGACGGGAAATTGATGACGCCGTTCGGAGTTTCGGTACAAGCGCCGAAAGAGGCGAATGTTTTTGTCCATCCATTCCCACCACACCGTTCAGAAGCCGCTCAACGCTCAACCGTTTGGCGAATCATTTGACTAATTATGAAGGGTTTACAACTGGATGTTGTTTTCGTTTTGTTTGTTGAAAAACGGTAGAAGCGTCGGAACATGATGCGCTTACATGGGGGTTTTGCTTCATTAATCAAACGAACCTACCGGTACTTGCTGGGTGAACTTGGCCCTCCGAACTCCGCAGCGAGAATACCGCAGGAAGCTGATGGATCCTAAATTATCTGCTCAAACGGTATTTAGTGTCTTCGGAGGCATTGTTCGCTTTATTGTCCGTTTGTCGGCCTTTACTCTCGAATTGCGTGAATTAAATTGATGCAATACTGTAAGCAACTAATTTCTATCCCTCTGCCTGTCTGTTTATGCTACCAATCGCGCAGCCTGCCTATTACCGATCATTTATTTTGCGTTTATTTTTGTTGTTTTCTTGTTTTAGGTTTTTACCCCGTCGGCTTAAAGCAATTGGCATGCTTGGCCGGTGCTGGCCGGATTTGTTGGCGCAAAACAACAACAACAGCAGTTCTTCCCCAGCGAAGAAGGATCGCTCGTCATCGGTGCGGTTGCGTAGATGAATGATCACCGGCAAGCGAGCGAACCATGCTACAACGTCCAACGCTGCCAGCGTACGGTTGCTGACCATGGCACGGTCGCGGCAGATAGTCCTCGCGCCTGAAAGGTATGCCGAGGGCAGTACATACCGTCACCCGGTTACCCGGGCTGGACACACCGGCCGGTCGCCGCCTGGACGTGATAATTACCCGACATTACCGACACGTACGACGAAAACTGGCCGGCCATATCTTCACCGGTACCTCCTGCTGCTGCTGCTGGTAATCGTCTGCTGGAGCGGTTTGGGATGTGATGCGGCCGCAACACCGATCAAGAGTCCGTTGGCGTCCGGGTACGGGCGAGGTCCTCCAATGTTTAAGCGAATGGGTGGCCTGACGGATTCGAGCAGGATCTCCAACCTGACGCGTCTTCACAGCGGTGATCTGTTCTATACATTTGGTAAGCATCTATTTGCCCGTGAGACAATCTACCCGGCGACACCTGACCATCATGTTGTCACCCTGGCAGAGTTGCGTTTTAATTTCTCCATTTTTTTTTGTTTGCTGACGATTGGCTCATCTGCTAATGGTGCACGCGACCGGTCCAAAGTGTCACGCAACACTCCATCAGGAGCACTTCGGCATCCGGTCGAGTTTGATCTCTCTCCCTCTCCATATTTGCAATAGTTTAGTAATCCGCTAGAGGTCGTTAGCGGTGCCCGATGGTGGGGCATCATTTGCGTGTGGTGTGTTGAAACAAAAAAGCAATAGAAGTAAATTGATTTATCTGAAACGAGAGCAAACAGCACGCAATGGTCGCAATCGGTTATGCAACACAGCCCGCACCGGGCGTGAGTGCATTTCAATACTAGTTTTGTAAAAAAAATGGCAGAAGACGGCATGAAGCCCGATCATGCCCGAGGTCGAGCCTCGTTACATATCAATTTCCAAACCGCACTTTTCCAAACGCGGCCCACAATGAATGATGACTGTCTTATTTTTAGACAAACATTGCCGGGTAATGCTAAATACACTTCACAAAAACCACTCTCATACGTTCGCGCACACAAAAACATTCATTGGCCCGTCGGCGGCACCAGCTTCAGATTCAGACATCGAATGGCAACAAAACACTGAATCNCATATCTTCACCGGTACCTCCTGCTGCTGCTGCTGGTAATCGTCTGCTGGAGCGGTTTGGGATGTGATGCGGCCGCAACACCGATCAAGAGTCCGTTGGCGTCCGGGTACGGGCGAGGTCCTCCAATGTTTAAGCGAATGGGTGGCCTGACGGATTCGAGCAGGATCTCCAACCTGACGCGTCTTCACAGCGGTGATCTGTTCTATACATTTGGTAAGCATCTATTTGCCCGTGAGACAATCTACCCGGCGACACCTGACCATCATGTTGTCACCCTGGCAGAGTTGCGTTTTAATTTCTCCATTTTTTTTTGTTTGCTGACGATTGGCTCATCTGCTAATGGTGCACGCGACCGGTCCAAAGTGTCACGCAACACTCCATCAGGAGCACTTCGGCATCCGGTCGAGTTTGATCTCTCTCCCTCTCCATATTTGCAATAGTTTAGTAATCCGCTAGAGGTCGCTAGCGGTGCCCGATGGTGGGGCATCATTTGCGTGTGGTGTGTTGAAAAAAAGCAATAGAAGTAAATTGATTTATCTGAAACGAGAGCAAACAGCACGCAATGGTCGCAATCGGTTATGCAACACAGCCCGCACCGGGCGTGAGTGCATTTCAATACTAATTTTGTAAAAAAAAAATGGCAGAAGACGGCATGAAGCCCGATCATGCCCGAGGTCGAACCTCGTTACATATCAATTTCCAAACCGCACTTTTCCAAACGCGGCCCACAATGAATGATGACTGTCTTATTTTTAGACAAACATTGCCGGGTAATGCTAAATACACTTCACAAAAACCACTCTCATACGTTCGCGCACACAAAAACATTCATTGGCCCGTCGGCGGCACCAGCTTCAGATTCAGACATCGAATGGCAACAAAACACTGAATCATGTGCGTTTCTCGTTGTGTTTCAGAATCGGAAAAATGTGACACAGATACGTGCGTGGGGTTGTCGAGCGGCACGGCGGAACTATCGATTGGTGGCGATCGGACCGGCACCGGCACGGTCAACGGACCCCACCGTATCCCCGGAAGTACGGACCACATCAAAGAAATCGGTAAGTTTAGAGCCCCATATATACCGTATATGGGGGACACCCCAAAATGACAGTTTAATTAGCTTTAGCACCATCCCTTTGCGAGATGGGACGCTTGCCGTGACGAATGTCATCCGCGCCGTTAGGTGTGATCTATCTGGGTCCAATTTTTATTGGATTCGTTCCTTCCTCGGCTAGCGGTTTGGGTGGAAGGAAATAAAACACACACACACAGTGGCCACCACGGGCGCTGTATTATTAGTAGAAATTGTTTTTTAATCATCGTGTTTTATCCGTCACCCATCCAGACATGTCATCAGATGCGGGCATCGAGTGCAAGTGTCAATGTTTGCCGCACCTGAGCACCTACCGGGAAGATCTAGGCATCTGTGTGGACGATATTAGAGGTACGTGTGGTATAATTCTATTTTTTTTTTTTCATTCTTGTTTTATTCAATTCATGCAACCATCACGAATCACAGCACACTGTACCAGCGCTGAACAAAAGGATCAACAGCCAATTATGGGTCTTCTATTACCAGGGGCTCATTTTTACCAAACTGTGTGTCGTCCATCATTAATAACGATAATCGGGGCCTTTGCTTTGCGGGTTCTTTTGTTGAACGGGTAATCATTAAAACGAATAGTTTTTTATTATGTTACGGAAGAAGCATAATTGTTTCCAGCCTCCCAGAAAACCCACCTAAACTGACCTCCCAACCACGCAGACTGATGCATCTACATCCGAATTCCAAATGCCCTGGAACACCATCGGAATGCGGTGGGCTGCCCACAAACACACACACACACATGTACGTGACTAGATGTGTGAAGGCGGGAGCGCATCATCAGTACCGGTGATTATGATCGCTCGGTGCGCATTTCAATTGGAAGTTTACCGAGCGAAACGCGCTAGAACGGTTCTAAAATCAATTACAATTCCGCCACCATGGTCCGCCTGGCTCGGGTGCGCTTTCTCTGCCCCAAAGTTCACCCGGGTAGTGGCAGTCCGGTGCTGCATCGGCGCTTGGTCATTGCTCCCCTGCATGCATGTNCACACATGTACGTGACTAGATGTGTGAAGGCGGGAGCGCATCATCAGTACCGGTGATTATGATCGCTCGGTGCGCATTTCAATTGGAAGTTTACCGAGCGAAACGCGCTAGAACGGTTCTAAAATCAATTACAATTCCGCCACCATGGTCCGCCTGGCTCGGGTGCGCTTTCTCTGCCCCAAAGTTCACCCGGGTAGTGGCAGTCCGGTGCTGCATCGGCGCTTGGTCATTACTCCCCTGCATGCATGTGGAACCGCGGCTCGCGTCTGCAACAAAAAGGGTTGCGAGCGAAAAGCGAATTGGAAAACTGTGAACCATGAAGAAGGGTGCTTGCTGCACTCATGATTGCATTGCCGCTTTGGTGGAAGATGAACCGATGTTGCCACGTGCAGTATGGACGCCCTCTATTACGCCTATTCTATTAAGGCACGCAATCGGTACCGCATGCTAGTCGCCCATATACCACCAACGCTGTTCATAGCTGTGGACAGCGGAATGCAGGAAAATAAGTCCAGTAGTAGCTAAGATTCGCATACCTACAGACGGGAGAGCATAAATTTATATATTTATATAGACTCACGTGATATGAACCGCTGGTAATTTAGCTCCATAATTTGCTAACCTTATTCCAATCACCTTTCCCGCCGGGATTTTCTACCATGTGTCGGAAAATGTGGTGGCGGTTTAGTGTCGGGATGTGCCTGTATGCCTTTGATGCTTCGATAATCTCGCGAATAATTTGTCTCATTACATATAGATTCCTCGCAATAGGAGGTGCTGAACGCACGCGACTACGTACTGGGACTGCGTTGAGATAAAATAATGGTGCTAAATTTACCACCATTAGGGCAATTGCAATTGCGTATGCAATTCATATGAAACTAAATCGGGAAATATCATCTGTCATTACGGTAGTAGCACGCTTTAAATGTGACAGATTGTTGTAATGCTCTAAGCTATTTATTAACAGCGTCATCTGTCTACAAAACAGGAGTGTTTAGCACACATATGTCATCTGTCATTTTGACAGCACCTGTCAATACTTAATGTTAATTTACTAACAAAATACACTAAAAACTTTAAATGTATGTTTATTTAAATGGATTTTTCACTATCATAATATACCAATCAACATTTTGTTTGCACAACTGATGACTGCGTCCGTTCCCTTGTTTGATGGTTTAAATAAATGCTCAAATTAATTTGACACAGACAAAAGACGAAACATTGACCACACGTCGATACCGTTTGTTGCCTCAAGTGTGCCACTTAACATGCGTTACTGCTTCAGAACAAAAAAAACCGTCTACACCTTAGCATTATTTAGGCAAGCTGCAGCAGTTGGTTCCTTCCGGTGAGCACATTTTACACGGCGCGAAGACTGTTAAATCCGCTTCGTTAACCGCATTAAGATGGTCCATACAACCTGCGCAGATACGCGATGATACGCACAGCTGCACAGCTGTGAAGACAACACAAAAACAGTTTCACCTGAACCATCCAAAAAAACAGAGGGATTGTTCGGATCCATACCGTGCCGGAATAAAAGCTAGCTTAAATAGCATTAATCGCCACATTACACCGTCACCGTGTACGGGGTAGACGAATGCCAGCGCCATGCGGCAACCTGTTGCCGGAAGGAAAGGAACGATGCGTTTGGGATAATCTTCCGTGCCGAAAAATAAAAGAACAGCACCTGGAGAGCATTTTCTTTTTAACGCCTCCAAATGTCTCGAAAATCCACAAAACGGGAACTTAAATATGACGGATTAATGCAGTACACGTCAGGTCGGCCTAAAGAATAGGGGCGAGAATACGCGTCCAATTTCCAAACGAAAAACACACGGAACAAACTCAAATTGTTGTTATTAATCCAATGATGTTGTATTGTACAAGACCATTTCACATGGGCAAAGTTCTACGGTGCCCAGGCAAAACGGTCCACTTCTATGTTAGTACGATCATCCCCCTTTGGGGGATATTACCCTCCTGTTTTCTTTAGTTTGGTTCGTTTGGGAATGGACCACATTAGATGGCGGCACCTTAAAACGAGCGCAACCGCAGGGCACACGGTAGTCGTAATTAACAAACTTCACTTCCAGTATCGCCGAACCGAACGATTTGTGGTGCCGGTTTTTGGCGCATGTGAATGCCGCTTGTGCTTAACGCAATGCTTATCTGGTTGATTCGACCAGATCCTTTCTAGGCTTAAGCAACCTTAGGAATCTGGATCGAACGCATACGGGCACACATCCATATCCCGTTTCGGGGGTACTTTTTTTGTTTCTTTATCTCACTGCAAAATGAGCCTTTAATGTAGCGTTCGTGCCACATTATTAACCGCACCACGAACAATGAGAGCTTTGATTGGGTTAATTATGTTATCATGTTTATTGCTCTCCACTTTCCAAACGCGCCAGCCACAGTTTCTGTTCGGTTTGACCGGAGACTTGGAGCAGTACGCCATGGGACCAACGATAATCCTTTCGATAAATTACAGGCTCCGGATATCGGAGGATCCGTTAGCGAAATCTTAACCACTCGTACGCGATTTCGCTCCTCCCTGGAGTGTGCGAGAGCAAAAATCCGTCCACTATCTCGCACAGCCCGTCTAATCAGTCATAGGTTTTATTGGTGTAATTCTTGCCGTACTCGGTACGAAGGCACGAAAAACAAGCAACAATCATGCGCGAATCGCAAACGGCCGCTTGCTTTGTGCCGGTGTGGGAAGCTTAAATAAATTCCCGCTTGTCACTTGGCGCATGGGAAATTTATTAATTGAGATAATGTACCAGCACTACACGCACCTGAGCACACTGAAAATCGGCATAGAACGGGGCGAAACGAGTCGGATTCGCACATCCACTGACCGGTCCCTCGTTGAGTTCGAGCACCTTGGAAGTATTGAGCTACGGGTATGCCTGCAAGGAAGAAGCGGTTTTTGATCGAGTAGGTACTCGTTGTCCATGGTTTCAGTGTACACTAGTGGTGCTATCGTGGTAAGGGTGATATGAATTATGATGCCGATGCTTTGCGAAGGTCCAGCTGTGCGCTCTTGTACAGCTTGTAGAATAAAGTGGCTAAGCATTAAGAGCCTATCGGTTCTAAGCAGAAGACCATTCTGAACGTATGGAATGCCTCTAGGCCTCTAGGTACGTGTGTGCCACGTAAAGTGTTCGTAACATATCTTCTTATCGTGCAAAATTTATTCACCCGTAACTTCTGCTCCTCGCTTGCTGCATCGTTGAAATCTCCCGCCCGAAAGTGGACTCACATTAGACCCGGATAAATGGATGTTGATATAAGTTTTAGGGCTGCAAGGCACCGTAGTAACACATTTGTTTTTCGCTGACTAAAACCACAGCCTAGCACCTATCTCCCGACCGGTGTGAACTTCTTGATGGCTTTATTTTGTGACATGATTTATTGCTCCATAGTTACCGTTTTACGGACGGTCCAAAGTGTATGGGACGGCGGTGAATCGTTCACCATCCAAATGATTGCGATACTGCGTGTTGGAGCGCAGTTTCCGAGCAGGTTCAATTTGAAGCGATAAATTTTACGCTTACAATGTACACCGGGTGGATAATAATCGCACTAAAAGCACCGAATGTTTGTAGCGATTGGGAGATCTTTCACCCGAAACTGCGTACGTCTAATGTCTAATTGCCATCATCGCGAAGCATCACACCTCTGGCCTCAGTCGGACGGGTTTACGGTCCTCTCCATTTATGGTGCTTGCGTATTACGCGCCTGAATGCGCCCGAGACCTCAACGACGTTTATGAGCGTGTCAGTGTCCGATGACTGGACCGATCGCTTGCGACGGCTTCGACATCTTGCACAATCATCGTAGGCGGGTGGATTCCGTTCGGATTACTCTGCGCGTTGTTGAGCAAATGCTGCGCCACCTTCGGCTTCTTGCTCTTTTGCCTTGATAAGAGCGCACACACGGGCCACTGTAATTGGCCGTTAGCGAAACTGTTTGTTACGCGGGCCGCCTGTTTACCCCAAAGATTCCGAACCATCTCGGAAAGACCTGTCATTGAGCGTCATCTGAAAACGATCGATTGGAACGGGCGTTCGTCTAGTCGTTTCGCAAACGCACGGCAGTTAAGCGGCCGCCTGCCTCGCAATAGCAGTTCTGCAATCACCGAGTGCGTTGATGCGTGACGTGATGCGTACGCCATCAGCCTGAAAGCCGGGCTCAGTAGACCGCTGCGCGTAGGGGCAGGTTCTTCAGACGCATCGGCACTGTAATGAATTCAATTTATTAAGACTTCCGACTCCGGAACGGTGTTGATGGACGTCTGAATGAAGAAGCACAACCTGATGAGGTGTGCATGGGTGTGGATGACTACCCTACTACCTCCAACTTTGCACTAGAATTCTGAAGCGTTAGCGTAGAATAAGGTAGTTCAAAGCAAAAAACAAAAACACGGAGATCAAGCCTTTAAGTGGGCATTACGAGCAAAGCAGATGCCGATATAAAACATACGAATTAGCTGCGGCTCACCTAGACGCGCGGACGAGATTCTGACGAATCTGTCTGGATCGCACAAGTCAAGCGCAACGATGTTTGTTTGCTGATCGTGCCGGCCTACTCCAGAAATCGAGCAAGGAATCGCGTGCATGTAATTACTGCGCAAGTGAAAACTGCTACCCAGCCGATGCCTTGACCGTCCTGCATCGAACGTTGGATGTCGTCGGCCGCTCCTGTCTGTCAGCGGGTGGCCTTCCTGAACCGGGAAGAACCAGCCAAGCCACGGACCGCCGATCCATGGTCGAAGGGAAAACACTGCCATTAACCGTCACCCGGCACCCGCCAATCACACCTGCCGACCTGTACCGAGTGGTGCGCAATGGTGGGGCGAGCCTACGATTAACCTTGCACGGATGGTTCTGATTTAAATGCACCCATCGCTATCAATCAATTTGCCACGGTGCGTTTTTGCGCAAAAAACCGCGGAAGCGTTCACCCGACCGCAAGCCACCGTGCGCGACATAATGAAAGTGTGCGGAAATCGACGGACTCATCCTGCACGGCACGCTCCATATAAGCGTTGTATGCTTATGGTAATTAGCCGGGAGCACCGGATGGGACTAATTACATAGGCTTGTCGAGTGATCCTTGGCGCGCGTGCCAACACAAGATGGGCAGCTCGTGAACTAGATGCCATCGGCGAAGGGCTACTCATTCCGATCCGTTGATCTATATTTAATCGAATTGGAAAAAGAAAAAAAAGCAACAGACAAACACGACTCTCTACTGCCTCGACACATTAGTTACGATCCAGTTCCAAACTGTCCCACACCGGTGTCGTCGTCGCTGGCTCGATGTATAATTTATCAACCGAATCTAAATCCCCACATCTCGTTAGGGTGGAGTCGCTAACGGGCAGGATTTAGTGGGAAAGCGATCCAAACCAACACCAACAGAACAAGCAACGAAACAATCGGTAAGCGATAAAATGATTGAAAAGGAAAATATTTGTAAAACGCCACGAAGAGAACGGGGCGTTCGGTAGATTAAGACATTTCGTGGCACCGTAATCAAACAGCCATCTAGCGATTGGAGCGGTTTCTCTCGCACTAATGTGCGACTTGGGTTCACACATTATAAAAAAATCCCCCACCCCTCCCCAGTCCCCACCCGAATACTCACAGAACGTAATATTTTTTTCGAGACCAAAGATCGGTCGGAGTGATCACGTACTTCCAGCTGTAGGTCCGTTCATAGGTGGAAGGTGTCAATTTTTCTTTCAGAATGAAAGTGGTTAACATACACGTATGGTGCTGCTGCTGCTGCTTTGCTTACTGCTGTGCCATTAAAACCCATCGACATCGGGATGCCGTTAATGGGGCAAACAATGGGCAAACAAATGGTCTCAGCGCTTACCACATTTATGTCGCATTTGGAAGCTCAAGTTTTCTGGAAAGCAGAGTAGGTTTGTACAACATGAAGACATCATTTTCCGTGTGTTTCTCTTCTGCTGCCTTACTTTCTTCAGTAACGCTTCTCCTGAGGCATGGTTTGAAGATGATCTACATAAAGAAACGGTTAGCGTTCAATCGATCGGTTCTGTCGATCAATTGGGAAGCTTGATTAGACAATGTACGAGGAAGAAAGAGTTCCAGAGTTCCCACTCGTATTGTAGTGAGTACCAATTATTAAACTAGTTTTGCTTCGTTTTAACTGACACAAAACGGGGTTTCATAATTTTTGGATATGTTTTATAAATTTAATGCAATTAAACTAATCACCTTCCAATCGGTGCCCTATATAAAATCCTGCAATGTGAAACCTAAATGCCACCGGACGGCTGACATCACCGAAGCGATGTTGGGACTATCTAGGTCTACGCTATCCACACACAACAAGTGCGGTTCCTACCGGTCAGTGTGGAAGTAATTTAATCTCGCACATGTTGTCTGTTGATTTTTCGCGCATCTTCACTTTGCTTTTCTGAGCTTCCTCTTCACAGGAAATAACAACAATGGGCACCACAGTGTGATGCAATCGATGGATCGTACCGTCTGTTTTTGTTTTATTTTCCCGAACGGTACGTTTTATTTGCTTCCATTTTTTCTTACTTTGTCCGGGTAAATAACGTCTCAGGGTGGGTGGAACATTTGGAAATAAAAAGCACGGTAAATAAATATTTGTTTTTTTTTTTTTTTGGAGAAGCAAAGGCCTAGGAGCCTAGGAAAGGCCGATGTTTGGTTTATGTAATGACGCGATCATGTGTGTAATGTGTGATGGGATACTGTTTTTGGATTTAATTTCTAAACATTGCTCGAACGCTGTTGCAACACGACTCTCGGCCAGATCGAGGTCTTTTCGACAACTTGAAGCTTTCCATGTAGCGACGTATCGTATGTAAATGTATACAGCGCGGCCTGATCGTTAGCTGTACTTCCTACTCGATGCGCCACCTCCCCCAGAATGGTGTACCGCCGCCGAAGTCATTCCAACTCACCGGCTGCACCGATTGCACGCCCAAAACGTTACCATTGACCATTAATGTGCTAAATGTGTATCACCAAGCGGTTGCATCGTTTTACTCGTCCCATTCCACCGGCGATTCACCGGCGAAGAAGTCATTGCGCCTACGCATGCCGTGTACGGTGGTTCGGGGTTGGAAAGTTAATACACCCCTGGTATGCTCCGAAGGTGGCAAACTTCTGCATAACAAACATGACACTCCGGATCCGGGGTAGTAGACTAGTTCTGCCGTTCCAGACCCACAAGTGTGCATGCCAATGTGCTATTATTTCGGACGCGATGGCGATAGAGCGCTAGACAAACGCTATTTATGCCGTCCGATCACGAGATACGCCCAAGTACTGAGCGTTCCCGAACGAACGTGGCAAAGCGGCGGATCGATTTGCGTTGTTAATGCGATCGTAAATGGCCGCAAGCACGTTGCTGTGCGAGCGTCAGGCTCGATGGCTGCCTACGGTGTGCGCGATCGTCCGCATTACGACGGCTCCTTATCCCGTCCGGTAGACCGGCTTCCAAAAGGTTGGTGGCTTTACAGCTTAACCACTCGGACATGGATTAAGCTTAAAATGTTGCCATTGCCGGTGACGTCCGATGACCCACTGAAGACACGGTGGTTCGGAACACATGGGCGCACGGTGTTGTTGTAAGCCAACACCGATACAAAACGATCCCGATTGTCTGCCGACCCTTTGCCGGCTAGTGCATTGAATGGGTCGTGGGTTGTTTATTGGAAAATGATGCGTGTAAAGTGACTATTTTATTTGACTGTTGCCTGTTGCCTAACGGGAGCCCGTCATTGCTCACGGTCGGTTCAAGGAGCGCAACATAATCGAATAATCAGAACGCGGCTGTACAAACAAACAGAGCGAAAAGCACACGGCGGTGCGGCTCATAAACGGCGTGATCGTGCCGATCATATGTGTTAATCTCGTTTACTTCGATTCCAACCCCGGAGAACATGCGCGTCGTGCGATAGTGGAAAGTGTAAGGCTGCCACAGAGTTCCTGGTCCTGGTCGGGGTTGGTGATGCGTCCAGATCGCGTGTACTTGCGTGGTACCAACGTGAACCCCTTCTCATGTTTCGCATATAATTGCAAATAAATGCAAAAAGTGCAGCCGGAACAACCCCGTTCCAAGGTGAAGTACATCGGCCACAACAACAGCAAAAAAACAGGCCGACAGAAATAAAGGAAGAGAGCATGTTTGCACAGCGCGAGCGCGCATAATAGTTCGCGAAAAAAGCGGCACAGGCGAAAGCCCGCGACCAATCTGGTCCAGATGGGTGAACTATAATCGCGGTACGTGTTCTGGGTCGAAACGGGTCGAAATTGATTTCCCGCGGTACCGAAGAACATTTCGCCTCTCGTGCCTTTGCGAAAGATGGCTGGCTACTTTAGCACAAATGAGGATGGAATCTTCGGCACCGAATGCAAATAGTGTGTCGCTTCGCACGAGCGCATGACTCGGTCGGATGATAAATGGCTCCCAACTGATCGCTGGCAGGCGTACCAGGCGAACCCGGGACAACGTTTGACGGGTTTATGGGCGAATGCGTGGAACGTGGTCGAGCACGCGCCCGTGACCGTAAGGAATGTTTTCTTCAGCGAAAAGTAACATTTTCTTTGCCTAATTAAAGGCACAACTCCCCGAAGGGGGGGGGGGTGAATATTTAAGTTAAATTGTGCCCTTCGGTAAGAACGGAATGGCATGAAGCTGTATGAAGATACATGACGTCGCCCTCCAGAAATCAATACGTGTTCGAACGGCGCTCATCTTCCGAAACTCTTAAGGCGTAAAAGACATTTTAAATAAGCGAATTTGCCCACTTATTGGACGGGTTATTGTGGTGGATGAAGTTTTTAAAACATAATAGATTAATCAGCACAGCAGACGAAGAAGATGACGTTTAATCACCATCCCGAGCAGCTGTTACAACTCAAGCTTTTTTTTTCTTGGATCCAAACGATTCTACTTCATTCTTAACAGCAATCAACGCACATCAGTGCCGTTACGCTCATTAGTGCTAGCAAACTGTTCGACAAATAAGCTTTTTATTACAAGCGTACCCATTGCAATCTGCCTCTGCATAATGATCTTTCTCCAAGAGAACGAGCGAGTGAGACGTTTAAATAAATCAACCTGCCTTCGGGCCGGGCTTAGCACGATCAAGCACCAGATCGATCGGGCTGGGCGCCGTACTGCCGGATTACGAGTGGTGTTTATCGGTTCACACTCGACTTCTTCAGCCGACACGTCGAAGCTCGGCTCACTCGTTTGGGCACACAATAATCCACACTCGTTAATGCTATCCAATTTTGGGACCGCTCGTGCAGCCGTGGCTGCAGGTGTGAAGATTCTCAGCGGCACCGTACTCTAATGATGTGAGACAATATGCTCCAATTACTTTACCACATGCTTCCTTCCCGGGGGTTTTTTTGGGACGTGAGCTTAGGCGTTGAGCAGTTTCAAAATTACACTTCACCTCTTGTTAGACATGTCGAATCCGTAGCTCCGGGCGGGTCAATCGCTTGCCCAAAACCTTCAATCGGCCAGTGGAGATTCTTGACCGTAGGTAGAAGGTTTATTAGTAGGCTGGTAGTCTCGCCAAAGGTGCGATGGAAGCTGGGGGCCCAAGAATAGACGTCTGGGTGCTGGGTTAGGTGAAGTTTTTCACACGTTTATTAAATCGATCGGAACGATGTTTGTATGCCGGACTGCTGGACAGTTGGTACTTGGCGCAGTTCAAGTAGGTAGCGCCGAGCTCGAGCTTGACTCCAACCGAGCGGGTTGATTTGGGAGTCTAAAGTTTGCAGATGTACTCCACTCTGCTTCAAGTACATTCCACTTTACAACGGACGGTTCCAAGAGGAACAAAAGAAATTTCCTTGCTAAACGTTTTATTCTTGTCTTCGTCTTAGAAAAATGAAGATTTCCAAGCCACCAAAAAAACCACCGATACCAACGTTGACCAGGTGCCACATATATGTGATTTCTCTTTTCTTTTCTTAATTTCTTCATGCACCTGAAGCGAGGCGCAAACTGCTCTTTCACCTCGCGATCGCAACGAAAGCAAGAACGGTGAATAAAATGCGCACCCAAACAAGTGCTTTCCTTAGCGGCACAACAACCAGCAGGCTGCAGCAACTGGCAACATCGGCAAACAACAAAACCCAGACCTAGACAGGGTCATGAGAAAAAAAAAAAACCCCCCATTTATTATCCAAATCTTTTCCTACCCTGAAAGCTGAACCGTTTAAAGTGTGAATTTTCTAACGATTATTGCGATTTTGACCATATGGGCGCTTTTTCCACGGTACGGCCACTCAGACCACTAGAGGAATTGAAAAGGGGAAGGGGGGGGGGGAGGGATGGAAAAGCAAGAAATCCCAGTGCAAGTCACCAAAGCGTTATGATTAAACCATCGCGTATTGTGGGATTGTTACTCTTATTTTTGTGCGCTTTTTTACCTCCAAATGTTTTGGGGTTGGTAAAGTGGGCAACGATGAAATTAAATTAAAAAAAATGGAAGCAAAAAGCTGGGTTCCCTCCACGCCCAGCTTTTAGCCCGTTACCGTTTGGATCTGCACGAGGGAGAAAAAAAGGGCGCAAAGTTTTTGACGCCATTTAGTGGGGAGGTTTTTTTTCCCCGCCTTCTCTAGTTCATTGAGACCCAATTCCCAAAATTACCTTCCCAACTGGGATTTTAAAATTACAAAAAAGAAAAAAAAAACGGAGAAATGGAACAATTTTGCATCGATTACCACGCACAATGGTGCAATGTGGGGTTGGTGTATGTTGTTTGTAGCAGCCATCGGATGCAACATTCGTATTTGAGGCACATCCACAGTGACCAATTTTGTCAAAACGCGACAATAAAAATACGTTCCCAAAAATTGGGTCAATCTCGGTCGCGTACACATAATGTTCCTCGAAACACCCTCGTGTTGAACGCGCCTGGTAGTGAAAATCGATTGTTCGGCAGGTAACAACGTAGAAAAAAAAAAACAGGAACGATCTTCATGCACCATTACGGGAGTAATTCAATTTTGTACACCCCTCACCCCAGTGCATTCCAACCCGAGTCCGGAATGTGGTACACAAAAATTGAAAACTAAAACTTTTACCATGCGCCGCGTGCGCCTGGTAAACGCGCTGGTAATGCGCCAAACACTAGAAGCTGCATGTCGATGTCCGACGCCCTGCTACAGTGGCCCCTTTTGCGTGGTAGAAATAAAATCGAACCAAACATGGTTTCTCGTTAGCCGGGCCGGGCTCAAGGAGTGTGTTTAGTGCTGTGGCAGTGGCTGGAAGATTCACCACCAGCAACGGCTTAATTAGGCAGAGAAGCGTAAATTTCGGTGCATGTAGTACCCGGGTAACATTTGTTTCACGCCGAACGCTTTGCATGAAGGCTTGCGCGTTAGATCCCATACGGATCCCGATGCGGATCCCATACGGATCCCGATCCCATACGGATCCCACCATACGGATGGTGGGATGCCTTCAGTGAGCAACGGCACCACGGGAGCAGAATCAGCAGCCCTGCGCGCTGGGAGGGTTTTGTTGCGATGTTGCGCGGCCTAGCGGTTCTTTCGCGATGTTCATGTTAAAGCGATCGGCCATTTACGAACGACGTACGCACGGGTAAAATCCCTCCCCTAAAGGGGCAACGCAACGGCAAGGAAATGAGATTTTGCTACGCATTTAGCGCTTTCTTTTGCCTAGATTCGGTGATTAATCCAAATATTCCATTTGGCCGACGTACGGCCTGCGTACGGAAGAAAACTTCATCTAATTCGGTGGTTTGTGGGAGAAGGGAGGGTGGGGTGGGTTGTTTTTTTCATTCGCTGAACCATTTACATTACTTCTGCTGTGCAGTGTGGGTTGCTGTTGGAAGTGAAAAGCACCAACCAGGGAAGCTTCTTGGCAAAAGTTTTAAACGAAATAGCATAAACCGAGAGGAAAAAAAAACTCACCAACAACAACCAGAGCATTGTTTATGAGGTACGAAATTAATGCCAATCATTTCGCACCGCTTCATTTCGCAAAGGCGGCGGCGAACGCGCACCACGGTAGTCGACGGGTAAAGGTTTTAAGGTTAGGGACGGTGAGCGCCTTTTTATTGGCGTAAAAGTGGACGAAAGTTAGGTGACTTCTGGAAAAAGAACCATTAGTATGACAGTTTTCTCTCTCTCTCTCTCTCTCTCACTCGTTTAAAGCAGACAGTAATGAACTCATAATATCAGTAATAAAGCGTCATGTTTAGAGAAGGCTGAATAGATGGGCCGTTTGTGGCAAAGTAAAGTGGAGAAACCTCGACAAACAATCGCGCTGATTGGAATAAATTTATTAAGCGTTAATGTATGTTTGAGTGTTGGAAGCTTTATTGTGAGGAAAGTTTGCTGAAATTGATTAAAATTGATACTTTAACGTGTACTACTGATACTAATGATTTGCTTCTAAATTAATATAACAATCGATAAGTCAGTCGAATTCAAAATTTAAATAAATTGTTTTACAATAGTTAAATGACGTTTTGAAAAACAACTCTTTTCATATTCCCTAAGCATCCTAAAACTGTTATACACAACATGTACTCGTATAACAGAATATAGGTTTATTCAGCTTAACTTATGTTTTAATAATGTTTACTCTAAAAATCTTGTTACATTATTTTAATTTAATTAATTGTAAGTTACCGTACGAATAATCTTGAGTAAGAATATTAGCATATTTTCCATAAAGACACGTTTAAACTTTCGACGTCCCCCAGCATCGTTGCAAGGCATCGTTGTAATAAAATGTGTGCCAAACGCGTTTTCTATTTACCCATCGATGTAAAAAGCATTTGCACTTCCACGCCCAAGTGGGAACTGTTTTAGCCCGTGCTGCACAACGTACGACCTCCAGCAAATCCACACTTTCCATTAGACGGAAATTCGACGATCGCTGCCCGGACGACGACACTTTCACATCCATGCACGCAATATTCGGGATGTATTTAAAACGCCGACGATCTCGCTCAAAAATTGACATGATCGGAACCAGGCGCGGATTGCTTCTGGCCTTTGCGTTGGTTCGCTTAAACCAAAATCGCTATGCAAACAACCGTACCACCCAGGTGCCGGGGATGGGATTCAACCTTACCATCCCTTCCTTCTGCTCACAAACCCGCCGGACTGTGATGTTTTGTTCAATTCACCGTGAACCGCATCGAAATCGGTGCTCGCGGCTGTGCGCGGAAATCCACTCCGACCGGATTCAATCCACTCTGCGATCTGCTTCGCGTTAGCATGAACTAGTGGAACGGATCGTGGGTTTGATCTGCCTCCCTTCCCAAAGGGGGTGTAGTTTAGAGGTAAAGTTTGGTTTACATTGGAAATTTCATTCTGCTCATCATTTTCCCCGTGCATTTTCGCGCCGCTCGCCGGCCCGCGCTCCACTTTCCAGCCTTCTTACCATATTTCCCACCGTTGACAACTTCGACTCATCGCTCCCGCTCCAGCGCCATCGTGCAACAAATTTGTGTGAGAAAATTAGTTCCCACCGTGCTTGGGTACAGCCCGCTACAACCCCCATGGCATGCGGCCGACCGGCTGGCCAAGCTACTGCGTGGGTCAGTAACGTTACCGGTTGGCAGTTGTTGCAGTTGTTGTTTCAGTTGTTTTTTGTTTTGTTTCCCAGCCATCTCTATCTCTATCTGCTCGGCTTTATTTGTGCAGCATATTAGCGTTTGTGTGCTTTGAAAAGTATGAGAGTTTAGGCACCGAAATAGAATGCTGGAAATATGTACATTTCATTTGATTAAATGACTCCGGTGAAGGTGAAACACAAAACACGACGCAAGCGAGCCGGACGCTCTCTTTAACCTACTGCGAATCACGTTCGAGTGGTTTGCTTCCGGGTTTGAAGGTTTTTTTTTTTGTTTGTGTATTTTTGTGTATTCAAGCCCACACCATGGTGTGGCCGTTTGCATGGAGAAGGGGTCAATATTTAGTAGCGCTAGTTGTGCAGGCCGCAACGATGGACGAACAATGCGACGATGAAATGGAAAGTAAACCGAACGCACACTACACAAGGGGACAGAAACCCAACAAACGAACTATAATCGTTCGGAGGTTTAGCCAAAAATTCTTCCCTCGTTACCGGTGGGGACAGGTGGTTATTGTAAGCAAAGTGTTATACCATGTTGAAGTATAAATTCGAAGTATAGCACAGCGTCATAGAAGCAAATACATATTAATGTAATGCTATCAAATTAAATTCAAACCCCAAAAAAATGCATTCGCTTTAGGTCAGATTTATTATTTGTTTGTCTTTAAATGATGATTATTAAGTTTTGGATTTCGTCTTGCTTTTTTTTTTTGTTTAACATTTTATTGCCTTTCTTTTGTTTTGTTTACTTATAAATTTATTCATTTAGTTTTACTGTCACCGGAGAAAGTTTCTAGTTTATTGATTAGATAAACATGTTTTCTTTCGTGATTTGTTTTAAACAAGAATAAAATTATAATTTCATGATTTTTGGACGTTTACAATATATTTAATAATTTATACTTGTTATTCATATCAAACATATTACATTAAAAAATGTAAATGTTTTTTATTTGAAAAATGTACTAAAAATTAATTGAAGTTTGTCATTCAATTCATTTAATGGTTATAGCTTTTGTTAAAGTTAAAGTTTAATGATATTTGTATTACTCGTAACAACTTAGGTTGTCCTAGCTTCGGCTGGACATATACTAAAATTGGAACGATACAGAGAAGATTAGCATGGCCCCTGCGCAAGGATGACACGCAAAATCGTGAAGCGTTCCACATTTTTGGCGTGTGGTTCGATAGCAAGAATGTGTGGAGGTCACATATTGACTATCTGATTAAAAAATGCACAAGAAGAATCAATTTTCTCAGAACGATTACGGGATTCTGGTGGGGTGCGCATCCATCAGACATCCTTAAACTATACAAGACAACCATACGATCCGTCTTGGAATATGGTTGCATATGCTTCCATTGGGCATCCAAGTCACACCTAATCCGGCTAGAAAGGATTCAGTATCGTTGTCTGAGAATCGCATTGGGTAGTATGAAATCAACACATACAATGTCCCTCGAAGTGATGTCTGGAGTGATGCCGCTAATGCTCCGTTTTGAGCTACTTTCGCTTCGCCTTCTCGTACGCTCAACAGTATCAAATCCATTGATAATCGAGAACCTTAAAACACTGCAAGAGATAGGTTCGAAATGCAAAATCATGGATATTTACCATGATTTTGTATCTTTACAGGTCCACCCTAGTACTCCTCAAAGTATAGTCCGTACCAGCTTACCAGAGTCCTGCAGTTCCAGTTTTTTTATGGTAGAGACCTCCTTGAGAGAGGAAACTAAGTCTATCTCTGATAGTCTTCGCAGGACGACTATTCCCAGCATTTTTATGGAAAAGTATGGCCAAATTAATAAAAACCATTACTATACCGACGGATCCTCCTCAGAGCACGGCATCGGTTTTGGCGTATATAACTTATCTTCTGAAGCGTTCTTCAAATTACGCCAACCATGCTCGATATATATCGCGGAGCTCGCCGCAATTTTTTACGCCTTATTAATCATAAGTGCGTGTCCTCCGGACGAGTATTTTATTTTCTCCGACAGTTTAAGCGCTGTCGAAGCGTTAAAATCCGTGAAGGCTATTAAGAGCCCAGACTATTTCATAAAAGAAATCCTTAAAGTCCTAAGCTCGCTGTTTGAAAAATCATTTCGAATTTCTCTTGTTTGGCTGCCTTCTCATTCCGGTATTTTTGGGAATGAAAAAGCAGACCAATTGGCCAAAATGGGTGCTTCGGAAGGTGTTATCTTTGATAGGCCCATCCTTCCTCACGAGCACTTACGTGCCCCTCAATCGCTCTGCATGGCACGCTGGCAAAGCATGTGGGACGCGAATGAACTCGGGAGGTTTTTGTACTCCATTACTCCTGTAATTTCCCTAAAACCGTGGTTTTCTGGCATCTCTGGAGATCGTGCGTTCATCAGAATGATGTCTAGACTTAGATCNGTAGTCGACGGGTAAAGGTTTTAAGGTTAGGGACGGTGAGCGCCTTTTTATTGGCGTAAAAGTGGACGAAAGTTAAGTGACTTCTGGAAAAAGAACCATTAGTATGACAGTTTTCTCACTCTCTCTCTCTCTCTCGCTCGCTTAAGGCAGACAGTAATGAACTCATAATATCAGTAATAAAGCGTCATGTTTAGAGAAGGCTGAATAGATGGGCCGTTTGTGGCAAAGTAAAGTGGAGAAACCTCGACAAACAATCGCGCTGATTGGAATAAATTTATTAAGCGTTAATGTATGTTTGAATGTTGGAAGCTTTATTGTGAAGAAAGTTGGCTAAAATTGATTAAAATTGATACTTTAACGTGTACAACTGATATTACTGATTTGCTTCCAGATTAATATAACAATCGATAAGTCAGTCGAATTCAAAATTTAAATAAATTGTTTTACAATAGTTAAATGATGTTTTGAAAAACAACTCTTTTCATATTCCCAAAGTATCCTAAAACTGTTATACACAGCATGTATAACAGAATATAGGTTTATTCA
Organism: Anopheles rivulorum; assembly: GCA_018908115.1. NCBI lineage: Eukaryota > Metazoa > Arthropoda > Insecta > Diptera > Culicidae > Anopheles > Anopheles rivulorum. The sequence goes on from CM032178.1 coordinate 16,289,333, forward strand.
GCTTAGCTTATGTTTTAATAATGTTTACTCTAAAAATCTTGCTACATTATTTTAATTTAATTAATTGTAAGTTACCGTACGAATAATCTTGCGTAAGAATATTAGCATATTTTCCATAAAGACACGTTTAAACTTTCGACGTCCCCCAGCATCGTTGCAAGGCATCGTTGTAATAAAATGTGTGCCAAACTCGTTTTCTATTTACCCATCGATGTAAAAAGCATTTGCACTTCCACGCCCAAGTGGGAACTGTTTTAGCCTGTGCTGCACAAGGCACGACCTCCAGCAAATCCACACTTTCCATTAGACGGAAATTCGACGATCGCTGTCCGGACGACGACACTTTCACATCCATGCTCGCAATATTCGGGATGTGTTTAAAACGCCGACGATCTCGCTCAAAAATTGACATGATCGGAACCAGGCGCGGATTGCTTCTGGCCTTTGCGTTGGTTCGCTTAAACCAAAATCGCTATGCAAACAACCGTACCACCCAGGTGCCGGGGATGGGATTCAACCTTACCATCCCTTCCTTCTGCTCACAAACCCGCCGGACTGTGATGTTTTGTTCAATTCACCGTGAACCGCATCGAAATCGGTGCTCGCGGCTGTGCGCGGAAATCCACTCCGACCGGATTCAATCCACTCTGCGATCTGCTTCGCGTTAGCATGAACTAGTGGAACGGATCGTGGGTTTGATCTGCCTCCCTTCCCAAAGGGGGTGTAGTTTAGAGGTAAAGTTTGGTTTACATTGGAAATTTCATTCTGCTCATCATTTTCCCCGTGCATTTTCGCGCCGCTCGCCGGCCCGCGCTCCACTTTCCAGCCTTCTTACCATATTTCCCACCGTTGACAACTTCGACTCATCGCTCCCGCTCCAGCGCCATCGTGCAACAAATTTGTGTGAGAAAATTAGTTCCCACCGTGCTTGGGTACAGCCCGGTACAACCCCCATGGCATGCGGCCGACCGGCTGGGCAAGCTACTGCGTGGGTCAGTAACGTTACCGGTTGGCAGTTGTTTCAGTTGTTGTTCGGTTTTTTTTTTGTTTTGTTTCCCAGCCATCTCTATCTCTATCTGCTCGGCTTTATTTGTGCAGCATATTAGCGTTTGTGTGCTTGGAAAAGTATGAGAGTTTAGGCACCGAAATAGAATGCTGGAAATATGTACATTTCATTTGATTAAATGACTCCGGTGAAGGTGAAACACAAAACACGACGCAAGCGAGCCGGACGCTCTCTTTAACCTACTGCGAATCACGTTCGAGTGGTTTGCTTCCGGGTTTGAAGGTTTTTTTTTTGTTTGTGTATTTTTGTGTATTCAAGCCCACACCATGGTGTGGCCGTTTGCATGGAGAAGGGGTCAATATTTAGTTGGGCCGCAACGATGGACGAACAATGCGACGATGAAATGGAAAGTAAACCGAACGCACGCTACACAAGGAGACAGAAACCCAACAAACGAACTATAATCGTTCGGAGGTTTAGCCAAAAATTCTTCCCTCGTTACCGGTGGGGACAGGTGGTTATTGTAAGCAAAGTGTTATACCATGTTGAAGTATAAATTCGAAGTATAGCACAGCGTCATAGAAGCAAATACATATTAATGTAATGCTATCAAATTAAATTCAAACCCCAAAAAAAAAAATGCATTCGCTTTAGGTCAGATTTATTATTTGTTTGTCTTTAAATGATGATTATTAAGTTTTGGATTTCGTCTTGCTTTTTTTTTTGTTTAACATTTTATTGCCTTTCTTTTGTTTTGTTTACTTATAAATTTATTCATTTAGTTTTACTGTCACCGGAGAAAGTTTCTAGTTTATTGATTAAATAAACATGTTTTCTGTCGTGATTTGTCTTAAACAACATTAAAATTTTGATTTCATGATTTTTGGACGTTTACAATATATTTCATTGTTTATACGTGTTATTCATATCAAACATTTTACATTAAAAAATGTAAGTGTTTTTAATTTGAAAAATGCACTGAAAATTATTTAAAGTTTGTCATTCAATTATTTTTGAATGGTTATAATTTTTGTTAAAGTTAAAGTTTAATGATATTTGTATTACTCGTAACAATTTAGGTTTATTATCTGGATATTCAATTGTACATTTCATATAATTTATATCTCTTTCTCCCTCCTATCCACAGAATGCACTCTAGCGCCGTTCATCAGCGGATCAAGCTCGGAGAAGATACCGTTCGTCTTTTTGCCTCACCGTGGCCAAATCGTTCATCCGAGCCGCGAGATTGGATTTCCCGGTAAGTTGCTAAAGGATCCCACCTAATCTTCGATCACCATCATCGTACCATCCTCAGTTAAAGATTCTTTTCACTCGTTTTTTTCCCTGTTTTGGCCTCCTCACTGCTTAATCTTCCATCTTCACTTCGACCCTGGCGAACTCTTACGATCAAGCATGAAGGGGTTGAAGAATGAAGCACAAAACAACAACAAACCAGTACAACGGCACTTGACTTTAATTTAGCAAACAATTATTACACCTCACTGTGGCTTTCACGCTGCGGCTCTGCGAGAGCTCTTTTGCCCGCACAGATTTGTTAGAACGCCCAAGCGACGAACCTTTATCCGGGGTTGTTCCTATGTAATCCCTCACCCTGCCAGAGCGCAAGTGTTTAGACAAATTTGCTAATGGTGCGTTCGCTCGAACGATCGCCGGACCGGTGCGCACCTGTTTCGCCAAGGTGCGAAGTGTTGTTGGCGCAACTGCACCAAGACTGTTTAACCTTCCCGTGTCAAGTGGTGCAATTTGTCGAACGCGATGGCATGTCAATGCACCGCTGCCACGGTTACCTTTCGGGTGGCCCCGGAACAATGCGATGTTACTGATTGCTTCTTCTCGCTGCTTCTTACGTGCACTATTGGACGCCGGACCGGAGTGGCCACCGAAACGGGTGTTTGCCACCGTTGCAGGCACTTTAAACCAACCATTCCGTTGCCGATGTCACCGTTGCTGCCCTCTTACGCGCATTGTGTGCCACGCTACAGCGGGTAATAGCCGGGATACAGATCCTGGAATTGAGCCGGAGTTCGAGAAGACGCGTGACATAGGGGCAGCGTGTGCTTAAGAAGCAAAACATTGAAACGCTTTTTTTTGTGTCTGTGTGTGTGTCTGCAAGAATTATGAAAAGAATCTGACAATAAAAAAAAAAGGAGAGAAAAACAACATATGACAAATTTGTCGCTTCTGAGCATTATGCTTTGCCACAGCCACACGCTCACCGGTGAATAGGACGCACGAGCGCAAGTGCAAACACATTTGTGTGGCCCTTGTGCTTCCCTGGACACAATGTTTCCCCGGGAACGACCCCATTAGGCGGGTCAGTAGCCGGGAACGTGTCGTGTGCGTTTTGTTTTGCAGCTGTGCATAAAATTGGCCCGGAATGCAGTTTTCAGCTTCTGTCCCGGTGATATGCCATGTTTTAATGGACAGCGTAAAGTGCGGTGCGAGTGAACATTAAACTGTGAAGTGATATAGACCACGTAAAGAATCTGTTTTTTTTTAATTAATGCTTCACATGATGAGAAGGTTTATGAGGAGACTTACCATATCTGCTAATTAGGAGCAAAATTTGACCTAAAATATTAAAATTTGAAATCAAACTTACAGTTGCATTAATGATCGATTCAAAACGACGAATTCCTGGAATTATATTTTGAATTCTACTGTGGTAAACTATTCATTTTTTATTTATAATTTACTCATTAAGCTCTATTCGAGACCAATGATCCGAATAGCCATAAAACAGTTCAAATATTTCTCTTTTGCAATGTTTCATAATTAAGCAATCATTAGCTTTAACGAACAATCAATTCACACTTGTCTGAAGAATAAGACAATAATGCTTCATAAGTTTCAATGCTTTTTTTTCAAACAGTGTTTTGTACCGGACTTAATTTTCAAGACAAAAAGAAAACCGATTTATTAGCACTAATCGGCACCATATAGCGAAAGCATGCAAATTGCAATCCAACTGCAGTTATCTAACATTGCGGTGTGATGTTTTAATGGGAGGAAAGTTAAATGCAAAGAAAAATATGCCACACCATCTCCATAATGATGTGTGCTTTTATTGACCTTTCCCATTCAGTTACATCTGTATCTAATTTACCGCAAACTGACATGTTCATCCATAAAATTTTGCCTTTTGCAAGTGAGGCTGCGTGAAGAAAAAAGATGCGCTTTGATGAAAAGATGATATGCAAAAAAGAAAAACACACCCCAAAACATAAATTGCATTTCAACGAAGCATAACACCACACGGATGAAATAATTAAACATTTCTCCATGCTTCGAATGTTTTTTTTTTTTTACCTTACTTCCCATAAATTAGCGTCCCTTTTTCAAGTCGCGGGGCGCCATAAAACGATCATGCGCAATAAATGGTTTAAAAGTTTTGAACCGTTGGACGGAATTTTCACGACCGATCAAAAGGATCCGCAAACTACCGAACAAAAACCAATCCTCGAGAACCTGATTTTTACGCCCAGTTTTGGTGTTCTTTCCTTGCTTTTGCACTTTGGTTGTAGCGCGTTTGTCTTTCGGGCAGCACTTTACCATAAATGAGGACATTCCATTTAGAAGCGATACGGAACTTTGTTTGTGTAGCAAATTCTATGGTGGAAACGTTTCAGAGGATTATCGTGAAACCGGTACAGTTCTTTTGTACTTTCTGCTGCGCTCTGTCGTTGATGCTGATCGCACAAACGTGCGTCATAAAATGTTGATATGATTTATATCCTCGCACGCACGGGAATCGTTGAAACCAGCGCGTCCGCAAACACTGGTGATTATAATGAATTCTGCTAGAAATTGATTCACCAAAGCGCTTTTGGTAAAAAAAAAGGCTGACAGAAACGGTGATGCCAGGTGTGTAGATTTGGAGCCATTGTTTCGAACGTTCGGTTTTGTCCTGGCCAAATCTACATCACAATGTAACGCGCTAGACGAGCGAAATCAAATTAGGCCCCAGACATGACTTTTGAGATGCAAAATGTTGCCAGATTTTTGTGCGTGTGTTTGGCAGATGGAACAGGTTCCTTTTCTCACTCTAGATTAAATAACAACGTGACTACAGAAAAAAAGAGACTAAAACAGAAAAAGAACATCACACACGCACTTCCCATTTTGCGATGAGTCGGTTTACCACCTAAAGACAAATCGGTGGCTGCTGGTACTGCTGCGATGGTTGGGATCAAATGCAAATCAGCACCACCAGGCGAGCGCCCTTTTGCGCGTTCCCCCCAAAAGTGGAGCTNCTTTCAACCATTCACCATTGGAATGGAAAATCTTGAAGCAAACGGGACAGCTTTGGACAAAAAAAAAAAAAAAACGTGAAGCGACTAATAAAATAATAACAACCTTCTCTTCTCTCGGCTTTGAGCGGCTTTGGAAAACAACAAAAACCGGGCAGTAATTCTATAATAGCAATAATCATCCCGTATCGTTCGGTGATAATCGCACAGAACGCTCGCGCTGGACGTGCCCCGTCAGGCGTATTGAAATGATGAGATAAACATATAAAAAAACGGCTCAAGAAGTCCCCCATCCAACCACCCATCTGGTGCTGCTGTAAGAGCCCTCGCTTGCTCGCTTTCTTGCGCCCTTTTCGCCGTTTGATCGTTGATCATTCGTGTTGGGATGAAACCACCGATGCCGTTTAAAACCGTTGTACAACCGTTGTCAGGTGGAATTCCCGCTTCCCGTTTGGATTCATCTTCAGGCGGACAGGAAGAGGTTGCGATACTTGCACTTAAGAATTTCGCGCCCGCCTTTTGTTACTGTCGCTTGACAATGGTTAGTCCGTGGAGTGGCCGCACTCGACGGTTTGAAGCCCCTCTTTAACGGCAGATCTTGAGGTATCGCTCTCTCTCTCTCTCTCTCTCTCTCTCTGGTGTAATGAATGAAGACTTCATCGTGGCAGAGGTGCATTACTGGGACATGAACAAACGCAAAACAATAACAGCTCAACAGACGCTGTTTGTAAAGGAAACTGAAACGATAAAGAAATGTTCGATCGAATGTTAAAGATCCTTGATTGGTTCCAAAGTGGCCCGGCTGAACAGGTTGAATATATTGGCGTCAATCCTTCTATTGGATTAACCGAAAGCCTAACGGAATATGGACAGATCACGTGAAGATTGTTTACAAACTTTCCACTCCACGCACATGCGGACAGGCGTGGGCTGGATGTAAGCTCTTCAACACGTTACAGTAAGATGGTTAATGAAACAGGTTTAAGGATATCGAATGCGTCCAAAGTTTCGTCTAAAGTGTCCCACCATTATTTCACTCAACCCGAGAAACGAAACCTGTTCAATTTTTTGGGGGGAAGCTCGGATAGTCTGGTTTATGTGCCCATCCTTCGAACACAGGTTGCTCAATAAAGCGCCAGCTTAAATTGGACTCATAAAATCGATAATGAACGTAAGCAGTGGGAACTGTTTGTGCCGGGTAACCGTGTTTGCCGGACTGTGTTTACGATCGTGCCCGCAAAGATCTGACACTGCACAAAATTGCATTCCGAAAGAAGGTGCAAAACTACACACTTCGTTTTTTTTTGCGTACGGAAATTGGTGCGAAACATAAGCGAAAGTCACACAGAACGGTTCGATCGTATTTTTTTTTTCAATTGGATTTTTTGAGATCAGAAACCAGCTCCAAATATCCGACAAAGTGCAGCTTTCTAGAGTGCGCTCGTTGGTAGAAATTAAATTTGCAACAAAATATAAAAAAAAAAACCGATCGATATTGACGATTTTCACACGTCCCGATGTGTCGTATGGTATTATTTTGAAAGTGCACTGGCACGTTTTTATTGCCTTCGAAACGGGCCGGACGTTTGTTCGCGTACTGTTCGGCTGCTGCCGAATAATGGTATTTAACGCGCTTGGCTGTTCGTTTGTGACAGAACTCGATTCGACTTCGTTTCGTGATCATGAGGACCGTGAGTTCAGTTCGAACGATGGTGCTATTGGCCTTTACCTTCTTACGAACGAAGTATTTTCAATTAGGAGCTGTCGGAAATGAAGGCTCAATTTATGTCTCAATAAATAAACCAAACGAGCTTGCATTGTTTTGTGTTTTTTAAAGCGAAGAAAACAATCAAAAAGTGAAGATACTTAACAAAATAATACAATAAACATATTTTGTTGCAATAAAGGAAACTTATTTAAAATAAAGAAGAAAAAACAAGCTAAGAACATAATAAAACAAAAGACAATAAAATAATAAAATAAAAGTAAAGCAAACAAACATTGAATTTGGCTCCCCATTTTGCTCATTGTATTGTTTTCTATGTTATCTGCTCTTGTTTCTCTGTGTGTTTTGGCTTCTTTATTTCTGTTCTCTGTTCTTTTATTACGTATAACTGTTTAATTGATATAATTCCTCAAATAATGGTTTCGCTCATCTTTCTTAACAGCGCAACATTAATTACAATCATTATAGCTTGTTGACCAAACTAATCACCTGTATTGGTTCTTTTTCTTCTCCCGTTTGCTTCCACCGTGTGCCAAAGGTGTCAAGATGCCGATGTGTGCCGTGTCGGCCGCCCAGTACCTTACCACCAACGGTTGGGCCGAGCTGCGCAACCCGATCGACACGGACGTCCCGTTCCGGCTGTTTCGCGACGAGGGCCGCATCTACCTGCAGTGGCTCGGCGAACCGGAGCTACGCCAGCGGATGCAGGGCCGGCTGGTGCTGGTGCATCTGATGTGCCGCGACATGACACCCCGCTTGCTGCTGGAGGATAGCCGGGCCGCCCTTCATCACGGTACGTTACGAGCCAGTTCAGAATTATGTGTTATTTTTTTACCCCTTTTGTACGTGTCGTACTTCTTATTCTCTCTCTTTTGAGCCATAACCAAGACATGGTTCTTCACCTCGGTATGGTGCACCCTTTATTAATTCTACAATTTCCAATTCCAACACGGTTGGAGGCATACCGCACTGTTTGGTTGGCGTTCCTAGTGCCGTTCCGGGCCGCTAGCTACGCTATTCTATGTACAGGCATTCAAGCTCCCGGGCAGCCGCGCCAGACACGGCCGGTGTTACAATATCGCACGCTCGCCTGAGCATGAGCCGAGGTGAGGAAGAATAATTAGAACCGCTTGTGATTTTCCACCGCTACGTGGAAGGCTGGAGATGTGGAAGTCGAGCAGAAGCTCTCCACAAGGTATCCAGACCCTCGCCTCGGGTGAGCGTGCGCGCGCGCGCGAGCTCATGTCAAATCTTAATCTTAGACAATGGACGCGCACCTTCCAACGCCATCCTTCCCGGTCGTCTGCAAGTATCCTCCGTGCGGACAGCGTGGTGAACCTCCCGGGCGCACCGTTGTGGAAAGTGAAGCGCGATAAATTTATGATGAATCACCACATCACCCCCGGTGATGGTGTTTGGTGTCTTCACCTACCAGCACAGGCAGCAGCAGTAGGCAGAAGGGCACCTGTTGTCGGGCTTACCGGTCACCGTGTACCGCGCATGGCGGCCCCACCATCTGAGCTATTATTCTGGCCAAAGTGCTCGCTTATTTTGGACTCCATAAATTCATTAGTTTGTTGGCTTTCGGCGCTGTGGTGCGCTGGAGTGGAATTTGTTGTTGAAGCGCTTGCCACTACGGACCGCGCACCGTAAATAGGTTACACATTTTCCTCGCCCACCGGCCCTTATTACTGGCCGGCTGGTTGATGAGTTGCGTTGGCCGCTTATCGCGACGTCTATTTATTTATTTCTCGTTCAATTTCGTCCAGCTTTCGTTCACGCTCCACACACGTGCCATACTTGGTGAAGTGGTTTTGTACTGATGTGTGCGAAGTCAAACAGCGTTGATTGTTCAACTTTTCGAACCCGATTGCGCTAAATCGATAAGCGTACGTGTACGTGCGTATGGTGTTTTATTTTTTCCCCATTTCGGGAGTTCAAAAGCAATCTGGAAGAGGTAATTTTAATGCCATTCTGTATGGGGCCAGATCGGGGGCAACTTTTTTTCTTCTACACGTCCATTTTACTAACGGGTAATTGTTCAGAATAGATTCGACGGAACACTCTTGCATTTGGTGTACCCGGTTACTGTAACCGTACGCCATAGGGGTATACAATACGCCAGATTCCAGGTTCAACACATTACCGGGGCATAAGGCAACCGGACGCAAGATAAACATCGACATCGGCCCATGAATTCCAGCCGAGCGCAATATTTCACCCATCGTTTTGACGACTCTTGTTGCGCTTCTTCAGGGTCGCCGGAAGTGCTAGAATACATTGAATGAAGAATATGTATAGAGTATTCGGCAATACTAAATGATGATGGTCGGGTTATAGGGCAAAATAAAAAGAAGCCGAACAGATACATCACTGATCAATCAATTTATGGTTTGTGGCGAGAGGTTCTAGCTTTGTTGTTGATAGGAAAATTTCCAGATAAAAGATCCAGTGATCATGCAATAGTCCTTAGAACATGCTGTGGTTCTCGAACAGAAGTTCTGGAACAATTGAATAGAAGTTATTCAAAGAGACCTCGGGATATTCGTACTTTAAACAATTGTCTGGACTATTTTTACTACGATAAAATAGTATTGCTTGTGTCTTTATATGAGTAATATTATTGGAGTGGAGAGTTTAGACAACCTCCATAAAAATTGGATAAATGTATTGCTGAAAGACCTCGGGATATTCGTATTAAAACAAATCTTAGAACTCATTGTCGAAATGTCACAAAGACTGTGTATAGAATTCATGCAATGGATTCACTTAATATATGGCAAAACAGACATACGTCTAATGAAAAGAGTATCTCTTTTCAATTAAGTACCTTTTACTATGAGCAATCGTTTCCCTCCGAGCGCTTGGAATTACTTTATATCAAACATAAATGTTTCATACTGTAACCACACACGTATCAATTTCATCATAAAACATAAAAACCCTACACCCTTTTCTACCTTTTCATCCCTTTAGGGGCTTTACAGTATGCCCACACTCGCACACGTATCGCTAGTAACAACACATTTAGTTCCCGGTCAGTTTCCATTTACCAAGCCAACCACTTCAAACAAATGGTGCGATAAAAACGGATGACACCGTTGATATTTTGTAATCAGTGGCGTAAGTTATACGCTCGGGCCGGTTGGCCAGGATGCTGGGATGTTGCTTGCTGCCTGGAGGGTGGTCATAAAGCCGGGATTCTGCTACTAAGTCTTACGTTCGGCCCTTCGGCGATTGGAACTTGGGATGATGGAAGGAAGCCCATTCTCCCGGTCAGTTATGGAGCGAACCAGCTCGTCAAAGCCCTCACCGCACTGGATGGGAATCGAACGCGTACGTGTGCGGAATGCAAATGTAGCATCATATGTTTGCAGTTGATTCGTAGGCGGCCGCCTTACGGCGATGTGCAATCTGTTTCGACTGGTTAATGGCATCGTTTCGTTCGCTTCTTTCTTTCTCGCTCTTTGCGCTTTGATTGCATGTGCAACTCTAGCTAGAAGGGATTCCTTTCTTTCCTTCTTAAATTCATTGTCAGCGTCCAGGATCGCACCCTGAACCATCGTAGAGCCTTCGAGGGCTAATCATGGCAAACATACGTGAAACACGGGTCCAACCACATCCATGCACATGCGGAATAAAAACAACATGCACCAAGCAAATGATACGAAACGCGTTTCCGCTAGTTAAGGGTGATATTAATTTTGCTCTATTTATTATCGCCCGTGTGGGTCCTTTCATTGCCGCTGGTTTTTGCTGTCTAACCTTTGCAGCTGTTGCTGTAGCCCTTATGAAGCCTTCCATAATGGGGTCGCTATGGTGGCGATCTGTGATTTATTATTTGCAATAGCGCGAACCACCCGCATCTTCATCGTGCACCAGACCCATTTGCGCCGTGCAAATCGTGATCAAGCACGCAGCTTCGACCACACTGCAGTAGCTCCCGTGGTCCATGGTACGCATGTGTTTAACCTTTTTTTTTTCGTCCCTTTTCACTCCCCCAGCTTAGTTACTTATCTTTCGTCTTAATTTCAATTTACACTGCGCTCGCCCGCGCTCCGTTTGCCACGGCATCACACGGGGGAAAATTAGCAAAATTTATTACAGCGATGAAGAAAATTATTATTTATAAGTTCTATATCGTTCGCCAAAAATCTTACCGCCACCGTTCGCTGCGGGAACCTTACGCTGGACGAACTTTTCTGGCATCAATTGGCGCTGGATCGTGGCAGTGCAGCAGCACGGAAGGGGTGCATCGTGATCATTTTATTACACCATTCTCGCTTAAGATTGAGCAACAGAAAGAAAAATGGAAAAAACAACAACATATTCATACACACACACACACACACACACACACACACCATCGCAATCAAGCAAGAGGCGAGAGCAATCGGCTGTATGCTGTATCGATACGATCGCAAATTCGCCCGGGCTGCATCACAATTAATAAAACACCAGCGTGCCCGGCAACGTCGGCTGCGGGTGTTGTAGTCATAAATTCAACATGTCGTTTCAACCTCACCCATACCGCTCCGCTACCTCGTTCGCTCGCCAGTTCTTCACCAGTGTTCGCTCTAATTTCGCGATCGTTCATCGCTGCCTTCTGGCTGGCTTGCTCGCTTCATTCATTCTACTTCTGTCTCTACTTTCAGATGACATGCAGATGCCGAACCAAAACATCTTCACACCGTGCATCGCCTTCCGCGTCGTTGGGACACCGATCAAATACGTCACCAGTAAGTGTGTTTGTTTGCTCAGTTTGTTTGTTTTGTTTTTCGCTTTCCTGCTTCTGGCTTCTTTCTGCTGACCACGATGCTTCGCGCTTTTGTTATGATTTACTCTGATTGTTCACTGTTTTGTGCGCCCGCTCACACACACACACACACGAGGTGATTGTTTAATTTATGTTATAGCTGGTTTTCTTTTACTGCATTATGCAAATGCGCTTTCCTTTCCTTTTATGCGATTGTTTCTTAATTTTTTTTTGTTTTCATCACCGTTCTTAATCTGACGGCAGCGATAAACACCGTCATGGTTTTGTTATTTTAATTTACCTTCGTAGTTTTTATTTATGTGTGCTGCACATTGCTTTCTTCCTTGAGACATATGCTTGTGTTGTATGAATATCGGTTTTTTTTTGTCTTCTGTTTTTACACTTAAGTTGTTTTTTTTTTAAGTTTTGTTACCCAATTAGCTTTCGCAAAAGTTGAACATTTATTTGTTTCTATGATTAATACTTCAATACATTATACAGATTAATTCGATTCATGATAAATCCCAGTTATAAAGCTATTTAAAGCTTATTGGTAAGTATTTGACTATCTTCAGTCCATCTAATTGCTAAAGAAATGGCTACACTTTACACGCATCATGTACGAAAAGCGAAAGCATTGCCCCATCATTGAAGTCTCGCGGTTTGGAAGATTTGTTTTGTTTGTTTTGTTGCATTATGTATGTTCGAATACTTAAAACAACCACCAAACGCGAAGTTAATCACTTCCTGCCATATGGGAAGCAAACGTACACGAACAAAAAAAAAAACAAAAAAACAAATGGCAAACGGATCGCGAAGACCGGAATGATGATGGAGTGCACACGCTTAGCACCAGAGCACGCCAAAATACATAATAATCGTACGTGCAAGTTCATCGGACGGCTACGGTTTGCGATCGGCCACCCTCGTAGCGATCTCTCGCCAACGATACTCAGCCGCCCGATGCTCACTGAATCATGTAATTGATATATTTGCTTGGCGGGGCATTGCGCGAGCTTCAAGATGCTTCGCCACGATTGTTTGCTTTGTCGATGGGGAGTTTGCTGCGAACGAGCGGCAAACGAGACGAAACCGCTCTGCTGCTAGGAAAACTAATAACATTGTATGCAAATATCCTCCCGCATATGAGCAAATGCAACCCATACACACACACACAGGCATACTCGCACAGAACGCCCCTCATTTGCCGAGGGCCCAACCTAAGTGTTTGGTAGTGTTTGGTCCAGGTCCACGGTACATCTGGTAGCTGGCTAGGGGTACATTAGCGCCCAGCGCTACAGCCTCACACGTACGCGTAGGTTGGTGATGATGATGCTCTGCTTTGGCAGATGTGCTCCAACCGGCCACAAAAGGACGTCGTAATGAAAGCGAAACAAAAACAAAAGTCGAAGCCCCAATTAAAGGAGAAAGGAGGGTTTTACTGCATCGTAATTATACGGTGGCTAAATTAGGAAGAACTCCACAGCGCCTCCGTTCCGGTTACGGGCGCTTCGCTAAACTATTTGCGCGCCCTTTTATAGTAATAATATGCGTATGCGATGGTTACATTTTAACATATTTTGCTTCTTCCCTTTCAACGTACAGGGAGGGAATGATTTTTGTTTTTTCCTTTTGCAGCCCTGCAGAGCTTGCGAAGGTGGAATCCGGCGACGATCGTTCAGTAATGCACGTAATGAGTAGTTGAACTGGCGGTTGAAAAACGATTTCACTTATTTGAAGTTTTTTTTCTTCTCTCTCTCTCTCTCTCTCTCTCTCTCTCTCTCTCTCTCTCTCTCTCTCTCTCTCTCTTCCTCCCTCTGTTATGTTTGACTGGTCACTTTTTTGGGAAAACATCCTGCCCTTTTTTTTCTATTGCCACAAAAAAATGGTTTCGCGAAAGTGAATCCATCGGTGACGTACGGAAAGTGAAGCTAAAAGCGATCAAAATCGGTTGATCGAAATTAAAGCACCAGATGGTTGCCACCCTTTTCCGGCGAACAGTAGTTTGGCCGATGAAAATTAAACACTATTCATTCATGCCCTCTGCGCTGTACGTTTTGCTACGAAAAAGTTGCGGCAAACATGTGTCGTTACGAAGCAAACAATTTGCTTCCGTCAAAACGGCTAACACAAAACGAAAATACCGCAAAGAACGACAACATCGCGAGCACTTGATCGTGTTTGACCCCCCCCCCTCCGGAATCGGTTGAAATGACCATAAATTATGAATGGTCCGTTCAATTCTTTCTCTTCGTAATGTTTTTTCCCCCTTCTGCACGGTTTCATATTTCAGCCCTTTCGAAAGCAATTTGCTCTCACGAGCGTACGTATAAATATGTGGCAGATCATTTACACAAATGTACGATCGGAAAGGAAACGGAATGAGAAAGGAAGGTGGGACGATGGGTGCGGTGTAATTGTGAGAACGATTGTGGCCAATAAAGTGCGATTCTAGCACGGTAAAGCTGAATCGTCGCGGTCGAAAGCGATTTTGCTGCTGGTGACTGTAAGGCGCAAGCAAGCGACGAACCTCGCACGAAGGAAGGTGATTTGTTTCCTTTATTGTGTCCCATTAGTGTGACTTTATGACGACCGCTTTCTTCGCCGACGACTCAATTCGTTTTGCCACATTGCTTTGCATTGTGAGTGCGTAAGGAATTCGTTTAAGGAAAACGCCGCACAATGTAATGAGGAAAGGGAGGCACATGCTTAGAATGGGGGAAATTCCAAATTTGGAAACAATGATCCGGGAAATTTCTAGCACGAGCGTGAAGAGATCAAACAAACTGTCATTGTTTGGTAAGAAATAAAAGAATTACTAGAGCACATTTGAAACATTATCTTAATTAAAACAAATAAAAATAATACCTGTGAAAGTAATCCCTTTTCGGAGTATAAAAACATAAGCTCGACACTCATTAGCAATCTTTCTGGTTTCTTAAACGCCGAAAGTGATCATGCAGAAATGTACTAAAATAACCATTACGTCAACAATAAAGTAAGGGCACGAAAGAGGCTTCATTTCAACGCGTATAAAACATCGATCATAAAAGATCGATCGATCCAGTAAGTACAACCGTACGGCGCGCACAACCTCGGGACATTTATTGAGCACTCAATTGCACCGTACCAATTAGAGTTTACCATTCCGCTTTTTTTTCAAACGTCTGGTGCGAAGTACTGGGCGATACTGTCTTAGCATGGGTGCTATAAATTTCACTATTAATTTATGGCATCGATTTGCAACCGCTCATCAGCAAAGGAGTTTGGTGTTGTATTACTATTATGTACTGCAATTTATGCCACAGAATGCTGTCTTATTCGCATCGCACGGTATAAAGTACTGCCTATATAAGGTGAGAAATAAAGTTGGCACATGTACCGAGCCCTTCGCAGCTCTTCGCCTAAACAGTGGATTTGCAATGTTAAAATATTAATCGTGTACCATATCGCACCCTGTACATCGCGTGAACGGAACCGCTCTCGGATAAATCTCAATGATCTATGCTGATCATCCATTAGACGACGGATAAAAACACCCGTCGTAAATGCTTAAACTGGTTCCGATCCGGGCTGAGTGTTATAAATTCCTCTCGATTCAGTTTTTATGTTTTCCAATCAAAGAGAATTTAGATCAAATCCGTTTAGCTTTAGAACGATGTGGTGCATATGAGCGCAAGCAGCAGATAGGGACCGAGAATGTTTTACGACCCGCAACATTGATGGGTTGTGTTGAAAATGTGTTGTAAATTCGTCTTGCCCGAGCCCGGCTTGAAGAGGAAAGCCGATAACGGCCAATTATGCGTAAGTCAACAGTCGGCCAGTGTGGTAGTGGTTTACGCAGCCTTTATCCAGCAGATAAACGCAGCGCGGATGAAGGAAACATGGAAACAACCCTTCGGCTCTGAGAGGGATAGTCCTAACAAACGCTTGTGCTCAACATGAATCCGGTTATGTCTTAATTAATAATACTTGATGAGCACATTTGGGGGTTCGACCGTTAGAAGTTTATGGCGAAGGGCATTCCCTGGCTGCCAATGCAACCGGTCTAATCTGGAGCATGCAGGAGCTAGCTGCATTTGCATTTTGTGTCGAGTTTACAAATTAAACCCCATACAACGGTGTCCGGCATCGGTTCGAGTTCTTGCGCGATGTCGCCCATTTGCTACACAATGTCGGACGCATTTTACGAGAAGAATGCTTCTTATACCCCTCGGTTTTATGGAATTAGTTTGAGAAAGCCACGGGTTTTTAGCCCTGTTTTATATCACACCGATTTATTTGTTTATGGGGCGCGAGCGGAATTGGATTGTTACAAAACGAGCGACCAGCAAACCCG
This sequence comes from Anopheles rivulorum, assembly GCA_018908115.1. Lineage (NCBI taxonomy): Eukaryota > Metazoa > Arthropoda > Insecta > Diptera > Culicidae > Anopheles > Anopheles rivulorum. Next base: position 16,305,431 of record CM032178.1, read on the forward strand.
TACTAATTCCCGAGCTGGAAGCACGCCCTGGGAAGCATCTGCAGGAACGATTTGGACACGTTGTTCTTGGTGGGTAAAACATCGATACTTTAGCGTATCGCATTGGCGCTTTTGCCGTTGGCTGGGAACCGAAAGCTAAATACTGTTTTCCGCCTCACTTTATTGGAGAGCTGTTTTGTGGAGGATCTTTAGTGGCCTTTTTTTTTTGGTGGGGGGTGTTTTAGTGGTGTGCAAATTTACAAGATCAACCGGTTGTTGATTTGGTGATTTCATAACGATTTCCGTTAGTGTTTCGGTGAATCGTTTAGCAAAAAAAAAAAAACAGGGCAGTAAAAATGAAAAGCATTTCGCTTCGTTGCCATTTTGGGCAATTAGTACCGGCGAATGAGGTTATAATCGAGCGAGCAAAGGTACCGCTAAACACCGTGTTGGCACATGTCGGATGCACTGAGCGGTTTGATTGGAGATTAGGGTGGAATGTTTATGGTGCTTTATGTCACAACAACAAAAGTACATTTGTTTTGTTTTGTTTTTTGGTTCGACAAATGATGCGCTTTAATCTTCGACTTTTACCATCGACTTTAAGGTTGTTTTGTTTTTTTTTTATAAATAAATATTAATGTAGGTTCTACGACACATTTATAGCTGCAGTTGAATGATCTTTAAGTGATCTGTTTTCCAAAATTTCTGCGTCTAACAGCGATTTTTCGTGATTCATATTTTATTTAATCTGAAGTTTTGACTGCATTTACCGTTGCACAGGTTACTGTAACTTATCTTTCATAATAAGCATAGAGCAACCTAGTTATCGATCAATTAAATTGTTAAATTATTTCTTAAAACACAAACGATCATATAATTATGTTAAGCACTGTATGATGCTTTCTTGAAATACGCCTAAATAAAAGTGCAACTATTCTTTACAACCATCTAGCTCACCTTATCAAGCTTTTGCCCCATTAAACCGGATGATGGCCATGTATGGTTTGCATAATATTTAACCGCACCGGAAGAAGCAAACGGAAGATGCCACCGCGACGGTCGTGATGCAACCGAGCGATTTCCATCTGCTCAACGAAAATTTCGCTGTGCCTTGCTGTTGGGAAGTGGTCGGAATTGTTTTGAATACCGAAGATGCAGCAATACAAAGAAAATAGCGTTATGAGTAAACAGCCAAAAGACAAAAAACAAACGGCAACAAAAGCGGCCAACCACGCACACACACAGATAATTTCGGCCTTGCACCTTTGTGGCCGACCGGTCAGTTTCTAACGCCTGTTTTCCCGCTACCCACCCGTTGGGGGGGAGGGGGGGGGGTTTGGTTTGGGAAAAACGGTACACATTTCATGTGCAATTTAGCCATTTTTCTTTGCTGGCGGTACAGGTGGAGAAGTTTCACTTTCATCACCGAAGTAAAGCGAAATGAAACTGAAGCAAACGTTCGTTTGCGTGTCACAGCATGTTTTTCCCACTTCCCCCCCCACCCCCAAAAGGTACAGGCATGGCCTTCCGACGACGCTGGGAGGTTGTTGCCGAGGGTCGCGAATGTCATAACTCATCCTGGTAACGATGTGTTCCTTCGTCGCGGTTTCAACGAGACCTGCCCGGAAAGCCACTTCAGGGGTTCCTTTTAAATCACAGATTATGCTAATCGTGTGAACGATTCCGTTGTGTTGGTGAGACGTTTCACTGCTGCCATTCTTCAGCCGACTCGGCATGCTGTGCTGTGCGGATCGTCACTGATCGTCCGGTGTGGTGTGAGGACGGACCGATTCGCGATCGTAAATCACACACCCTTAAATGGTGTCGCTTTTTTTTCCTTCCTCGTTTCCATTTCACCCGATGGTTCGTACCGTGTTGGGCGGGTAACCAGGTGTCACGGGCGTTTATTTTTCTTTTTTTCAATGTAAACTGTTCAAGTGGTTTTTACTGTCCAGCTGACATCTGGTGACCTGTTGCTTTGTGTGGTCACACTTCTAAGCGGCTCACGCAACATAAGAAATGGAGCTTTTCTCAGCGACACACCTCCCCCCGGGGGGTGAGGTCGGGGCCAGATCGAACTGGTGTAAGTGTGAAGTCGAAAGTGTGTGTGTGTGTGTGTTTGTCTCGGTCTTTTCCACCTTGCCTTGCCGGAGCTGGACCGGATGGCCACTGCACTGTACCACTGTGTATTATCACACAATTATGAATATTATTACTCAACCCGTCGCGCGAGGCCGGTTTGGAGAAACACTTTCACTTTTCTCAACCATCGCCTGCGGTACGATAACGTTATCAGCGGACCGACCGGGTAATGAAATAATCAGCTCGCGCGTGAAACAGTACAACATACGGGCGAGTGTTTGGCTGGGAGCAACGTGATGCAACCCCCCACTTTGGAGGTGGTAAGCCCTCCCAACCTGTTGCTGTTTTCCTTTTCTTCATCTTCTGCCAGTCGCCATTTTCTGACCAATTGAAACCTAAGAAGCACCAGCCACACCACACGAAACACAATTTATTAACACCGACGCACAGGTCTGGCGCACTGGGAGGTGAGATTTATGATGAGCTTCTATCCGGCGAATGTATTCGGAGGGAAAAAATGGGTGGAAAATCGGTGACGATTGAATGACTGCATCAACCCCGCAACTGTACGAAAACTCTCCCCAATTTTAACCTGTACGAAGGGAAAAGTTTAATTTTTCGGTGCGTAACCACCGCAAGTCGATCGCTTTTCCGGTGTACCTATTTTGGGAACCGATTGTTAAATGCGTTTGCTTTCAAGCATTTCCATGATTAGGCTTTAATGATGAGTGGAAAACTATTATCCACGAGCGTCAATTTCATGGGAGGTCTTGATGGAATGTATCATTTTATGGGCGATTTTGATAAGCTTACGAGGTGACATAAGGTACCTGAAGGAATGATTGAACGATCGTCGTAGTGTGGTATGGGAAGCTAGTGAGCAAGTACTTTCCCTTTATGCTTTATGCTGGTGGCAGGTTTAATGAGTGTTATGCTGCTGTCGAACCATTAGAGCGGTGTGAAGAACTTTCAACACAAGTGTATAACAGTTTCTATAAAAAGCGTATAACAGAAGAGCATTTGGGTCTTTGGCTTATGGAATCATTACAGATTTGTGGAGACGAATTTCTGTATCATTTCCCATTCACTTCTGCTACCTTACAGATGTGACCGAGGTGTCGTTCGCTTCCGAAACGCATATTGAACAGCAGTCCGGCCTCTCAACGAAGGAGTACATCGTGATCGCGGTCTGCAGCCTGTGCCTGGGCCTGATCTATATCGCTTCGGTTTTTCTCTACATCCACATGAAGAAACGGAAGAGTAGATCGGGCTCGAACGATGATGGCAATGGTTTGAAGAATGACTACTCCACCTACCAGCAGAACGATCAGGTAACGTTCGGTGTTGGTATGGGTGCCGCCGTCAGCCCCTTCGGTGGACAGGCCCGGGCCAGCTTTATCGGGCGCAATGCACTCGGTGGCAGTCAACGGCAAGGCGGTGGACCACCCGTTGGGCCACACCGTGGGCTCACGAGTGTGGGCCTGCACGCGGAGGAAATGGGCATCGTCAAGAACAATCCGCTGCTGAAGCATTTCCCGAACCTGAGCGACAATTCGGGCTTCATCAGCGACAATTCCAATTCGGTGTCGGAGTTTGAGGATGATATTACGACCGACGTTGAGAAGCAGGTATGTCACTAGTGGGTCAACTTGTCCCAAAACAAAAAGCATATATGTGTTATCGTGTCCCTTGCATCTTCCTTGCAATTCGCAGATGCAAACCGGCAAACATCAGCCAAAAAACTTCTCAGGGCGTACCGAAATGGATGGCGAACATCGCCTTCAGCAGCAGCAGCAGTTGTCCCAGCAGTCCGCACTGCTTCTTCATCATCACCATCATCTGCAGCAGCAGCACCAACACCAGCAGGATCCGTTGAATTCCGGTGGCCAGGATACGGAGTGCCTGCCCGAGGAAAATGTATCCATTGTCGAAGAACTGAACAACGAAGAAAAGCTCGAAAGCATGAAGTCCATCGTGAACGGTACGATGCGCCGGAAGCTATACTTCAATCCCGCCTACTTCGAGCCACATCTTCTAGTTGTAAGTAAACACTTCGGAGTTTCCACTCGCAGTCAAAAGCTTACCAAGTGTTTTATTCTTGCTATTTCTCCCATTCCAAAACAGTCACCTCCACCGGCAGCTATCGAGTTTCTGAATAAGATACGCGAGGTGATCACGATCGCCAAGTACAAGATGTCCTCGAAACGCTTTCAACCGTCGCTGAACATCATACCGGAGGAACTGCAGCACGCAGCCGGTTCGGAGACGTACGCCGCCGTACAAACTGCACCAGCCAGTCGCCGAAGTAGCCTGATCAGCTCACGCAAGGATAGCTCCCGAAAGAGTGCCTGTTCGGGGTGTCCTGGGTGTGAGAAGAAGGCAGCTACAACCGATCCGGTAATGGTACCGTCGAGCAACTGCAAGAACTGTGGTGACAAGCAGAACAGCATCCGCAAATGGCTGGAGGATGTCTCGTCCACGCACGGCGACGGTATTGCCGAGGTGGATCTGTACGATAGTAAAACGAACCTGCTTGCCAATGGCGGTACGACCGAAGCGGATGGCACAACGCCAACACCGAAATCGGACGGAGGCATCACAAACGCTGGTTTTGTAGGAGATCAGCAGACGGAGTCACCGAGATCACAAGATGAACGAAATGGCGCACCGGACTCGTTGCCGATTCGGCCGGACATTAAAAAGCAACCGAAAAGCCACCGACCATCGAAGACGGGGAGTTTACACAGCGACAGTTCGTCAACGTCGGACAACGAGACGATCGTAGCGAACAGTGTGAAGGAACGGTCGTCCGTGGTGCGCATACCGTCCGCCAGCAAATCGGTACGATCGGACACTAGCTCGGCACCGAAAATTGTGTCGCACAGTTTGAAGTCGGATCTGGTGGGTAAGATGAGCAAGTTCGGTATGCAGGACGGGGCTGGAGCATTGATGAAGAACAGTAGCTTCATCTACGAGGAGAACCGACCAGTGCAACCAAGCAATCAGGATCTGTACATCAAGAATACCAACAACTCGGTGGCAAATCTCGACACGAACAAGATGTACGATAAGCGTGATCTTTACAGCATTGCGGGAAGTGAGATCTACAACAACCCGCAGTTCGAAGCGTCCCCGGTGATGTCGCACAAGAAGCTAGCGGTGACGACACACTCAAGTCATCATCATCATCACGGTCATGGCAAGAAACCTCCAATATCTAATGGAGCAGGAGGAAGAGCACCAGCAGTAGCTGCGATGTCCCTCACCGCCTCATCCAGCAAGCGTCGCCAGGAGGTACTGGATCAGTACGCGAACGTGAAACCAATGAAGCTGCGTAATATCAACCAGATGCCGGACATGGTGTACGAAGCACTTGCCATGGATCAGCGAAAGATCCGTTCGTGGTCAGAACGTCATGCTGATCGGTTGATGCCACAGATGGAATCGTTGGACTATAATGTCGACTCGTCGGATAGCCGCTTCAGCAGCATCGATCGCCACGAGCGCTACCGGAACGAGAAGTTCTTTCACGACTTTCTAAACTCGGACCAAGAGTGCAATACGCTCGGGAACCGGTCGGGGAAGAATTCCTACAGCAAGTACCAGCCCGACTCGCCGATCTACTCGCGCAAATCGCCCCACTATCTGATCGTGGACTACGAGACGGATAGCTTGGAGCGCGTCACCTCCAAGACACCGATGAGCTTCAACACCTCCACGACGAACAGCAGCGATCTGGGTTCGCAACCGTCACCGTCGCTCAGCACCGCGCTCCCGCTCGAGGAGGAAGTCGAGATACGCAATGCCATATACGATCGGGTGGAGGGTTTTAGAAAGGATACTGACACGATCAAGACGGAACGCGAAGCCGTCAGTATCCTGTCCGATGAGTATGAAGTCGTTCCGCAGGCTTCGTCGCTGGTCCCGGGGCAGCACGATACGGCACCGGCCAATGCGAGTGGCAAGACGAAGAAGAAGGTACCGAAGATCAAGTGTGACACGCCATTTCAGGGCAGCATCACGATCGAGGTGGAACACAGTCCCGACGATTGCGATCTGTCGGCGACGGACAGCGATCAGTTCGAGCCGGACACACTGGACCGGAAGCCGAAGAAAAATGGACAGTCGAAGGCCGCCGTTAGCCGGCATCGAAGCAATGTTTGGGAGAGCGAACGGGGACGCAGCGGATGTAGTGTGGTTGAGTCGAATCTAACCTCGCTGCCGGCGGATTTAAATAGCCACTTTGTGCTGAAGTCTACTGGATCGTTCAAGCACGAGACAAGCTTTGGTAGCTTGAGGGAGATCTATGAGTCGAAGAACCCAAAAGCCACTGGTCCGGCGGTTATTCGGAGTTCGCTCAGTAACCTGTCCGAGTTGGATGTAAAGTCGGGAAAATTGCTTACGCTCGAGACGAGACACTCGCGCCGTCAACGTACGAATGTCGGGGATGCGATGATACCGGCACCGAAGTTAGTACCGCCAGATTTGATCCCACCGGAAAATGCGCGCCAGGCCACCCTGTACGATCATCCACGGTTGCAGCTGAAGAAGGTGGAAGACTATGGTATTGCACCGAAGAATCTCGCCTGCTGGAGCAATAGCGAGAAGCTGTCCAACCCACCGACGGGACCGGCACCGAAGCCAAACTTCTGCACCAGCAGCGAGAACTACGAATCGATCAACAGTTTTACGGCGGAAAGTGACTCCACTCAGTTCACGGGTATTTCGGACAACGATCGGACAGCGTCCGGTGGCAGCAATAGCAATAGCAGCAGTACGGGCAAGAATCGTAGCTCGAAGGGTAAGCTTCCCAACTACAGCCACGTTCACAAGAACCCGGCAGATCAGTCGCTTTACATCACTGAGAAGTCGGAGTACGCGAGGATCGACGAGAAGCAAAGCTCACCGGAGGAGTTGAGTGGAATTTTGGAAAGCTACATGACGCTCGGTGAGATGAATAGCAAGAATTTCCTGCAGCAGGTGGACAGTAAGATATACGACCTGCGTACACGACAATCGCAGCAGCAGCAACAGCAGCAGCAGGTGATGAGTAAAGCCAAGTTTATCGAGGACATCGACAAGATCGAAGTACTGTCGACGAAAACTCTCTCCAACTACAGCTATCCGATCAACCGGAACGGACCGTCGATCAATCCGAAGGATGGCGAAGATGAGAAGCCATCCATCTACGACATCAGTGCACCGATGCCGATCGGAAGCCCGGGTTCTGGTTCGCCCACCACGACGAAAGTGTTCCGGGTGGAGTTGAACCAATCCTCCAACGGTATGCAGATCGCCATGGGACTGCGGGATCGCGTGAAAAAGTCGAAAGATTTAAAGAACGCATGGAAAAAGTTCATCGGCATAGCTACGGCCAAGTTCAATGGGAAGACGGGTGAACAAGATCTGGAGAAGACGTCCGATTCGTCGGATATTCTCGAAAAGGACGAAGGTATATCGTCGCTGATCGATGACTCGTCCGGTAGTGGTGCTTACGGTTCGCACTACCAGCAGCAGCAGGCGCTACGTCCTCATCATCATCACCATCGGAAACGTATGGGACAGGGACCATCGGTAGAGGACGGCGAAAAGCCAACGACCTCGCGCAACATTACGATCGTGCGCAGCAATTCGCGTTCGAGCACTAAGGAGCAGGACAGTGGCTACATGAGTGCTGATTCGAGCGAATCCAAGCTGAATGGTAAGAAGATCTACGAGCGATTCAACTTTAGCTCCCAATCGCCGGATGGGCCCGGTGCAGATGGGCCAATCCTCGAGGAAAACAAGTACGAGATATGTGCTCTTCAGGAATCGAACGAAAAGGCACCAGGAACGCCGGAGGCACTCGGTACCAATCGTAGCGGTTCGTCTACGGGTGGATCTTCTGCGGCTGGCTCGCGCTCAGACAAATCGATCACCCGTCCCCGCTCGCCTCCTCCACCACTTCCTCCACCGAATCCACCACCACCTCCACCACCTACGGCTACCATTCCGACGAAGAAACTCTCCGCCTCACCGGGAATGATGCACGTGAAGGTGATCGAAAAGCCCCACAGTAAACCACCACCACCACCGTCACCACCTTCCACTTCCCCGCCCTCCTCATCCTTGACGACAATTGCACGGACGGTGACCATTAACCGGGCGGAGATGGAAGCGGGTCCATCGCACCAAAGGCTCCAAGCGCCGAATGGTGTGTTCTTCAACACCACCGATGCAATCAGCGTTCGCGTGTACTCGTCCGATGATGAGAAGTTTGAGGGTAGTGACGATGCGTCCTGCATCTCGGATGAGGACGATCTCGACTCACACCTGGACGACATCTCCGAGTCTGGGGCGGAGAGTGTCGAGACGCATTCGGTGTTCTTCAAGAACATACGCAAACCGGCGCATCTGACGGTTGCACCGAGTGCTGATCGTGCAATGGCTGCCGCCGTTCATTAGGAACTGGCCTTGTGTACATGGAACTCTTATCTATCCCATCCTCGTTGTGCAATAATGCTGTGCTTTTTCTTAGGTTTAGTTTTATCCTTTGCTACAGTTCATCCATAGTAAGTAAGACCGAGGCTTAAATGTCCTCCAAACTCTAGGCAAGTTCTGTACATTATATTCGACCCGTGGACACATCCATTTTGGGGTCGCACACCGTTCGAGATTATTGAGTTATTGTACCTCCACAAGTATTGTGCTTATCCTTGTGTCTGCGCTCGCTTCCTTCGCAACAGGCGTGCAGTGCCGACGTTGGATAGCCGTGTAGGTTAGCAACTTTTAGCGTGTAGGGATGTTCTAGCTTAGATAGACAAATCAGTGGCAACTGTGCAATTTGTTTTTAGGGTTAGTTAATAGCGGAATATTTATTTATGAACAGCGTGTGCGCGTGTGTGTGCGAATGGAATGGTGCTTTTAAGGTTTGAATGTGTGTGAGTGTGGTTTGTTTTTGATGCGCTTAACTACTGTTGAGTTTTTCTGCTACTGCTACATTTTCGCTTTGTTGTCATGTGTTTAGTTATATTTGTGTTTTGTTTTGCTTTTTATTTCTTGTTTTTTCAACATTTTATTATGTTTCCTTTTTTTTAATGTTTTTGTTTTGTTGTGTTTTAATCCGTTTAATTTTTGCCCTCAATTTTTCTTTTCAAATTACAAGCGAAAATGTAGTTCGTTAGCATCGAATGTGATAATGCGCTTTTGCAATAAATGGCAATAATAGATTGTTAGGAATTTTTGTTTTTTTTTCTTCTTACATTTAACCCTTCCGTAAGGAAATCGCGTAATTGTACGACGGAACCATCCCGTGTGGCCGTCTGCATTACACACACTAGGCCGGATATGTGCAATAAAATACAACAATCCGTGTTAAGGCATTTAGTTTAAGGCAAACGTTTGTACACAAGACAAAAAGGGGAAAGATGCAATACAACCTAAAAGTCGAGCATTAGTGTATTAACGGTTATGTTTAGCAAATTTATTGTAGCATCTATCGATCTACGGTATGGTAGTTGTAGCTTACATCACGGCTATAATACCAAATATGGCTTACACACTACTTTTCTACACCTAGTATTAACGTGCATCCACGTAGGGAAGTGGCCGTAGCGTTAGGATACGGTTTGCAAGTAAGTTTTAACCCGTGTTCGTGTTTAATGTACTAAGATACAATTGCAAATAACGCCAGATGGCCACATTGCTTACAACCGATGCTCATGAAAAGGAGACTTTCGGGCGACGTTAGCTTCATAAGTACCTGCCAAAAAAAAAAACGTTAAAATGTTAGGAACCAAGGAAACACGTTCACAACCAAGGCGTTACCATGGTTTCCCTAACGGATAGCGAATAGCGAAATTAGTAATTAAGCCTGTTAGAGCAGTCTTTATCTAACACGTATTTATTCGAAACTATTTGTGTAGCTTTCTTAGCAAAATTTCTTGTTAGCATATTTCGTGTGTTTGTTTACAGACTGTTCCATTCGTTCATTTCTATTGCGCTGTTAATGCGTTGGTAATATTATTGCAAGCAAAACAGTCCTTTATTATTGGTTAAGATATGCATTATCATTATATAGTATAAACATTTCCAGCTATTTTTTCACTGCTAGCTCCGCTAAGACATGCAATTTAATTTAATGGAGAGGTGAAAGACACGTGTTAAATAGAGTCGTTCCCGCTAATTCTTAAGTTTATGCAAAAAAAAAATGCCTGAAGTTGCTCATCACGTTCGACGTTCGTAAGTGTTTGGGGCTGTGTACAGTACTGGGTCCCTGGAGAACGAACGAAAGTGCAGTAAATGTTATTTTTTTTCATTTTTTTTTTTGGTTATTTAAAACAATCGACCAGTTTGTGTTTTAGCGTAAAACCTTCCCCCATATGACTGTAATGAATTTTATGCAACTGAAACGAATAAAGAGTTGTTTTTAATTATAAAATGTTTTATTATTTACGATAAACGATGTACCGATGACGATACAAAGCCGCTTGCTTCGGGTGTGTTTTGAATTTTACATTTATTTATCTTATTTTTTGTTATATCCTTATTTTATTCGCACTATACCTTGGGCTTCTTTGGTAACGACCCAAACGCCGATATGACGGTCCCCTTCGTTCCGGTAGCCGTCGTTGTCAGCGTTTGCTGTATGATACCGGCCGGTTTCAAGGCATTCACCATCGCGACGGCAGCTGCCGCTCCCAGCATACCAGGTGCCGCACCCAACACACCCGGTTGATCCCATTTGGATTTTCGCTTTTTCGACTCGTCCGGATCGACCCGCTTGACGCCCGTTTGTATTTCCGTTTTCGTCGCTTCCTTGCGTGCCTTTTCCACCTTTTCCATCTCGACCTTTTGTGCCTTCGCTAGCTCTTCGTAGTACGACTCCTTGCCCCATTGGAAGGGATCAAATATTTCGGGCGAATAGTTTGTGCCCAGCTCGTTTATGTCGCAGAAATGGATCAATTTTTCGTAGATGCTTGGATTGCGGAACTCTTTCCGCTCCTGTATGATGCGGTTTGTGTCCATGTTGGAGTTTTTCATCCGTTCGTACAGTGCGGCTATCTTGTCCTGCAGCTCCTGCGAACACTTGCCCTTCGGTTCGGGTGGCAAACTGAAACCGTACAGCTTCGCACGGTCGATCTTTTCCGGCGAAGGGCTTCGTTGTGGTTCTGGTTCGTGTTCCGAATGGACAGCCTCCTCCGGGTCGCTGTGGGCCGGTGAGTTGTTTTCCTCGTCCGTATCCACTATCGTATCGTCAATGTAGCTAACGAGCCGGAGTGCTTTCTTGCGTGGTGGTCCGGGTGTTCCGTTGTCGCTAGCACCGCTTGGTTCTGCCGATTTGAACGGAAGGCTTGCGATGTTGCCGAGCGTGACGGGTGTTCCAGAGCTCTCGGACATTTCCCGCAGAGGTGTTTGCTGGCGGGAACGAATCTGCAAAAGAAGGTCAAGAATGTTAGACTCACTTACTGAAACACTTTTTGGCAAATTTGGGAACCAACCTGTGATACGGAACTTCCTCCATCCGATTGCGGTGAATCATTGTCTGAACGACGATCTTCTTCATTTTCCGAATCCGTATACGTAGCAGTAAGTGATGCGAGTGCTGAATTTTTCGAACTCATAATGGAAACTTAATTTTAAACACTTTTTAGTGGAGTTTTAGATGAAAATTTACGGAATGGTGCGCTTGCACGCGAATGTTTCCTGTTTGTTTTGTTTATATTGTATTTTGACAGTACGGCGAGAATTGAAGGCGGAGCTCTACAACAGTCATTGTAGGTTTATGTATTAGCTAAATGCTGATGGCGAAATTCAAAGATAAAATTTTAAATCGCTCATCATGCACATGAAACAATATTAATTTAGAATTATCCAATAGCATTAAAACTAAAGTAATAAAACAAAAATACAATTACAAATACTCTATACCATTTTTTACTATCTTTCATTTATTACATTTTGTTTTACCTCTTTTTTTTGCTTCACAGCTGGTTATCATCTGGGTGATATAGTTCCCCAATCAAACGGTATATATACGAAGGAGCATTCGAGCCACTGAAAAAGAAAACAGTCATTATTAAAACCCTAATTTCTATGACGCCGTATTTCCATTCATACTTATTCGTCACGAAGAGTGTCACCAGTTCCGGCGGTACGTAATCGAAGAGCGGATTGTAGGCTTTTGTGAACCGTGCCGCCAAGCTTTTGATTGGTAGAACTGCTTCCGTGTTGCCCAGTATGTTGAAGTCACCCTGTTCGTAATTGCACAAATGCACCGGTGTCAGCTTGTACGTAGGGGCCAGCACAATCACGGGTACGGAAAAGTGTTTCGCCGATAGTGCCAAGCTGTATGTTCCACAAACCGCCTGTAGTCCACCGTTCGCCAGTACCGAATGCGTACCGATAATGATCTTATTGATACGGGACATGATTGCAAAAATGGCCGCATCGGATATGAGTGTCGTTTGGATCTTTGCGCGTCCAAGATTGGCCGCCAGTTGCTGACCTCTACAATCTGGTGCACACTCCACCACAACCACTTCGATGGGCCGAGTTTCGGCGGCTTTGCGAAGAAATTTTTCTACCGCACGCGAGTACCCGATCGTCATGATCAGTTCCGCCGAATGAATGTGTTCTACTGCCTGGGTAGATATGCTACCGCCCGTCGTTTCCAGTTCGGTTTCTATTTCCGACAAATGATCCATTAGAGCGTTCTTGAGCCCCGGCATCGGCTTCGAGTAATCGTCCCGCTCCGGATCAGCCGCTTGTGTTACGAGTTTGTGCAGTGAAAGTATGCTTTGACCGTCGTCAAAGTGTACCACACGGACGGAGTCATACTCCTCACGCACGATTTTCATTACACGACGGATAGTGTTCGCTACGACGATATCATGCGGAAGAGCTTCGGCTAGAAAGCTACCCTGGCCTCGAATCAACGTCAGTAGTTCTTCGGCCGTGTTCCACGATTCCTTCGCCACGAGATCCATCAACAACTGTAGTGTTTTCGAAGCGAGCTTGAGGGATCCGAAAATTTTCCTACAAAACGCGAGATTACACGGATTACAACACGTGACTAGGAAGAAAGATAAAAACTTACCGCAAACGAACATCCTGGACAAATTCCACAATACCTTGAGTTGGCAGGACAGCCGTACTTTTCCCTAATTCTTTCATTTTCTGTACGCACTGTTTATGATGCCCGTAATCTGCGAAATTGTGATTTTTGTTGACGTTTCGAAGCAGCATAAAGGCAATGCTACACGGCGCAATGTTTAACCAGATTCTAAACTGTCAACACAAATGTCACAACATTGAGCCGTGCGCACGCTGCTTCAGTTTGCTCTTGCGTCTCAAATTCATAACAAAACACAAAGAAAACAATCGTTCATTTTTGTAGCAGTTCCATTTGCGTGCAATTATAAATTAGAAAAGTGCTTGGGACGATTAAATAACATACAGATAGAGAAATACGAACAATACTGTTGAACACCTTGTGAATCAGTGTCGTACCGCGAAACGGAGCAAAAGGAAAATGTCCGCTTCAGGTCCAACATCGTTGATATCGACAGCTGGTGATGAATCGTTCGATTTCCTGTTCAAAATCGTACTGATCGGGGACTGTGGCACCGGCAAGACATGTATCGTGCAGAGATTCAAATCTGGCAACTTTATCGAAAGCCACGGCAACACGATCGGTGTCGACTTCTCGATGAAAGCCGTGTCTGTCGATGGGAAGAAGGTTAAGGTAAGATAAGAACGGGCAACGCTAATCCCGCTAGGGGATAACAAAGGCCAAAGGGCAGTACAGGCCACAATAACACGCATCTTCTAATTCGCAATTCACTTTATTTCAGCTGCAAATATGGGATACAGCCGGTCAGGAGCGTTTTCGTACCATCACGCAAAGCTACTACCGTTCGGCTAACGGCGTATTAATTGGTTCGTATATCTATGAAAAACGTTGCAGAAACAGGTGTCAGTGGTTCGGTAGTTTAATGGTTCGAATTTTTTACATTTTACAGTGTACGACATCACCAAACGATCGTCCTTTCTCAGTTTGCAGCGATGGATTGACGAGGTGCGAAGGTACACGGCCTCGAACGTGATGATATTCGTGATAGGCAACAAATCCGACCTGGATTCAATACGGGAGGTAGAGTTTTCCGAAGCCCAAAACCTGTGCCAGTACATCCCCGAGGTGATGTTTGTGATGGAAACATCGGCAAAAGACAATCGTTGCATCGAGGACGCATTTATGACGCTGGCAACCGAACTAAAGGTCCGACAGCTTGCTAACTGCCTAATCTTTGTTTGTAATTACACAATACCTCATTATTTATTTTTTGTTTTTATTACAGCGACGCCACGACGGAATAAATGCGTCCGAGGAGGAGGAAGGTATAACGCTGGGTCAGAGTAAAAGCTTATCTACAAACTCGTGCAACGCGCTGTGCAATTTATCGTGAAGAAGTACGTCCCCGAACGAAGCTACTGATACCTGGCCAAAGCCAAAGGACCATTGCGAACATCAAGAACAACTGTTTAACAGCGAAAGCGCGAAGAAAAGTAGAAACAGTAATCCTCCCCATAATTTGACCCATTGGTTACGAAGTACGCCACTGTTTTCAAATGCCATTGTCCTAAGCAATTGAGCAGCATGCTAAGAAAATGTTGCGCTAGTACGTAAGGTACGTTAGACTAAAATCTGGTGCTCGATGGCGTTATTTTAAATCTCTCCCTATAACCCTTTCCTAGTGCACACGTCATTGAATGACGGTGGTGCCATTTTCCTGTACATAATTGGCACGAGATACATGTTTGTTAACTAATTTCTAATCCATAGAAAGGTGTGTACGAGCAATGCACTTCCATGGCATTGAATTAACGTAAGTTTTTCTTTTCGACTGTCCGATTCTCGAACAACCAGACTGAGGGTTGGTGAGCGCTGAGTGAAGCTGCTAAGCTGCGAAAACATAAAACTCGATGAAATATTTTATACGATCTATTTATTTATTCGAGCAACATTAGATGGAACTATTTTAGATCGAAACAGCTGTGTAAATATAATGCTATTTTAACTTTCCCATTCGTCGGTAGAAAGTCGATGATTTTACGCTGTGAGAAAGCATCCTGGCGGTGTGCATAAACCGTGTTTTAGAAGATCAATTGCACCGCATGGTTTTTGTAATCGCTGATGACAATCTCCCAGTCATTGCTGACACAAATGCCCGAAATCCAGTTAAACTTCCCCGCGGAGTCACCACGCGATCCGAGCGCGGTAACAAACTGTCCGTTCGGGCGATAGACTAAAACCTTCGCATTGCCACCATCACCGACGAGGATAAATCCGGCCGGATCTACACCGATCACCTCCGGATACTGGAACTGGCCGTTGATCGTGCCGGTTTGACCGAACTCTAGCAACTGTTCGCCGTACTTGTTGAACAGCTTTACCCTCCGGTTGCCAGCATCCAGTACCAGTATGGAGTCTTTCTGCACAGCAATGTCGGTGGGATTCTTGAGGTCAACCATGCGGGACGATATTTTCGATTGCGTTGCCTTCACGAGTTGATCTTTCGTAAGGCGTCCGAATTGGGAGTGGGCCTTACCATCGCTGGTACTGAGACACTGGCCGCACACGTTTGGAGATAATGATACATTAAAAACGTTTAACATATTGCCGATTTTATTGCTACTCTCACCTGTATTCTATCGTTTCCAGTGTCGCACACGAAGATGGCATCACTCGAAGAGAAAGCGATCCCTTCCGGTGATCTACGAATGTTTTGAAGGAACGTTATTATAACTTCAAAGATAAAAAAGTTCAGTAGCGCTTACCTTAATTGTCCAGCTTGATCACCCTTGGAGCACAGTTTTCGAATGAGCTGACCCTCCTGGGAGAACACAAAGATGCAGTGTTTCCACTTATCCGTCACAAACAGTTCCCTCCGATCCGGATCGAACGTGATACACTGTGGATAGCTCAACTCCTCGTGCGATATCTTCTGCACTATGTTACCATTGGTTCTGAAAATAATGTTTTACTGGCATTAGTAAGCTCAGCTTAAGCCATTTCCACTCCATGTACACACTTATCTATTCCAAAAACGACACGACATTCGGATCCAGCGACGTAAAGAAGTGGCTTTTCCAGTCCTTCATGATTCCAGGGTGCAAATCCAACACCGGTCGGTCGCTGGCAGTGATTCCAGAGCAGTCTAGGTTTGTAAACGTGACTTCTGAAATTGGTAAAGCCCGATCTTGACTTAGTTTACGCCTTTTTAGACCGAACAGGTTACTGACAACGTACTTGTAAAATTGAATTACCGATGCCTCTGATGAGTTCGGATGTAGCTGATGCTTGACCGAAGGTTTTACACTCGTACTAGGCTTAACGATCGATACTGGTGTGGTGTCAAAAATTGATTCCACTTTCAACTTTTCCTGTGGAAGATAATGTTCACTATTGTAAAGCATTTTCTTTAAGCAACGATTAAGTCCGATACTACCCGATTGAAAGTGACACGCTCGCGACCCCACATTGACACCTCCTCCAGTATGATCGACATGTCCTTGTGCAGCTTTAGGTACACCTGGACCGGATCCAATGATCCCACGATCGGGCGCCCAATCGATACCATCAGTTGATCAATTTTCGCCCTGACCACTTCGTGCGAACAAACCGCATCGTTTAGTATTCCTTGCGATGAGTCTTCGGGTGTATGTGGGTGTGTGTGTGTGCAGAGTTTGTTTTGCGTTACCCATTTATGTTGATTTCGCGTAGACGGTCAACCAGTGGCTCACCGGACAGATACCGGACGTGACATATTTGGTCCGTTATTGTTTTGTCCATCCGTTCGTACGTGAAACGAAAATGCAAAACGGAAAAAGAGAGCACTAATAAGCTAAAGCAGAGTAGAACGTGCAGTGCATCGGTAAGGGACGCGTCAAGCTAAAAGCGACTAAAGCGATCGAATTCCGGTAGCTGCCGCATAAATGTATGGGCGGAGAATTTGCAAAAGAAAGTACGATCAATTTCACCTAATAGCTGCGTTTGTTGCTGTTGAAGGGCGAGGATTTTGTCGCGAAAACAGTCCCTTATCTCGTCGTTGATCTCGGCGAAGCGGCTCTGAAAGCATCAATCAAATGGGATAATGGTTAGTGACATCTATTTGCATAAATGATTTTTCTGTTGTCTGGTGCTAATGAGTTGATATTCCGAGCAAGAGCTTTCATTGGCATGCGGTTGGTGAGAACGGTAGCAGAATGTTTAATTGAAGGAAGTCAACTTCGACATGGTTAATACTTTATAAATGACTAATTTTAGTAAGTCTCCATATAAATTAATTGAAAGTTTTCTGTATAACAACACGAGAGGCTTGCCACTTGAGCTTAATATTCAAACATTGCTCTACATATATGTCAAATATTTCACCCAGAATCTTCACCCACGTGCACTGAACTTCAATCAGCCAGCCCGCGGAACGGTTAATATTTAGCTTAAACTTAACCTCATTTATCAGCGGCCATATTGCACCGCATGCAGACTGTCCAAAAATTTTAACATTCTACCCCATCCGGACGCATTGATCCGTTTTGCATTGATCACCACAATTTCACCACAACACAATCGATCGACCAAACTTTCGTTTGGTGTTTGGCAACTTTTCCCTCATCGACGCAACGGCATGGCGCACAGTGTACGTCCGGGGGCAATACTTTGCATTCGCAATGAACCATCAAACGCAACCATAAGCAGTGACCCCCCCCCCCGCCCTTTTCGGTACACATCGATCGAGCAAAATCAAACAGGCGATAGATTAACCGCCATTTGCGAATGCAGCGCACGTGCGCCGCTGTCAAATAATGTGGCGACCCACGTGCTGCTCGGTCTCGCGCCAACATGGCCGCCGTTTGGATGGCGTTTTAAAACTCACTCATTGATCAACTACGAAGGAAAGTTAATTTCTTCCAATTAAATAACCATGCGCTTGGCAGTGCGTGCACCTGTGATAACGACGGTTTGTGCACAAAATACGCTCGTATCGTACCAACAAAACCTTCACACAAATCCGTCAATCGGATCCGCCCGTCCGCAAACAAACTTTCTTCGTTCGGGCGAGGTCGTTGCAGATTTAAAAAGATAGAGCGCTTCGTATGCAATGCAATCGGCACCGTTTGCCGCCTGCTGCTCGATCGAATGATAAGACAAGATTTTTGTCATCCGCTTGTGACCTTATTTTCACTCTCGATCACAAGAAATGGCGTGCAGCCGTTCGTGTGTGCGCTTTTGCTCGTCATATACATTTATGTCCTCCCCTTATTCGCAAACCATTTTGTCCTCCTTCCAGGGCACGTCCAAGCAATATACGGCTCAACGTTGTCTGAATGCCACTGGGAACGATGTAATTTTTGGTCGGGCTCGGGTATCACGGAAGTATTAGACGTCGGGAGTGTGAGCTTTGATTGCCAAACCTCACACACAGTCGCCCTTGGGCACGAATGAGGTGTGGACCTGCTTGATTGTTGTGCTAACTTTACTTACCTTATATTCGATCATTTTATGATCCAATTTTTCGATGGCCGACTTTAGCTGACCCTCCAGCTGTCCAACTTGGCGCCCCAGCTCGTCCACGTGCGCGAGCCAACAGATTGCGCACAGCATCTGCAAACGAAAACGAGAATGGCGTGCGTTTACTTTTTGGTCCCGTGTGCCTGTTCTCGTTTCTGTTATCAATTTATTTTGCTTATTTTGTTGTTTTCCACAACACCGGCACGCGAGAACTTGTTTTCTGTGGCATTTTCTTCGAATGGTTTGCTGAAAGTGTTTTGCAAACCAATTTCGGAATGCCTTTTTCAGGACAATCCGAAATCGAGCAATTAAGTTCGTGCGGGATGGCATTCGTGCTTTTGGTTGGAATTGAAGCATGTTTTGGTGTAATTTTCTTTTGGGTTTAGTTAATTTTATTTATAATTACACCCGTTGCAAAATACGTAACTGTGTTTGTACTTCCATGAAAGTTATTTTAAACTTCGAGAAATGGAAATATATAAGTGGAAAAAGACAGTTAATAATTGACACAAAAAAATAATTAATTAAATAAACAAATAATAAGGTAACTAAATAAATACAAAATGGCAGAGAATCAGGCTTAGCAATAATGTAGCTAAATACTCATAATATAAAAGAACGTCTAAAACATGGTGAAGTAAACCTACAGCTAACAACTCACCGACATACAGTGATCACATTTGTGCAGAGACGTCTCGGACACGGTTTGGCACTTGGAGCACTGTAACGTTGGGGCTAGATTCTGCAATAAAATAAAAAAAATGAATGCAACACTATCAAAAACCAAGAACAGCTAGGAGCAACATGAATCAACATTCTGGTTTGAAATTGCTTTGCAATGCTTGATAAGCGAAGAATGTTTTGCCATCTTGACTGGAAGCAACACTGATAAGTGACCAATTAATAGATGGTCAACATAATGTGATGTGATAAGATGCGCTTGGGTACACGCGTGTACGTGCGTACATTTTCCAACTGATAGCTTCCGACGGGTGTACGGACAAGGGACGAGGGACGGGATGGTGCTGGGTTCATCATGTGCAGCATGTTGTCGATGTGCAGGTTCGACGGCAGGACGGTTAGATCCGGATCCTTCAGAAGCTGCTTAGAGCCACAGGTAATACATCCGACGTAGGCTGTGGAGATGTGATAAGGCACGGTAAAGTTACTATACTCTGTGGAGTACGGAGTACCTTAAGAATGCTTACTCTTGTCCTCTTGCTTATGAAGACTGTCTTCCAAACAGTCCAGACAAAACGTATGCTGACAGTTGAGCATCTTCGGAACGCTCAGACGAAGCTCACAAAGTCCACAGATCAGAAGTTGCTCGATGGTTTTAGACATGTGATCACTGGTGTAAGTTGAAGAAAATCATTCTCTTAAGTTTCTGCTGTGTCAAAAATTGACTCCATTGAACTCACCGCCTGTGACTGGTGTCGTAGGAATTCCTGTACGAGGAGCCTTCTGGATGTCGATTCCTGCTCGGTACCGCCATTGGCGGACTTCTCGCGGTATCATCGTAGGAAATCAGGCGACTACTACGTATCGAACGGCTCATACTGTGTTTCAGCAACCAATATACTTCACTGGACACTTGGGAACAATCAAAACGATGCACTCTGGGCTACACGGCACAAACGATACTGAACACCAACGGGGCAGGAACTCCAGCCAAAGAGGAAACTTCACCGTTTGATTGGCGATCCGATACAGCACGTTATCTGGAGAAACATTCATTGTTTTGTCGATACGTCCTCAGCAGATATCAAGGGTATTCCACCGACATCCCGTGCTGACACACTGCTCGTATGTCCAGACTGTTTTAATTTGCTTCCATTTAATGGTTGATACTTTTTTACGTTTTGTACGTAAAAGCATCCACAAGTTACACAAATTAAATCAACTCAAATGCATTGATTTAAATGTGCTGAAATGCGCAAACCCTGTTTGCCGGTTTCACTTATCAATCAACCCACAAAGTGAAGCCCTTGCAAACTGCGCCAGCCAACGCAAAGGATTCTTGGTTCGCTCTCTTTCGCAGCGGCATCATTCTCACTGGCGCGTTTGAAGATGCACCAACCGATGATCTTCAACCGGCCAGGTTTGCCAGGTGTCGTGCATCTTCCGTGTCGCACGGGAGAAGTGATACCGGAGGCTTTAGGGCATACAATCATGGTACCCTAACCGGTCCGTAGCACCGCTTGCCGTCCGCATACGTTCGTCGCTTCGGTTCATTTCGTTCGATCGTTCGTTTCCACCACCTTCGGACATCACCACCTTTTGCCCATCTCTCCCGCCGGGGGTTGGACCGATTCGCACACAGTGCCATTGCCTTGCGGATCGCCACTTAAACTCTTTTTTCCCGCCGTGACGCGCTTTAGTCGAGCTCGGAGCGCATAGCGAAGCGGTACGCAAGTACGCGGTTACTTGCGGCACAGTTTGTGGTTTTTCGGTGCGTTCGTATATATGTTTGATGTTCGTCGTGATATCGTGGTTTTTATTTTTTTGTTGTTGGTTTTGTGTGCTACCGGAATCGAACCGATCGTTTCTGCTCGGTTTGAGTGTTTGCCTGGTCTGGTTGGCGTATTGTTCGGGTTGTGCGGGAAGTAATCCGTCGGCGTGCAAATAGATGGTGCCTAATTTGTGTGATGAACCTCGCGTGTGTAAACGTGTGATCGCGAATAATTGAATTGAATGTTTGCCCAGGAGACGGTGTGACACAATTTGACTTGAACAGCTTGGTTTTTTCATAAATCCATTCAGCAACAGTATACGCTCCGTTAGTGCTGATGGGATGAGTGAGAATTTCTGGAGGTAGTATCAGTTTCACATGGTGACCCAGTTAAGCAAAGACCTACGACAAAGTGTGAGAGTGTGCCCGTGATATCGTAATTTCCGTCTGTTTAGAAGAGTGTTTGACCAGATCCAACAAGTAAAGCAAGTGGGCCAACGCATAGAAAAGCTGTCTGCTGATAACGCCCGACACATCCTCGAAGGAAGAAAGTGTAAGTGATCTCTTCCTACGATGATCTACGCTTTATCGCGGAGGGGCTCGGGAAATTCCGTGGACAGTATGAAAGTTGCTAGGTGGAATCTTCCCACTCCCGTATCGTGTTGCATTAACCGGATAAAGCTATATTCCAACTTTAAAAGCGTATCTTGCTCGACAAACCTAACCATACATACCGAGACCCCATCGGGGATTTTCCCTATTTTAGACGACGCATTTCCAATCACAACATCCAGTTCCTGATCTGATTCGCACAGTTTTTCCAACCGACGCGACCGTTCGGGGTGAAAAATTGCAACCAGCATCGCTTAGTACAAGCGTGTGCGCACAGTTTTCCTATTGCACACTTTGTCCGGCATCTGGAGAATCTAGTCCTCCCGACATTGCTCCGGATCTGGTGCACAACGAGAGTGAAACCGATGTCGGCCATCGTCATCATCATCGTCAGCCGAGTGTCGCTTTCGTTCGCTCGATTGTGATCACGGGTGAAAATGGTCAGTTTGCACGATGCCCAGAACCGCACACATACATATCGTTAGGTCATAACGTTGGCGGGTTGACGTTTGTGTTGGGCTTAGCGGGTGCTTCCGTCCTACGAGGTGTTGAAGTCTATTGTTACTAAAATGGTTTTGTTTGTTTTGGAATGCATTCTAAAGTGTATTTTTGTATGTTTGTTTGATATTTTCTATGATTATGGTATTTTGTTCTTGTGTTTCTTTGCTCGTTGCACTTTGTTGCCTTAAACCATTTGTTAACCATGTAAAAGTAAAAATAATGTGAATAATCGAAATTTAAATAATTTATACATTTTTTAGAAAATTCGTTAAAAAATAATAAATAAACCAAAACAGATATTCAAAGATTTAAAAAACATTAAAAAGAATCGAAAAACATACAAAAATATCAATAAATCATAAAAAATAGTTTCAATACTTATCATAACATGTTGAAAGTGACTTATACGGCAAGGAAAAAATAATCCTACCATCAAACATTTCTTCGTTTAAAGAGGGAAATTAAGGCTTTTTTTCGGAATGCAATAAATCAACCTGCAACAAGACGGCAACAAACGGGGATGCACGTAAAGTGGGTTTTCTCTCCGTACCTCCGCAGCGACGCACATGGCCGCAAGTGCAAGTGCAATGAGGCTGCGAAATGAAACACAGCAGCAACGAAAAGAAAGAAAGAAAGAAAGAAAGAAAGAAAGAAGGAAGAAAAGAACACTCACAGACGCATGATCGGATCGTTGGAAAACTCGTTTCCGCCCCAATCCGGGCAGGCACACGCAACGCATCACCGCAGTGCGTCCTGGTCCGATGCAAGTCCGTCACTACCGGTAACTAGCAAGTACCGCATGCGTTCCATGTCTCTACCACACCGCACCACACCTGGGTTCCGGCTTCCGGCGATAGTCTGGCCGGTGTTTGGGTCGTTAGTCACTTTCCTTTGATTTGCGTTTCGTTCGGTGGAAACCTTGACCCAACTTTGGCTGCTAGTTGATCCAGTGACTCCGGGGAGGTGGCGCTGTACGCACAAACACACCAGGAAAAAAAAAAACATTAAGACACCGTAGATGATCATGATCATGAACCAAAGCCGGCGCTCGGTTCGGGATGCACCAAAACGTCACGTTCGTGACCGTTTGAGACGAATGCGTGAAAGTGAGTCCCTCCCCGTTGGGCTGTCGAATTGCACTCCGGAAATTTGTGCGTGTGCCAGATGATGTGCGGGTCATTGCGCCCGATTTGGTGCTAATGTTTGCCTCATTAGCGTGTGCCGCATCGGTTAAGGGGAAGATTTTGTCCTCCATACGGCACGGGATACGTGCTGCGGTTTCGCTAGATGAGTGCTGCATCGCTGCTTAATCAATTAAATGTGCAACTGCAGCTCGCTGCACCGGAGCGATAGAACTGCATCTGTGGATAATTATTTACGATGATTGGGGTGCGATTGGGTGTGCAAAGTGAAAACCTTCTCCGGGCACACTTCCAGCAAATTAGCTCATTAGGTTATGGTTTGTAGCTTGTTTAACATTATCAAGCAATATTTGTTTGTTGAAATACTTTTTTTTTTAAATAACGAACAGACATAAGGGAAAGAATAGCAGGGGATTCACTGAGAAATCGCAACTTTGTTTGCCTTTAAATACGCTTGTAAGCGATAATCGCTTCACGTACACTTATTGACACAGCAAGGGACGAAGCTTAAGAGGCGCAAAAAAAATCCCCCAACTCTCTCGAAGCTTATTCTCTTACTGTCTGCTTATTCTTCTTGTTTTCATCTCTTTGTACCCTCAAAGCTCGCATCCACCCAGGTGCATCATGGGTGCTCGCAGACCCTTTTTGCAATTTATCGTCCCATTTCATGCTCAATCGGATTAAATTGATATCGCTCGCGGGAGAAACACAACAATGCATCCCGTGACGGTGGTCGGTTTCACTTTTTTCGTCGCTTCTACGCTCGTTTAAAGCTTTCAAGCGTTCCCCAACCTGATACGACCCCGCGGCTGGCCATAGGGGAAGTACGGATGAAGATGAGTTCCTCTCCCGATATGGCAGTGTTGCACAGTGCACGCTGAGAACGTTGAAGTAGCGTGCGTACTCGGTGATAAATTCACCGAGCAAAATAAGAAGCTCATCACAAAATTGTCCCTAATTGATAGGCGCAGACGGAGCCAATTTATTGCACGGCAATAATACGCGGCAATTTTGGAGGCGAAAGTGTATAAAAATTATTAACTTCCGGCCCGGCAACGGTGCCCCGAAAGGAAAAATAAAACGATCCTCAGCAATGTGGCGACCAAGTTCAAGGTCGATACATGCTTTTGGGTGGAACGGGAACGGCTCATGTTTGGTACGATCGTACATCATACAAGTGCAACACGATCGGAGTGGATCGTTTTTTTTCTTCTGCTGCTTTTAAGCCAAAGCGTTATGCTTCCCCAAAGGGTACGGTGAAATTGTTGACCAAAAATAAAGAGGTCATGCAAGGAGTTATTGAGTGTTCGCCTCTCGACCGACCGGGTGTGCGTTGACGGCGGTCATTGCCTGTCATAGTGGCATTCGTCCTAAATTTCGAATTTCACCTCCAACGGTCACGGTAAAGTGTGTCACTTGCAGGATGTGCAGCACGGCCGTACAAGCAAGATAATTCTTCCACTGATCCAGAAGTTTACGCTCAATAGCGGGAGGGTTTTGTTGGTGGGGCAGGATTTTTATGTTTTTTTGCTGTTGTTGTTGTTAAAGGGGGAACCACCAAAAAGTAAGTAAAGAAAGCGGCACACGGTAAAGATGACCCGGAAAACGAAAGTGCCACTGGATGGTTGGTGTGTGTATGTGTCATAGATCATGCATCGAGGCACAGATGCAGCCGGAGCTGCTGAAAGGGAAAATGGAAGTTTTGCTGGTTGCTTGAAAGCGGCATCTCGTCCTGGACGTTTCGG
The DNA here is from genome assembly GCA_018908115.1 of Anopheles rivulorum. NCBI lineage: Eukaryota > Metazoa > Arthropoda > Insecta > Diptera > Culicidae > Anopheles > Anopheles rivulorum. The sequence continues at coordinate 16,330,499 of CM032178.1, forward strand.
TTCCAGGCGTACCGGCCCATACGGTACAGCACTGGGTGAACAGTAAGAAAAGAAACTTTCGTCTTCACTTTATCCAGCGGTCGGATTGTTTGGGGAGGACAAGAACATGAAGACATCGGCATCGGTACGCGTATCGTATCGTCTTCTTCGCTCGACTCAAACCTCTAGTCACACGTGCCTGGGAGCCTGGGAATGTAGGTTCTGGCCTGGGCGTTAGGTGACAGCGGTTTCGTTCGGCGAATCGTGACTGGAAAACTGGTTTTTCCGGACATATCCCACCGGTATACGGATCGGTATACGTAGCTGGCGTGACCGTGGTACGAGTTGAAGCTTTCAATGGCACTACTTCCACGGTCGGAAGCAAGCAGACCTGCGCGCTGCCAATAGACGATTATGTTTCGTTCGCGTGTTTCCGTTGAAAATCTGGTAGCACAAACACTAAACGGTGGAAGGTGTCCGCCAGATGTGCCAATAGCTCCCACACGGTATGATCAATGAGCTGGGCTGGTTTGGGGGGCGGACAGTTTGCACGTTAGCGGATAATTGAGTGCACAATTTACGGTTTGTTACGTGCAGATGAGTGGTGAGAACGGGATACGCAAACCGTAGACAAGATTTGTTCTGATGTAAGACGATGATTTAGGTGCATGGTGGTTGGTTGTTACGTTGCATTGGGGTATTCCTGTTTTCTCTAATATTTACGCATGATTTTTCTCTCTTTCCTCTCGCTAGTGCTTGTGGCTGATTGCAAGCGGAAAAAAAACCCGATTTCGTAATAAAAAACGCTTTCCACACGATGGAGATACGGTGGGTGTACAGTGTTCCGCTGCTGGTGCTACTAATTCTCGTCACCATACCGGCAGTTCGGGCGTCCGCGAAAGAACAAAACCAACCCGATCAGCTGGAAAACCGTCCCGGCACATCCCAGAGCAAACGGGATCCATCTTCTGCCGGGGTAGAAAGCGACACGCATCCCGATTCCGGTCACTTTCGATTGGCAGCCGACGAGCTAATTGGTGCGCGTGCGGCTGCGGAGTCGTCGCCCGCGTCCAAGAAGCGCCTGCTGGGCAAGGAAAGCAAAAAGTACCGGAAAAAGTACGTGTCCGACGATGATTATCGAAAATCGATGCCACACGCCGGCGACCAGCAGCCGGCAACGGCCGACAGTAGCGCGGAAAGGCAAACGAGTGGAACGGCCAAATCCAGCGAACCGCACAGCAGAAAGAAGCGCCTGATCTGGGTTACGGACGATGGTCGGCTAGCGCTGCCACCCGGTACGTCACTAACGATTGCGCCGACGATCGCGCTACCGTTTGTGCGCTATCCGCCGACCGGCTTTCTGTCCAACATCTCGATCAGCTTGCCCATAACGAGTGAGTAGTGGTGGCGGTTGCTGCAACCAGGCTTGTTTCTTGCAATCGTTTACACCGTCCCGATCTGTCCATTTCAGTTGACTTCGATAAGCTGGGCCTGACGGATAACCAGAATCCGCTCGGTGTGCTGCCGCCGCTGTTTGCACGATCGATGGGCCAGGCCGCCGGATCGGTGCTGGCGGACTACGTGTCGGACTACATGCGGCTCCAGAGACGGAAGCGTAGCGTACCCAGCTCGACGAGCGATCACTTCAAGATCACCACCAACCGGTTGGATGATGAGGATGGCGATCAGTCAGTGCCACAGCTTCCGGCAGAACATAAGCATGCGTTCCATGGTGGAGAACGGTAGGCACAAAGTCGTATATACCTTATGCTCATGAATAATTCGGAACCTCTTTGTTGTCTCTCTGCTATTGAACAGAGCGCTCCTGTACGTGGTGGTGGAAGATTTCATTGCAAACTTCGGACTGGATGGGAGAGCATGTATGCTTCGTGCCATATGTGAGGTCCATTCGAAATCTATCGAAAAGTTTGGCCTGATCGGGGAGATGCTGAAACTATTCTTCACGTAAGTGTTCCTTATTTCCCCGTTCTTTCTTTCACAGTTTACTAATAATCACCTTTACCAAACTCATCCGCAGAGCATCGTTGTCGCCATATTCGGAGCATTTAGACGAGTACGTCACGGCGGAAAAGATTGGACGGGGTCAGGATGGGCCTGGGGAATGCTTTCCCTACTACAAGGACTGTCCGCGAAGTTTGTTCCGTTCGTCAAACAACTTCCAGCAGATGTACCAGCAGCCGGAGCAACGACACCGCACATCTGACATGGATCGGGATCTAAATGATGAGGAACACTTCGCTAACGAGATCCCGAGAAGCGATTCAAGGGAGGGAATGGAATATCCGGTGCGTGAACCACGTGCCGCTAGTTCGCGAAGCAGCAACACCAAAGAAAACACGATCGTACAGCTGGAGCAGCACGATCTGGCCGAGATGGCAATGTAGTGAGCGGAGCAAGAGCCAACAGAACACTGTGGGCAACTATATCTCGGGGGTTGTATTGTAGTTTCCGGTGCTACAAGGCGGTTGATGGGTATTATGGAGTATGAAAGATTGAGAGTTACTGCTGTACATCCTAGCGTAATAGAGTGCGGATGTATGGAATGATCCAGTCGTTTAGGTAGAATAGTAATTTATTCCTATTTGTTAGTCCCAAACGTAGCTGCAGGTGCGCGTTGTTAATATGTATGAATTGTTTTCCGTGGCGTGCGGTCACACAGTGGCCGAATTGTGAACGGTCTTGCGCGAAATAGACATTGTTGTTTTTATTATTTATTGTAACGTTTTGCAGCAACAGGTGCCCATAATTTTGAATTAGTATCGCTAACAGGACAGGGAACGGATGAAGATAATTAAAGTGAGCCGAAACGTGTAAATATGAGCAAAATTTGCATTGTTGTATAGAATAAAGCAATTATCCACTGGATAGCGAAACGTATGCTTGTTTGTTGACGTATTTTATTTGAGTGATTGTTTGATAAAGAGTTTTCATATCATCATGAGGTACGGGAAACCTTAAATCAGCTCTTAAAGAGCAGTAGATCAAAAAACTGAAAATGAAGCGTAAGAAGAGTATGAAATTTCTTCTCACTAGCTTAAATTACATTGTATAGAGAAAAGTAATTATTTTCAAGTATAATCATCAGCGAAATTATGAGAAAATTACGATGTATGTCCACATGTCAGCATAGTTCGTTCGAACAAATTCGAACAGCACCGAACACAACACCTTCGTCAAATATTTGACACTAGTGACGTTTTCGTTCAGTTTTTCGTTTGTGACAGCGGGTTCGTTAAAAGCAAGGTGGAAACTTCTAAACAATAATAATACCGCAGAATCTAATCTTCACGCAAATTACTTTTCGGCAATACCGTCCGGATGTGTTTGCCAGCGCGTCAAAACGTGTAAAAAGTGTTCCGCTATTGCAGCACGATCTATTTTTGATAACGTCCTTGAGCTCCGTTACCGCTTCATTCCGTGGACGCAATTGATTCGTTCGAAGAACGGTTTTGTTTTGTTTCTGCCGCCTGCACTACCCCGGGCGTAACGAAACTAACGGCAGCGCAGAAAGGAAGGTGAAGTGGCGTACTGATAGTGGCGTTCGCGTACACAAACGAAACACAAGAGAGAGAAAGTTGTGGAAAGCTATAGCTGCTTTTGGCTGCTATTTTTTGGGAAAGTCTTGACCAACGGAGCGAAGTGTACGGGTGCGTGAGTGGTAAAAACGCGTGAAAAACTCAGTTACCGCTTGCGGGAGTACGAAGTAGCAAACGTCGCAGCGAAGACGCAAGATTTGCCTGAGGACGTGCAATGGCCGACGATTACTATGGGCAGAACAATTCGAACAGTGATGACTCAGAGGTAGAACTGAACCTGAGCAGCCCGGAGTTGAAGGGTTATCTGAGCAAGTGGACAAACTACATACACGGCTGGCAGCCACGCTTCATTGTGCTGAAGGATGGTACACTGTCCTACTACAAAAGCGAACAGGACAGCGATTTCGGATGCCGGGGTGCAATCAGTCTGCAGAAGGCAACGATAAAGGTAAGCGTACCGAGCGAAGCGATCCCTCCTCTCTGCATGGTTAGTCAAAGTTCAATGCGTCGTACGATCGATCTGACCTCGACCTCATCTAACAGATAAGTGGTGTGTATCGGCTGGATGCGATAGGTGCAAGTCACCGAAATTTCTTGCCCGATTACCAGGCCTGTCGAGTGGAAACCAGCAGGGATCGTTTATTTATCACCGATGCAATTGACTCTATTAACCCTGAAACATTCGCGTTCATGAGCCTCCGCTTATGGGGGTTGCATTCCTGGCACAATAAAGCGATGTGGTGCGAACGATGATTAAACAAATGCTTCTTCTGCTTCATGCTCCACAGTCTCACGAATTTGACGAATGCCGGTTTGATGTGGCGATCGGACAGAACGTATGGTATCTGCGTGCCGAAACACCGGAAGACAAAGGCAACTGGATCGAGGTACTACAATCGTACAAAACGGACATCCCCGAAACGATTAGCCTACGGCGTCACGGCAGCACAATCTCGTTGCAATCCAACACACTGTCCACGGCAAGTGGTAGCAGCCTGAAGCGGGTCAGTCGAGGGTTAAGAGAAAAACTGCACGAAATAGAAACATTTCGCGACATTCTTTACGGACAGATCGACACACTGCAGCGGTAAGATGGCACTGTCCGATAAGGGCTGCTGACTGGCATTTGTTACCATAAAATAAACAAGACCTGTTTTATGTTACAGCTATTTTGACGCCCTTCACGCCAAAAATGAAGACCAACCGCCGCTCGATCTGGGCGATGGGTTGAAACCGATAGATTTCCGCGGCGAAGCGATAACGTTCCGCGAAACGACGGCGGGCGTGATCATCACACTGCAGCACTGCCTCGACATTATCTCGCAGAAGGAGGAAAGCTTCAAGAAAAAGCTTGACAAGGAACAGGAACGGCGGAGAAAGGCGGAAGAGTTGTATAGGTGGGTAAAACCGAACGAAAAAAGGATATGAGATTTGCAAGATATAACCACGCTTCTTCCCATTTATTATTGCAGAGCTTGTAAAGATGAGCTGTCGAAGAACCGAAATTCTGTAATTCCTGGACCTGACTTAGAGGTAAGTCGACGTAGAGCGTTTACTGTCAACGTGGGTGTTTTGTTGTTTTGCATTACTCACTCATTGCGGGTGGGCGAACGGAAACTGGCACGTTTTACGATAGCATTTTGCAACGTGTTCACTAGCAGTAGCCGCGTGTGATTCAACAAATTCAGCGACATTCAATCGGTTGCGTTGGTGCTGACTGATAAGCGATATCGTGTGCCCGGCCCACTGGCGATGCTTTGACCCTTTATCAATAGATTTTTTTAAATCGTTGTCTGTTTGTATTCGTTAGCAGATACGTGGTGTGTTCTTGCATTACTTAAACATTATTTCGCATTTTGTTGCAGTTTTCGAAGAGTTTGTAGTGAATGTACTTTACACAAACTCTATTATTTGCCATATTAAAATATTGAAGTATAATGTGAAACAAGCAGTTAAAATATTGTCAAGATAAAGCTTTCATGCGTTCGACAGTCGCTCCGACGATCCAAACAATTTACAGTTTCTTACAATCATACAATTTACCAGCAAAAACATTACTTCATGACCATGCGCTGCCTCTCAACGATCGTTCGTCGGAGTTTGTTTACGTGTAATGAAAATTTTACTTGCAAATAACATCCTATTTCCAAAGGGTACACGTATTAACGTTTAATATTAAGATTCGTAGCACGCCACACGCTCGCTGGTTGGTTATTTTTTGCCTTTAATCATCCATGGTCAAGTGCATGTTAAGCACACTTTTGCTGGGAATGAAGGGCGCATTTGCGTAGGTAAAGGTTGTTTTTGCTCTATACGAGCCAGGGAAAGAAAATACTTTTTTTGTAACTATTTTAATCGTCTCTAGGTTGTGTTGGAATAACCAATAAGCCAATAGTTTCCGCTTTGTTATTCAAGTTAAAGCTAATGCTAGGCATAAATCTTATCTCATACATTGATCGATTGTTTAATTTTGGGTCTTTCAATCGGGTTATTTTGAAGTATAAGTCGATTTTTACACGTCGTTAGTTAATTATTTTCGGAGAAGCACGTAGATAATCTACCTGTACAACCTTGCGCTACACGTGTAATCTTCAACATAAATTTTACCACCCTTACGTGCTTGGTCGTTGTGCTTCAAGCGCGCTATAACGAATGCAATTGGGAATTTTCTCACACCCATTCTTTGTGCCCTTCGTACGCGTTTGACCCTGAGCCGTGGTTAATGCGATCGTACGATCGGCGAAGATCGGACTGCCAAATGTTGTTGTTTTGCAAGTGGGGCCAAAGCGAAAACCCCGTTGCTAGTCATCGCGTTTGCTTAAGTATACGCCTGTGTCCGATAAGCGCAAACGGGTCCTCCTCCGGTGCGATAAAAGCTGTACACCACAAAGCGTAACACAATTAACCCTGAGCCGGCGCACCGAAACACACAGCGTGCGTTAGCAAACAGGGACCGGTGAAGCAAACGCAATGCAGCGCATTTTTGTCACCCGAACCATCATCCGGGGGTTATGAATTGCTTCGTATATTCGAAGGGCGATGGCACGCGTCGGGAGCATCACCAATGATGCACTGCGGCGCGCTGTTCGTCGACCTGCGCAGCCGCTGTAGCTAACGGAAACCTGTTTCCAGATTTATAGGTCATGGTTCCCGATGTTTGTGATGCTTTTTTTTTTGGGGGGGGGGGGACAATCCAAACGGATTGTTTGTATGCTTTTGCAAACGATATGTATGTCCTATATGCCCTTTCTTTACACCCAGCAAAGGGGTATAGTACGTTTTGGTGAAATGAGTTGAAATTCAACGGATCGTTGACGTTTTTGGGGGTGTTTTTGTTGGTTGAAATTGCACTTTAAACAACACAGAAAACCTGTTTATCATCTCGCTGATGCGTCGCTGAGTGATCGTACGATCGTCGGGCGATCGATGACCGTCAAACTTAAAATTCACCTAACGCTCGTAGCCTCGTTTCGCTTTCGATGGTACGCGACTGGACGCATGGCCGCACGCGTAATCCGATGAGTGGGATGCATGTATGCGTGTGTATGTGTGTGCGGTGATATTTTTGGTGGGGTGCCCTATTAGTTCGATCATCTTCCCAGTGTCAGTGACATCTGTTCCCGGTCAGTTTTAGGCGCGCTGCTACCGTACCAAAGCGCGCACGCTTGCCCGCACGTCCCGATTTTAGGTCGTTAGCACTTGGACGAGTTTAACAGGCTCTCCAGCGGTAGATATACGCAATAGATTGATCAATTTCGGTCGGTATGTTTTTTGGAATGTGGAAACATTCGTTCCGTGGATGTTAAGATGAACAGGAGAGTTGGGGAGCTGATTTCAATGGCGTGGCAAAAATGTGGAGTAAAAAAAGTGGAGCAAATCATGCTAATAATCGATAGACTGTTAGACAAACTGTTACTTAAGTTTTCGGTTGGAAAAGTTTTTTACAGTAAATTACAATACTTTAGTGGTAAAGGTGATAACTTAGTAAGAATTTTAATTGTAGTCTCCTACTTTTATAGAAAATCTTTAATAGCTTATAATCTTGCAATACGCTGTACTATCTTGCGTACATACCCGTCCATTGATTCCGCCGGGCAGGAATAAATTGTACCAACAAAAAAAAAAATCCAGGCTTTTTTGAAAGTGAAAGGATATCGAAACAGGCAACATGTAGGTCATAGTGAGAGATGTTGAATAATTGTTTGCGCGTGCGTTCACATCTCTTTCATCTGTTCCACCCCATTACTCCAATTCCTTTTAAAAATGGAACTTTTTATCTACTACTTTACGAATGACACATGCGAAAGTCGAATTTTTATTTTCCTTTTTTACGACTTTTCCACACTACAAATTGTATAAAACATGAGATGTGTGGCTCGTTTTCGTAAAAGCTTCAACTCGGTCACCAGCGGTGATGAATATCGGTCGCTGGTAATATGTGCTTTTTCGCCAAACTTCCCTCAATACGGCACACTTACTCGCGTAACTCTGATGGTAACGTAGGTCAAGCCGGTGCCCTTTATTACCACCGCGTACGAGATCGTGAACCGAGACCGAGAGGGATCCAGCAATTTTCCTTCGTCTCTTGGCGAATGGAGGAAAACAGCATGGCACCCTGTTGCTGTGCAACAACCTTGAACGAGATACGTGTCCCCAAAGTTCGTTTATCTCTTGGTGGCGGCAGTGACAGCAACACTCTAGCTGCTGGATGGGCACCGCTATTGTTTGTGCGATCGCTTTCTGTTTTCTTGGGGTCTCTTTCGGTGCTATCCGCTTTGCAAAACTCGCGGCTTCAGTTCGGCTGTTTGGTGTGATACGCGCCTTAACATTCATTTTCTCGATCCTTCCCTTTTCGCGCCCTCGTATGCTTTTTTTTTTATTGGGAGGTGGTGGTGTCTGTTCGGGTTATAAACAATAGTTATGTAATTCTTTGGTCGGTATTCCATGTGAGACGGCGGTATGGGGCAGATGTTTTCCAGATAAAAAGAGATTGCGGATCATGGTTTAGTAATTATACTTTCGCTTTTGATAGTATTTTTTTTAAAGTGTGCTTTATTATTACTTTGTATTCATTTTTATTAGAGAAAAAGTAGTCTAGCTTGACAGAAGGAGAGCATTTAGTCTCATCTTTATTGACAGATCTATCGGCATCGAACCTACGATCGATTGAAGGATCTCATGAGCTGACCACTAATGCTCTAACAAGTAAATCTGATCAATCTCAAAAGCATCGAATGAACACTGCACACGAATCCATCCACTAAGTGGACGGACAATTGGTAATTGCAATTGGCCAATGTGCGCTTTTCATTTCCACCCGACCTATTCAATTGTTCCTTTCCATTGTAATAAACTTTATGAAAGATCGGGTGAACAGGGTTGATTGATATTTTTTTTTTTGTCATAAACTCCACAGCGCGAATCTAATTGCTTTATTTCAGCCCAACTACGGTGGCTCGTGCGCCGGCCAGGCTCTCTAAAATTTTTGCACCCGCACACCGGTCCCGGACACAGTTGCCGTCTAAATGGATCGCGGTGGAGTTCGATTGGTCACACTGGCGAGAATGGCGAGCTCATTCGTGGTACGCGCTGTAATGAAAGTGAAGCTGATGTTGGCTGTTGGTTGTGCAAGATGCATGCCGAATTGTTTACACTTGTGTTTACATCGAGTGCCACCACCTTTGTATGGGGGGTGGTTTCATTTAGCGCGCATGTTATTGAACTTTAGTTCTAGTTCCTCTGAATGGTTAGGAAAATGTTAAACATTGGAAGAGCGGTGAGACTTGCTGCGGTTGAATTTAAAACAGGAAATTAACGGACTATGATGAAAGTTGCATCGTTACATCGACCAAAATACGAACTACGACGCAACCTAGTTTAAGTGATCATATTATTATGTAGGAAACATGATCATCACATGATCGGTTCAAGCAGTTCTAGTGAAACAGGTGTTTCGTGCTTTGTGCAATGAAATTTTTCATATTTAAAATGTTTCGAATGTTCGATGCGAATGGTCGAAATGTCCAAATTGCCATCTTTTCCGCATCGCTCTTTTCTGAGCGAGCTGAGTAATGATAAATCAATATCTTCGCGCTTGGTCGGATGTAACGCACTGTTGTAACCGGCCGTTGCAACACGGCCGGTCCGTAAAAACCGTAGGCATCGTGCGTCCAATCCGTCTCGCCCGTCTCGACGAGTGGCGTACGACAATGGTAAACTTCCCGAACACTCCGAACGGTGGCTAATCTCCTGGTACCGATTTCCCCTCCCTCAACCCACGATGGTCGCACGATCGTTCGTTCGCCCTCGGTGTTGTTGTTGTTTGGGCGGGCGACGCAAGCAACTCCGTCAGCCAAGCGCGTCAACCGCTGCGTCGTTACGATGCCCACTGTCACTTTCGGTCGTGCCGTCGTTCGGATCAGGCTGCGCAGCTGTTTACCGTATCGGAAAGCTTCTCTTCGCGTAAATTTGTGCACCAAGTTCCACCCCAAAAACCTGGGCCACTATTTGTTTGTCTCGGTGCGTGTGCAGTTTATCGAAACGTTGTCAATGCACCGACGAAGATAACCCGCAGTGTGTGTAGTGTAGCATTTGCCGCCAATTATTACGGCGACGTATTTTTGGCAAAACCTTTAAGGTCGGATACCTTTTGCGGGTGTTGAAACGTGTTTGGCGTACTTTTACCACAAGCGCGAACGGTTTTCGTAACGTTTCTCTCCTATCGGACGAGCTGTAGCGAGCTAAAGTCCCGGTGAACGACAGTGCAGTTGGTGAAGTTTTGGCGACAAGTGTCTGGGCGAACATTGGAAAAGTGTGCGCACAAAGTACGGACTTTAAACATGCCATCGCTGACAACGGCTCGATTGTTTAAAGGGCTTCTGAGGAAGGAAATAGTAGGTGTTTCATTAAAGTGTGACAAAATATGGGTGACGGTGCGGTTTAACTGTGTACATATAGCTTTTGTTTTTTGGTTCTTATATAAACAAAATGGCTAGATTGGCATTTTCACAGCTGTGTACTTAAGAACAGTGGAGTTTGTTTTGTTATAATGTATCTTTACCGAAATAATGTTACCGTGTCCATATGCATATGGATGAATTTATTTGCCAAATGTCTCTATCTGCGAAAAATATCTTGATCTTAGAACCACCCCGAACGTCGTCGTGATCGTAAGATTGGGTAGTTAACCCTCTCCAGGTCAAATGTATTCGGTGTCCGTGTCACTTAGCGCTGATGTAACGATCATTCGTTTGAAAGGATCACTGCCAATCAATACTTATATCTCAACTCATAACGAAACACCCCATTACCGATTGCTACCAATGATTAGCCATTCACTTCCCCTGGACATCCCCAACATACATACGGTGCGTGGTGGTGGTGTGGCCGAAAGAATCGAAACTGTCTTTACCCAAAATGTAAACAATTGTTTTCGACACTACGAACGGCCGCACGGGGTCGATGGTGGTTTGCGTTGGCACCGCGTAACCCTGGCCCAGTTGACGTCGGCAGCAGTTCCATTAAGGTCCGGAGCGATGTCTATTGGCTTTGGCCCGCCAATTTTACCCCGCTTTGCCAATGGCCGCACGGCTGGTTTCGCGCTGGTGGCCGATAACACAGCGCCAGGCGGGCTGTTGAAATGTAAATTCGATTTCGGCCGTTGTAGCGACGAAAAAGGCGACCCGCCGGTCGCGGGTGTGATGATTGCTTTTGCGCGTGCTGTTGTTTATTTCTCGAGCGCGCTTTTTGTTTAGCTGTTTATCCGGTGCATATAAAGCGTATGTTGATATTATTCTGTTCGATTGTTTTCGGTTCCATCAGCCACATTATTCTAATGTGTTTAAATTAGTCACCTTTTCTACTGTTAGGGAGTAGTATTTGAAAGTGAGAGATTGTAAGTAATTCTCATGAAGTGGCTACCAACCAAGTCAAACACTATCAAATTCTATTACTATATTAGGTTTTTGATTGTTTTTCATAATTGTTATATTCATTTCATTTAGATCACAATGTCTTTTTCTTTTACACAATGTCTAATTTTGAAGTAAACTAGAATAGATTCAAAATAAATAATTTTAAACAAGCGAAAACGAAGAATTAAGGTGTTCTGAGAACCATTTCACAAGTCCTACGGTAGTTTTGCAAAGATCGTTGAGTTTTGGTTTTGGTTAATCGGAAAATATTAGTAAATCGTCACGAACTTCATTCAAACTGCTTTTTCATTGTGACCCTAATCTTGCGAGCAGAAATGTATTTCACTCCTCAAAATCGACCGTCAAAGCACATCTGGTGATTCAACCACCATACGTAATATTATTCAAGATCACTGTGTTGGATGTTCCGGTGTCCGGAAATTCAGACGATATGCAAAACTTCACTTCTTGGTTGTGCGATACAGCAAAAGAGCCATAAAACTGTCGCGTCTCAAAAACCAAGCCAAGGCTAAGGTCATTCCGTACGGTATGCGTTTTCACCGGCAACGTTCCTATCGTGGCACCGAAAGCAGTGAAGCATTCGGAAGATCATCCGGATAGCGAACGCAACTATCTCCCGGCAGCGCAGGTCCGGTGCAGTGTGTGACCGGATAGATCGCTTCGATGGTCACCGTTTGGTAATTCGCCAGACTCACCATAGCGTCTAACATTTGCACTACTGGACTCGTTTCGTTTCGACGCGATCCAAACCGGCGATTAGACGAGACGCATCGACAGAGAGCATCTTAGACGGAGCTAGTAGCCTTGTAGTACTAGCAGGCGAAAGAGTTGATTAATTAGTAGCGTTAAACCTTCGCCTTACATTTTCGTGTCGAAGGTCTGTGCGAAGATAATTTTGGTGTTTAAACCGTTGCTGCTATATCCTTCCAAAGAGAAGCTAATTGATTGACAGGGTGATGTGATCGAGGGAAACCTTGATGCTCAGGATTCGTGTTAACTCAGGTGCCGAGAGTTTACTAACTCCTCGCAACGTAAAATAAATCGCTTTTTTTTCTTCTCTGTCGAGCGTCATCTTGTCTATCTTTCAAGTAGTTGGTGCGCTTAATGTTTAATATTCCATCTATGTTCGTCACTTTGCCAATGAGGAACGCGTCCACGACACACACTGCCCATGCTTGGACGAACGATGTCGTCACCTCAAGTCGCGTCTATCGGTTATGAAAGCACCAGTGATTAATGTATTAATATTTTCACTCCATCGCAGAATGCTGATACGGGATGAGATAGAAATGCTTTGTTTTGGTTTTTGGGTACAAAAAAGGAAACATTCTTTTCGTGTCTCGAATTTGCGTGATGAATGTTTAATTCGCGATACCATTTCTTCTGCGACCCGCGAGACACGCTGTGCAAAGAATGGCAGATGCGTCGATATGATTAAACAATTAGATCCGGCAAACATTTGCTTTTCAGGGTGACTCATTGACTGTGTCGTGGAACAAGAGATAGAGAGAACCTTGTTAGAGAGGGTTTGTTTGTTAAATTGTGGGGAGTTTTTTTCTTGTTAGTTCACTTAGTCAGTGCTTCAACTAATAAATAGCAATTCCAGTACGTTCGTCACTCCTCATCGTATCTTTACTAACAATTCGTTCTTGTTGTCCATTTGTCTCCCTTAGGAAGGGCCGCATTCAACTATCCCGGAGGATGAATTCTTCGACGCGGTCGAAACGGGCCTGGACAAGATCGAGGAAGATCGTCAGCTGCGAGTGCGGCTGAAGTATCAATCGCAACAGGTAAAGCTAAATGCGAATGTTTTGTGTTAAGAGTAACTTATTTGTCCATTCCCTTATCCACCACAGTCGCAGATCAGCAGTGTCGGTTCGCTGCACAGCCCGAATGCCGAAACGGAGGATGAGATACCGCAGCTGTCGGAAGATTTCGGTACCGGTGCACAAGCGAAAAGTCACAAACTTTGGCCAGAAATTGATCGGATCTGCACCGAGCAGCTGACGCAAGCGCGGCAAGGCGTCGGCGAGGATGGAAACGGTTGGCAACTGTTTGCCGACGAGGGCGAGATGAAGATGTACCGGCGCGAGGAGGAAGTCGACGGTATGGTGATCGATCCGCTCAAATCCTGCCACGTGGTGAAGGGTGTTACCGCCCGGGAAATGTGCCATTACTTCTTCGATCCGGCGTACCGGAACGATTGGGAAACGACACTGGAGGATGTGCAGATCGTAGATAACGTTGCACCCGACACGCTCGTCTTTCTGCAGACGTACAAACGCATCTGGCCCGCCAGCCAGCGGGATGCACTGTTCTGGTCGCATATGCGCCGCATCACCGATAACGTGGACACCGGTGCCAACGATGTGTGGATCGTGTGCAATCATTCCAATCAGAACGAAGAGTATCCGGTAAGTGTGTATATGTGGATGAGGTGGTTGTTTTGGGCTGAGTTCGTACGCTACATGCATTAATTGCCGCGTTACATGCGAGTGTTAATGTGCATTATTTGTGTGTTACATTAGCATCTATCTGTTTTTTGCTATCTGGTGCGCGTATCTTGGGCACTCTTCCGTGAAGTTTTTTATTTTTCGTTTTTATCTTTGCACATCTGTGTCGTTATATAAAAAAACAGTCTTTCATTACATGGGATGTGTGTAAGGTGCGATATGATCTGTTTGCTAAAAGCACCTTTCTTTACTTCGTCACCACGAGACATGATATTTTATGCGATGTGCACATGCGATGTGATATTTGTTTTAAAGATTGATATCATTTTTGTTTCATTTTGGCCTATAATTTGCACATTATGATAGAACTGGTTACTTCACACACAAATTTCGTTTTTCTAACAACTGAATGCATTTACACTTAAATTTCAACATATTTTCTCTAACAAAAAAACGCCTTATCATATCGATTGTTTCATCTTTCAGCCCGCCAACCAAGGCAAATGTGTACGAATCTATCTAACGGTGATATTAGTTTGCCAAACTTACCTGACGCCGGGCAAGGACAGCAAAACGGCAACGCGAGATGATCTGACCTGCAAAATTACCTACTGCTCCACTGGTAAAGCATACGAAATTGCTTTTTCTCGAAGCTTTTGGTTCATTTCGGTAACTAATGTTACGGTTTATTTTTCTTTCGTCCTCTCTCGTAACAGTAAATCCTGGCGGCTGGGCCCCAGCAACTGTGCTGCGCGCTATCTATAAGAAAGAATATCCAAAGTTCCTTAAGCGTTTCACGGGATACGTTGTTGACCAATGTAAAGCAAAACCGATCATGTATTAGAATCTTGCGCAGGATAGGCTTGGTTGGTTTATTTTGTTTATTATTTTGTTTAGGATTTAAGAGATTCTAGATGTTGTTATATATGTATGTGTACTTATGTACACACAAAAAAAACCACACGCGCATGCGGATTATGTTTCTTAATTCTTTCCTGCTCGTATGCTGCGTTAAGGGTACCGGTACAGCTTTACGAGAAATTAAGCGGAAGGAGTAAACATATTAGGGCAGACACTTGGGGAAAAAATAGTGCGTAAATTTTATCCCGAAATAATTTCGGTTGTAATTTTGTAGCTAGATCGGTCGATCGGTCGGTTGGATGAGTAGTGCAAACCCTTTCGACCAGAAATTCTGGTCGAATCTGTCGAACATATCTTGAACGCATATATGTTATGGGGTGATAGGTATCGCGTAGTTGGTAAAATATGATGGATTTCCCATCTGTTGCTGTTCAGGGCCGCAGTTACTACTAACTGCCGTTGGAAGATTTGTAAGAGGGAAAAAGCGGTACTGCCTGTTTACACTTGTTTTCCAAAGTAACACAACATATTCTCACTTTAGCGTTCGGTTTTATTGTGACTGCTCCCCGTTTGCAGCAGAGACAGATAGGACAAAAAGAAAAACTATGAAGGAAATGTAAGCAAACAACTGAACGACAAAACCCCGTGTTTCTTGCGGTGTTTTGCTGCTTCGTGAAACATTTCAATTTGAACGGTTGCGCGTGCGCTGCTGGCGGTTGAAATATTTCAACAATTCATCGCACACATCACGAAGCGTGCAGCAGACGGGCAGAGAGATGGTCGCAAAAACTGTATCGCTACCTACTTCACGCTACATCAGTCCCTTCCAGTGAAATACGGGTGAGTGTTTGAATTATTTTGAGGTAGATAATGGAAACGTTTGGAAGATCTGGTACTAGACAGTGGAGCGTACATAAATGGCGTGTTGTTAGTGTTAACTTTTAAGCTATCGGTGCAACCCGTTTTACTTCTTCTAATACATCTTTCCTTTTCCCCTTCCTGTTGCTGTTCCGTTAGCAGTGATGAAGCAAACCTGTGAGCATTGTTAGATAAAGTGCAATGGAAGAGAAATATATATTGAAAATTTAACTAATATAAGCTAAACTCAAGCTCCATTTCGTAGCAGGGAAAGAAACAGAAGTAACACATGTGNGTGGAGCGTACATAAATGGCGTGTTGTTAGTGTTAACTTTTAAGCTATCGGTGCAACCCGTTTTACTTCTTCTAATACATCTTTCCTTTTCCCCTTCCTGTTGCTGTTCCGTTAGCAGTGATGAAGCAAACCTGTGAGCATTGTTAGATAAAGTGCAATGGAAGAGAAATATATATTGAAAATTTAACTAATATAAGCTAAACTCAAGCTCCATTTCGTAGCAGGGAAAGAAACAGAAGTAACACATGTGTTTTACTCATCGTATTTTTATCGTGCTTTATTTTATCATTTTCCTTTTGTAGACTGATATTCGTTCTATTGTTTCTTTGTAGTTCCGTTTTATGTACCAACATGCATCCATTTAAAATCGATTCCTTAAATTGTTTCGCTTCTCGCTCAAAATGCCACGAAATATAGCTTTCGTTTTTTTGTGTAGTTCTGTGTTTTTGTTAATTCGTTCAGAAGTTTCGTCTGCGATCATCATGACGTGTTAGTTTTACACAATGGTCTGTCTTTATCATTTGCAAGGATGTACATTCGCCTTTTCAATTTGCACATTTCAAATAACATTGCATTGAATCGCAACATTTTTCTCTAATGATCGCAAGCAGCAATTCCGCCTGAAGAGGGTTAATGGTACTTTGTCGTTTGGCTATATGATGGTGTGTGATTTTTTGTTTAATGCACATGTCAGAGGATGCAAATGATAGGATGAAAAAAAACCAATGACAATTTTTAATACTTTTGTTTTTCTTAGTTGTTTTGGTTAGCTTTGCAATATTGTAGTTCGGTGTAGAAGAGTCTCTCGCTGAGGTTGGCAATCTGTTTATTGTAGTGTTTGCGTTTCCTTTTTGCGTTACGTTTACGAAACCAAATCCTTTTAAACACCTATTTCGTAGACTTGCGAGTCTTTCCCTTAGTGCCCGTTTGCTGCCACCTGCCTGCGAACGGTTTGCCCAGTGTTTTATTTATCCGTCGTCAACCGTTCGCTCTATAAATATATTTATATACAAATATAACATGTATCTTTATCGTATCGATCGAGTAAAAAACGGAAAATGTTCAGCAACTTAACGAACAGATCGTTCAAAACAGTCGTGTTCCGCTTTACATGTTTTACGCTCTACACACCTGGGAATGGGTTCATTCGATATTGTCTCATTTGTTTTCATTTACTTTGTTTAGCCTAGTTCTGCACACATACGCACGTACCGACCATTTGATGCGTTTCTTGCCTGCACTGCGCTACTTTATCTACTAACTGTCTCTGTGGTCGATTCGGCATGCAAAAGACGGCAACACTTACTGGCTACAGTGGGTTTCCATAATCCCGCATCCCGACACTCTTAGGCTTCCGGGTGTCTGCTGTTTTGGAGTTTCCATTTGTTGTATTAATTATGTGTCATGGGTGTTGGAGTTAGTTGTTTAGGTATTATTATTTCATTTAACAACAAACACCAGCTGTGTAGCAATTATTGTTTCTTAGCTGGCTTGTTTACGAAAGCATAAGGGAAGCCAGCCGGAGCAAAAAGAGGAACCAGCTGAAAGATATCTCTTACGGGAAAAGAAATAGTGACGATAAAAGTAATATTTTACATGAAATTCAGTTCATTTCACACGTTCATCGGGATATGTTATTTTCGGAGTAGTGGGTTGGTGCCGTGTATCTTCTTTAGTACGTTATAGTATTGTAAATGGGTTATTAGTGTTTTATGTTGTCAGTTGTCAGTTGTTCGAGATAGTAAATTGGAGTTTTGTTTTTGTAGGTAAATGGATGAAGATGCTTTTTCTAAGTTCGAAAGCGTGTTGCAAGAAAAACTTAATCTTAATGTTAAGTGAGTAGGTATTGTGAATGATCGGGAACGGAAGAATAAACTAAACATCTTCTGCGATAGAAGGAAGCAATGTTAAAGTACAGTTGAAAATGCTTTCAGCTTGATCTATGTTTTGAAATGCATAATTTATTCGAAGTGTTCGCATTCGCAATTGTTGGAGGAAGCGAAAAAGGAAATAAAGGAGCAAATACTTTATAATTGCCCAAGTGCAACAAGTCAACTGTCTCGTGTGTTTGTGGTACAAGGCACTGCTAAAATGGTAGATAAGAAAACAAATTTAGCCAGAGCTGCGTAATGCAATTGAAAACGAGTTGCAAATAATGATAAGTCTCGTGGTTTGCTTGTTTCGCAAATTCGTCCGTTCCATATGTACATTAAAAATGATCCAACAAAAAAGCCTTTTATCGTTGACGACAAAACGTTTAACTGTAAGCTAGTAAGCTGAAGAAATAGCTACCTTTACTCATCGTCAGCTGAGCTTAAAACGTTACTTAAACTTTACAACAGCAAGTTCCTTTCCTTTCTCAATAGTTCGTTCGTAAACGTGTGCGTATGATTTTTCACGTGTAGCCTTTTGTCGTTTCAAGATTCGCATTTAATATCCAATTCATAACGAGTGCTTTTCATAACAAGCGTGATCCATTTTGTTCACCATTACCGTATGGAAATATATTGAGAAAGGTTTTTGTTTGTTTGGCCGAAGAATTTCGCGGCGGCCAATATCGTCATGCGCGTCGATCGAGTAACCCTGCACTAGTGTTTGAGACACTTTAAGGGTTGATTGATTCCATAGAACGCAAGAATTGTAATTGTATCTTACGGTGACATGTTGGTCCAGAGCTCTTAGAAGCGAGAAATAGGGAAAACACATTGCGTAGTAAACTATTGGAGGTGTTTCACAAACGTAACAATGCGCAATGCAGCGGAGCACAGGGGATAATGATTCAATTCATTGAAAGTGTATCTTCCTTTAAAAAATAAAATGACAATCTCTTTCCCTTCTCTTTAGTCTACATCTCTTTTAGAGTGGAAATGCGTTTGTAAGTGTGTGTGTATGTGTTGTTTTGTTTCGTTTTATGTTCTAATCAATTTGTTTGCGCATTTGTTTGTTATCATTCTTCCAACAATACTATCTAGTGGGGGATTTTTCCTATATACGTATGTGACTTGTTCATACACTTTTTACGCTCCGGTTTTCTTTTTTCCTATCATGTTTCGTTTGGCTGTTTAGTTTCATACTCCAACTTTAGACTTGTCTCGCACCCCCGTCCGTTGCTCATTTGCTAACAATTACTTTTACTATCGTTTTGTATCGTCAATTTTGCCGATTTTGTGCCGCTCGCAGCATTTCTATCCGTATGTTCGTACGCGCTTTCGTTCCCTTTTTGTATATTCAATTCTCGTACTCATTAGTGTTGCTGTGTTTGACCTGTGTTTTGGCTATATATGTTTGTGATCAAGCGAAATGAACTCTAGTGATGCATGGTTGATTAACACGGCTTTCTAGCTGAGGTGTGTATGTTTCGGGGTGTATGTATCTTATGCGCGGAAGTTGGATAATATCCTATAAAAATATACGTATAAAACACTCATTTTCCATGGTTTGGCTGGTGATGAAAACGTTATCCATTTGGTTTTGGCTTTTTTTCGGGGTTTCCGGGATGCGTGTTGTTGATGTAGAGCAGCTAGTGTTTTAGTCCGATCCGTTTTCCTCTTACACAATACTAATGCTAATGCGAAACGCAATGCCTTTGGTTTGGTGTGCTGAACCGACCGTGCTGATGGAAGCTGATGTACCGGGCACTAAGCTAGTGGATGTTGGTATGTTTTCGTACGTTCGTTCGTTGTACTGCTGGGGAGTATGACGGCAGTTTGACTGACTTTACACGTTGATCTGAAACGCTTCCCGTTGCAGCTTCTGGTTGGCACGCGGCCGGGGCGAATGGTTGCTCGACTTTTTGCCCACCACATTGCTGCCGATCTCCGTTGCACTGCCCAGGCTGGATGGGTTGACGGACGATACGGCGAGCGTTGCGTCCCGGCCGAGCAGGTCCGAAAAACGGGCCGGCGGTGTTATATGATCGGAGTAGTTAGGATAGTTCGATATACTGTGTGTTGATTTTTGAAAATTAAAGAAGAAAGAGTGAAACATTAGGCCAATGGTACAATAATACACTCCTCTCGATGAGTGAAAGATCGAGTAGTACAAGCTTACCTGAAAGTAGTTTCTTCGTTGTGGCTAGAGTACCCGCTAGAGCTACGCACGTGCCGCTTCGGTAGGTTTTGCGACTGTGCTTTGGCAGACTTTCTCGGTGGATAGGGTGGTTTAGATTTCCTCGATATGCTCGAGGGAGAATTTTCGGAAGACGAAGACGTTTCGTCTTGCGTGTCTGTGCAGGATAGATTATTTTATATAAAAAGAAAAGGAAAAGTAAAAGTAGGAAAACAGAAAAAGATGCAGGGTGGCACAAAACAAATAGATAAAGAAACAAAAGTAGGTAAAAGAAAGTTAATGCAAAAAATAGTGGTGAAAAAAACGTAAATGCAATAAAACAGATCACAAAACGAACCAAACCAATGCAATGCAGAGGATAGAAA
>CM032178.1:16351088-16370649 GCA_018908115.1 Anopheles rivulorum
AAAAAAACCTCTCCAACTTTGGTTTTGCTCATTGTTGGTTGAATAGCCGCATCCTTACAATGCGTCACGTTCAACCACAATAGAAAACACAGCACGATTATTTGCGGAAAGTTTGCCAATGGTACGGAGCATCGTTGCTGTAAATTAAAATACGGCGTGTCGTAAATTTGGAACTGGACAGGCCAAAGGACGTGAGTGGGTGGAAGGGAGGTAGGTGGAAAACTGAAGTAGTAAACCGAAGAACAGAAACGGAATGTGAACGGAACACGCTTGTTTTTGTTTGGCATACGTACCACGATGGTGACGGTAGTTGGACTGGTTGGAGCGCGAGGCAATATCGTTGTCAGATTCGGAACCGAGTGTATCATATTCTGTAATCGGTATATGAAGTGTTAGTATCTTCCTAACTTCGGAATCTGTGGATCCGGGATTGTCTGATTCTATAAATTGATTTATATCTAGAAATGGTCGGCTTTATGGAGCAAGACTGCGAGCAAACATCAAACGGTTATCGGTGCGAGCGTACTTACCTATTGGTTCCGAGGTGGCCGGATCTCGGAGCCGAGATCCGCCCTTTCTGCGTACTTTCGTGTACTCGGGCTCTTTGTTCTACGGGTTGGGTGGTTTTTGGTTTTTGGTTTGTTTGATTGATTAGTAGAACGATTCGTTACGATATTCGATGTAGTGTGGTTGGTTTTTTTGGTTTTTGTTTGGTTATGTATCGATGAGCGGTTCGAATAATATCAGTTTCAGGGTTCAGTTCAGTCGGCAGGCAGGTAACATACACACATATAATCGAGGACGTGTCCCATTGAATGGGGGGGTGAAATTCGTTCGGCGCAGGACATTTGTTTGAAAAAAACGGGAAGAGACGTATCGTTAAGCAGACGGGAACGGAACAGAACCAGGAACGACAGCACCACGAAGATTGTGTTTTATCGAAGCCGATCGAGATCGAGGAATATTCAAAAGGGGGTTGAGTTGTGGATGGACATAGTGAAGGTTTTTTGTTATGTTTCATTTCAATTTCATATTACGAACATACAGAGAAAAAAGAGAGAAAGAGAAAGAAAGAGAAGAGAAGAGATAGAAAGAAAGAGAAAAAGAAAAAAACACCATTTGGGACATTTGATTTTCACGGTTCGGTTCTGCAATGTTCGCCTCCTGCGCATGTATGGGATGGGTGAGCTTTTCTTTTGTTTGTATGTATGAAATACAGGAGATACTGTAGGCTAGGCGTATATAGTAGGCAAGTTTAAGTAGGTTTGCGACCATATTGTGAACGGTGTGAGATGAGCGTAGGGCGAGATTAAAACGAAACCATTAGACTAACTCTAGTGCCAATTGGTGAGGGATGATACGATCGCGATGAAACGAAGTGTGATTAAATGATGATCGAGAAGAAGACATTGTAACAATTCAATGTTAACGATTAATTTCTTGAATGTACTTTGACTATCAGGTGGGTGGAGTGATAGAATATGGTAAGCAGAAGGCTTGCTTTGAAGAAGAGATGGCTTGGATTCGTTGGGAAATTCCATGCCTGAAGCAAAAAGAGACAAAAAAGGCGAGTAACTCGAATGAAGCAACGGCGTGTGGGTGAAGACGACGATCATGAGATGAAGAATATGCGTACACTAGTAATGAACACAATCGCTTTAGCTAGAAGATAGAATGAACACAGAGATGAATGAGAGCGCAACGGATGTGTGATAGGAAAACATGACAGGAAATGGATGGAAAATGGTGAAAAGAAAAACAGATCTGGAGGATTCGGTTACGGATGAATGTGTGCGCTTGGTCGTTAGTTTTATGATATCCCATCAGAATGGGAAACAAAAGAAGAAAAAAAAACCGTATGTTTAGAAGAAGAAACGAGATGGCATAGAAATTAAACTTACATGATAGCTTTCGGTTTTAACATCATGATACACAAATGATCCTCTTACCGAGTGATATGGTCCACTGTAGACATTTCCACTGTATGAACTTTCGCTGTACGTTTGCTTGTTCAGCTGAAAGGTTGCATACGGGCAAATGTCTTCAATATACTCTGCAAACGAAGAAGAAACCGCCCGATCAGTGATTGCATCCCGAGCGGGTTGGGTTCAAACTCGAAAAAAGGAAAGGAAAGGAACTTCCCCAGGGAATGGTGGGAACTAGCGGCACTAGGTTAAGAAACGAACGTTTACCATTTCCCTCGGCTTTATAGCTGCCCGAGTCAACGGAGTTACTGTTGCGGCTTGCCTGCTGTGCCCGCACCGCTAGATACTGCTGGTCCCGGTTGTGCTTGTTCTGGATGTTAGCAATCGACGGTGACTCCGACATGGAAGTTGATGGAATGCGGTTCTGGTTGTTGAGCTCTGGCGTGTTGAGAGTGAAAAAGCGAAGAATTAGTAATATTTCTCAACATTCCTCAACGACCTGCTTCGCGTCCTTACTTCTCTTCCGTATCAGAAGTGCCGCAGCGACGAGGGCAAACAGTATCAGAATCGATAGGCAGAGTGGTAAGATGACCTTAAAGTTGGCGTAGAACGGATTCTCGCCCATGTGTGGCGACACTGGGTTCGTTATGTCCGGATACACCATCACTGAAACAGAAGAGGGGTTCGGATTTAGAATACCACACAAAACGTGTCTCTAGTCCCGAAGACCCCCGTATACTTACCACCCTGTGCGGTGAGTGTGGTATAGTTGTAAACGGCCATCGTTGCCCCAGCATTATTGTACGCTGTAACGCGCAGCTGATACTTTGTGGCCGGCTGCAGCTCGGTGACGGTAAATATACGCTCCGTCGCTTCCACGTGGCTAGCGATCATGTTCCACTGCGAGCGACCGTACAGTCGGTTCTCGATCGAGAAGTGCAGTATACCACAGCCACCATCGCCCCACGAATCAAGCCAGCAGGTTACGCTGGTCGAATTGTTCGTGATCATTTGCGAATGTTTCGGCTGTACCGGCGACAATCCTTTCGTGTGCGAGTGAACGATGTCACACGGTAGCCCGGTACCGATCTTGTTGTAGGCAGTAATGTACAGTTGGTAGCGTGTGCCACACCACAGATTCACCAGCAGATGTGTGTTGGTTTTGGAGTCGATCTGCAACTCCTCCCAGTCACCATTCTCACGCTTGTAGTTGATGACGTACCCAAGCACGGGCGAACCACCGTTCCGATTGTCGGTCCACTCCAGCAACAGACTGTCCGTGTACGTGTTGACGATGGTTAGCGTCGGTGGATCCGGTGGAACGCGAATCCGAATCCGGTACACGATCTCATCCCTGCCCCAAGTGTTTTCCACGCTGCACGTGTAATTGCCCGCATCCGAGTGCTGGCAGTCCTTGATGTACAGGGTGCCATTCTTGGCGATCAGTTTGCGCGTCCCCGTATCCATCGGTTGATCGTCCTGCCGCCAGATGGTGACCGGTGCCGGCACACCAACCTTCCGACAGGGAAGTATCAGCGTTTCCTTCCAGGGCGTCACAATCTCCTGGCTAAAGGAAACGATCCGGGCGGGCACCTTGTTGTTGGGCGGTACCGTGATTACTTCGGACTTTTCACCCTCACCAACCTTCGTGGAAGCGGTGAGCCAAAACTGATAGGTGGCGTGTTCCTGCAACCGTACCGTCTCGTGACTTTCGGCGTACGGTACCAACGAGCGTTTGTGAGTACCTTCGTCCCGACCACCATCGACCAGTGACATGTAGAAGGTGTAGCCAGTGATGAGCCCATTCCGATGTGCCGGTGGTAACCAAGAGATGATGATTTTCGTGCTGGATGAAGGGACCGCCTTCAGTGCACTCGGAGCACTTGGAACTGGAAGAGATGCAAAGGAGAAAACTTTAATTGATGCCCAAGTCACACGTCACAGAGCTTACCATCCTCCTGAGTGATGCAGTGAAACGGATTAGTTCGCACACCATCTCCAACTTTAGTGAATGCCAACACCCAAAACGTGTAGTTGGTGAACTTCTTCAAGTTCTCCAGCGTCAGATACTGGTTGTTCGTTTTCGATGTGTAAGGTTCCTTTTCTGTAAGATAGATCTGTGTTAGAGAAACTCGCGACACACCTCATCTTCCAGACACTCACCATAAAGATCATCCATTTCGATGTAGGAAACTTTGTAACCTCGTATTTTGCCATTCTGTCCATCAACCGGCGGCGGTGACCAGGTAATATAGATGGAGGTCGAACTGAGTACGTCACACTTGGGGCTGTCTGGCGCACTGGACGGTACATCCTCGAGAGTGCCCAGCGAAATTTCCTTGCTTGGTGGTCCACTACCCTGACTGGTGTACGCCTGCACGACAATATTGTACGTGGTGCACTTGTTCAGGTTCTGAAGCGTTGTCTCACCCCCAAAATGGCTGCGCACTTCGACCGTCTTGAAGTTGAAGCCCTGTGTCGGATTAATCTCCCGCTCGTTCGGATTGGCCGCCACCTGGTAGCCAACGTAATAGCCCAGCAGATTCCCATTCCACTGATCCCGGTCGGGTGCTTCCCACGAGAGAAAGATCTCGGTGGAACTCTTCGGCTCGCCCTTGATGTTGAGCGGTGGCCCCGACGGTACCTCCTCCAGCGTAGTCACCTGGATCACCTCCGAGTACTCCGATGCGCCGAGCTTATTTTCGGCCGAAATGCGCAAATGGTACGCTTTGGCGGGCTTAAGATTTTGCAATGTGATGACGGTTTGAGTACCGGCCACGGTAATGTGTTCCGCCGACTGCCACGGTTCCGTCACCAGCTTGTACTCCACGTTGTACTTCTCGATCGGGCTATTACCGGCGAACGGTTGGCTCCAGGAAAGTTGCAGTGTGCGCGACTGTTGCGAGTTGATGCGCAGGTTCTTGGGTGCTTCAGGCACTTCCTGGATCACCAGATGGATGGACATTTCATCCTGCCCGAAAGCGTTGGACGCCTGGCAGATGTAGACACCGGTGTCCTGCCGATAGGTGTGGGATATCCCCAGCTCCGACACCATCCCATCGTCCAGCACCTGCTCCCGGATGTTGTATCGATTGTCGAGCGATTCGTCTAGCTGCTGCTGGGAGCTCTGCATCTTCCACTTGATGTCGATCGGATTGTCGCCCTGCACGTTGCACTGGATGTGGATCTGTTTGTTGCGCGGTGAGGTGATTTGCTTGTTTTTCGTGGTAAAATGGGCAGGCACTGGAATTGGAATTCATATGCATGAGTTAGTTAAACAAAATACCAAGACAGCTACCCAAAGAAGCTCCAGATACCTACCATTAACTTTTAGGAATATAACCTTACTAACACCGGTACCGATGGAATTCTTCGCCTCGCACAGAAAGTGCCCTTGCGAGTCTTTGGCGATCTTGCGGAACTGTAGCGTCCCGTTCGTATGCAACGACACGTTCGGCTCGTACAGAAAGTCCTTGTACTCGCCCGGCGTGTTACCGATCGCTTTCTTCCACGTTACCGTCGGCTGCGGATGTCCACCGGCCTGACAGTGCAGTGCCACATCCTGTCCGGCCTGGGCACTCGAATCCTTCGGCTCCAGTATCCACTTCGGTGGAACGTTTACGGTCAGTGGCACCGTAAAGCTCTCGCTCCCAGCAACATTGCTCGCGATGCACGTATAATTCCCCGAATATTCCGACGTAATGTGCTCGATCACCAGGCTTGTGCTGTACTCGTCCAACCGTCGGATCACCTCGTTACCAGTGCCGAGCACCGGTTTCCCATTACGTTCCCAGCGGAAGTTAACGGGCAGATCACCCTCCAGGATCTGGCACGAGATGGCCGCACGCATACCCTCGCGAAGCATATTTGTCATCGCCTGTATGGGCATAATCTTCGGCGGTACAATCACCTGTATCTCGACGTTGCGCCGTGCCGTCTGCTTCTGTTTGTTCTGTGCCATGCAGGTGTACGTACCGGCATCCTCTGCCAGCTGTAGCTGCTCGATGATCAGTGTACCATTGTTGTATGCCCGCTGGCGTCTGTTTATCGGTAGCGTTTGTCCATCACGCTCCCAGTGTATCTTATCGATCGGGTAGCCGGCGACCGGACACTTGATGATGAGATCGTGCCCCGAAACGCCCGTAATTTTTGGCATCTCGCGTATGTATGGAAGCCCGTAGATGTTCACTTTGGCACTGTGTGACACTCTGTTGGGAAGGTGGAAAGAAATGAGAACTCATTCCTCGCATTTCTCGGGAGAGAAATTATATCCCGTTCCCATTCTGTTTCCCCAGAGCTATCACAAACCAGCACCGATTGGCATAGATTGTGTAATGCATTTTTCATCACCTTCCAACACTGGAGTTGGATTCCTTCGGGGGAATTTTTCACAAACAAATATTGCCAGTTTTCCATAGATATGGAAGCATGTAAAAATCCCTAGCACGCTAGAGAAACCGTGTCAGTACTTACTTTCCTATGCTGTTCTGTGCCACGCACGTGTACTCGCCACCGTCCTCCTCCTTCACGTTGGACACGTTCACGTGACTGATGACATCGTCGTGGATGGTGACGTACTGACCGACGACAAACCGGGGACTATCGGGTATCTGGGAATGGCCAAAAGAGGGATGTGTGGGATGCGTATGGGGTCTTTTTTTTCTTTTTGTTTGCATTATGCCTCCTATTATGTTTCGCACCAAGTTTGTCACATCCCACGCGAGACGCAACTACCATCGGCATACAAGTGGGCAATCGGTGCCTGCTGCTTATGATGATGCTTTTCCTACTTACCGGAAATCCATCCAGCTTCCAAGTGAACTGCGGTGGTGGGTTGCCGGTACCCACGCACTTGAGCGATACGGTCGGTCCCGGTTGTAGCGTTTGTTCCGAGAACCAGTACAGCAGCTCGGGTGTTGCATCTGGGGTGTAACAAAACGAGAAGAGACGAGAAATGAGAGGAGAGTACGCTAAGTACTTACACGAAGGGGTTGCCTTTTTTCCTCTGTAGCAATGATCAAAAGGGTGTGTTTTGTATGCTTTGCTTGAGGGGTGCAATGCGAAGAGGAAGGAAGGAAATGGACGGAAGGAAGGAAAGGGACGGAAGGAACCAAGGAATAATGCTCCCTGTCCTAATTATGGATGTTGCGTGTTGAATATTCTATCTCCGATATTGCAGTAAAAGATTGCTCTGCTTCTATTTCTTAGATTGATGCAATCTTTTTTCCGCCGCTGACACGGTTTTCAGATTTGAGTTTGCGAAGATAAAAGCGTTGCAGTTTTAGAGCATTAATTTTAAATGCATGCGCACTGCCTTTTCGCCTTCAATTATACTTTAAACGTAGCCTTTACATGGGATTCGTAGCAGCTTTTGCGGTAAAAATCGACATTCCGTTTACTATTCTTATCATAGAGCATTTATAAGAACCAATATTCAGGTCTGTGTCACATTCAACCTTTTGACTTTTCATGTGTTTAGCAAATCTTTCGTGGACATTAGTGATTTCGATATAACAAAACATGAATATTATGCACTCAAGTTGAACCCTGGGATGAATGAATAGAGCGTTGAAAACGCCATCTTGGCTAATCTTTAAATGCAGGACTAAAATAGCTTCGAAACAGTTGTGAATTAACTCTGCAATTGTTGACGTACTTGACGTATAAAAAATCAATCAAAAGTAGCGCCTAAATGTATGCATTCAATTTACATAAAACCTCTTTTACAGCGTATGAAGTGTAATGCTATTAAAGTTTTGAATTAGTCGGTATTATCTACTATTTCCAGAGTATATTATTCTGCTTATTATTTGTTAGATCACTTGTTATTTAGTTCACTTACCACCAAGCTGCAACTCGGCCGTCGACTGTATCTGCTCCCACTCGTTGGCGACGAAGCACTGGTACATGCCCTGATCCTCCTTCTGCACATTCTTTATCACTATCCGCGGCACATCGGTATAGATCTCGATCCGGCTGTCCCGCACGATCGGCTTCCCGTTGTGCATCCACAGCACCTCGTGGGCGGGAAACCCCGATATGATGCACTGGAACTGGGCATCCTTTCCGACATCGACCGTCTGCACCTGGGGCTGCAGATGAGCGGTCAGCGGTGCCGTCACCGTCAACGACACCTGTATCGTTTCCTCACCAGCCGTATTGTTCACCCAGCACAGATACTTCCCACTGTCCTCGAGGCGTGCCTTCGCGATCTTGAGCAAACCCGCCGACACGATGCTAATGCGCTCGTTCAGCTGCAGCGGCATGATTTGGTCCTTTACCTCCTTAAACCAGCGGTACGTCGGTACCGGATGGCCCTGGGCGACACATGGCAGCGTCACCGGTGCGTTCACTACCACGTGCTTGAGTGAGTGTTTCTCCACGTTAATTCTAGGTTGTACTAATCCTTTCGGTTCGGTCACTATCACTCGACCTGGATATGTTGAAATTTGTATTTCACCTGGAATTTGCGACAAACGTACGAATGTGGTTAGCATTTTCAGGTTCAGCGTTAAATCGCAATATACAGCTGTACACCGTGCGGTTGCTAATCGCCTTTGAAGTCTGTTTCCTTCTTGTAACCACAAAACCAACATTATGCANGCTTGAGTGAGTGTTTCTCCACGTTAATTCTAGGTTGTACTAATCCTTTCGGTTCGGTCACTATCACTCGACCTGGATATGTTGAAATTTGTATTTCACCTGGAATTTGCGACAAACGTACGAATGTGGTTAGCATTTTCAGGTTCAGCGTTAAATCGCAATATACAGCTGTACACCGTGCGGTTGCTAATCGCCTTTGAAGTCTGTTTCCTTCTTGTAACCACAAAACCAACATTATGCATATCAACGTTTTAATTAGAATTGGAAGTAAAGATACATTTTCCTTGGGTGGGAAAAACTCCATCGAATGTTGGTGGGAAGAGCTGGCACAGTTCCCATGTATATTGCTTTCGAAATTAAATTCGTATACCTGCACATACTAAACTGCTCGAAAAAAAAAGAATGAAAACAACTGCTCGAGTGTAGTGCTCGAGTTTAGTGTTGCAGCGAACCATCTTTTAATGCGACTTGCACTACTTTGCGCTATATATGCGCGTTTGCTACTGCATATAGTTGCAGCTACCCTTCGTCTATCGGCGCTGATGGAAATGAAATTCCATTTACCAGTCTCGCGAGATGCAGAACGATTGCTTTTGGTAGCTTTTAAGCATCCCATCACAGCACCACTTGGTCAAAACATTCTCGCACAAACACAATTGTGTGCTCGGTGTGGCACGTCGCTGGGAAGGTGACACACGGTAAGATAGGAAGTAGGGAGGATGTATCCCTCCTGCTAGCAACAAAACCTCCGTTTGCTGAGGGCACATTGCACATCAGCACGCGGAACATTACATTGGTGAGCAGAGCAACAACAAAACCACAGGCACGGGCTTCAGGCATGCACCGCGTTGCTCGATCGATCGGGCGACTGCACGGTAGATAGAAAAACGCGGAGGTAGATCTTGAAGGATTTTCGATTGTAATGCGATACAAAAGCGTTGGAAACTCATGAGATTCCGAACTCGGGGCGGATTGTTTTTTTTTGTTTTTTTTTTTTTGGTATGTGTCTTGCACCCAATTGCACCATATTGTTTCAATGCTTGCCTTTCTTTTACAATTCCGCTCACATTCTTTCCTTCACGTTTTTTGTTTTCGCCTTCAAGTATGCACATTGTTCTGTTTGTGTTAGCCATTCCATTCCGCGCACATACTAGGTAGCACTCCCTTATCTTACCGGTAGCGCAACACTACTAGCCACCAGATCCAACCCGTGTTGGTGCCTTTTCGCAGATCGATTTCTGCCAGGCTTGCGGCGGTAATTACTGTCGCTCGGTAATGGACGCTACGTGACTGCAATGCACTAGAAAGCTTTGTGTGGAACGCGCACTCGTCGGCAAGTTATGCATATCAAGCAGCGGTAACCGTGCCAACCGTGCTAGTGCACTAGCCTGCCCTTTTCCCTAGAGCAGGTAGCGAATGAAACGAGATATTTTTATCCTGTGCGCGATGTAATGGAACGGGTTTTTATTCAGCACACCGCATTTCGGAAAAGCAAGAAGCGTACGCACATTTACCGAAATGGGAATGGAAGAAGCAGGTTTTTGGCGGATGAAACGAATGTATGTTTCAATGGAAAATAGCTAAAATTACATGCAAACCATTTAATTGATGGTTGAATGAGCGGGTACACAGTAGTGCTGTAACTATTAACAGCTTGAAGCAATGCGGATTTAAGGATTGCGGATTACTATTGCCTTTTTGTGTTGTGTACGTTCAAGAGGTTTAAACAAGCAAGTAAAACACAATTAAGTTTTCGCGCTAACCGGTTGTGCTGCATATTGCATACATTTAGGAGTTTTGATCGCAATGAAGTAGTGATGGGCAAAGTGAGTGAGAATGAGTGAGTGAATTACATCATTATTATGCGCGAGAAAGTTCGAAACGATACCGAGCGAGTTGTTGCAACTCATTTGAGTTTCAAAGTTTTAAATATTTGTTTAGTTACATAACTGATAAAAGAATCTTTCCACTCATGAGTTATGATTGTTGGTGCTGACCAATGAACGCCTAATTTCACTCACAAACCTTGAACCAGCCCCAGTAGACAGTTTGTTGCCCTATCATTCACCTTTTCCGTGGTACTTAGAACAAGAACCATCCGAAAGTGCTTACCTGTGAGTCTATTTACAGTTCTGCATGAGTACGTTTTGTACGCATCGCTTGCGCCGGCATTGTTGATGTACAGATCGCCATTCGACAGGACGATATATTTGCCACCGATGTCCGTGTTCGGGTAGAGATGGACGCCCGAGTCTTGCACCCAGGCCGTCACTACCACGTAGTCTTGTATGTAGCTTGGCACCTGGAGATAAAAGAAAGAAAGAAATTCATAAGCGCACACAGAGCAATCATGTTCATTTTTCCATTGAGGAATTGATAATAATTGTTTTCATGTCACATGACGCAAACGTCTGCCGTACGCATCGCACACGTTTGCCATGGTTAAGATGAATGCTAACAACCACAAATAACATCACATTTAATTACGCCAAATTTGCTCCACGCGTACGTGCGCATACCGGGCGGGAAGGCTGGAAATATTTGGCTCGCAAAGACATTCCTGGAACAATTTGGTCCCGAACGTGCATACCGATTCTTGTAAACCAGCTTGCTGCAGTGGTAGCCCTAACGACACCGGGACACCGTTTCACACGCAGTATCTAAATCTTAATCGTGATCGAAATTCCAGCTGATTGTAAGCGGAAGCGGAAACACGACGATGAGAATGATGACGATGATGATGACGGTTGTGAAGGCAAACAGGCAGGCAGACACACCGGAAGAACTTTGCGCTCGCGTAATGGAAAGGGGAAAACTTAATTTCCCTGTCTCTGACAAAACAATCACAAACGGTTACCAACCGCACCGGTGCTTGTAGGGCGCTTTTTCTGTGCGTTTGGGAAAACCGGTAGAAACTGGTGGGTTGTTTTTCCGAGAAAACTTTCACCAAACAAACACGTGTCGCTCATCTGGAACTGTTGCGTGTGATGGGTGTTTGAGGTGTGCGAGGTAGTGATGGTGAGAGCGGTAGCAGCAATCGCTACTCGCATTGTGGTTGTCAGGTGTAAAATGGGAATCCATTCATCCCTTTAAGTACGAACGATGTTATAGCATTGAAAATAATACAAAATTTCCTGGTAAATGACAAATTTGAAAAAGGTACAACCGATTATCGAGAGAAAGCAATCGAACAAATATTATGCTTTCATTAACTTACTTATTTTCTGCTTCAGAATAACGATGCTTTCGCCTTATTGTTATTCCCATTTAAAAATTGCATCCAAAAACACTATCCAAAAATAATGTAAAATTATAATAATATTTTCAAACTGTTACTGGCGAGCCGTTGATCTTTACACTTAAGGGTTAACACATAACATCATAGTTCATCTGATCGGTGGCATCTTTCTTCAGGCGATACGAGAGCTTTTAGTTGTTTTTTTTTATTGTTTTGTCTTCTCCTGTTTTTGCTCGCAATACAAACGCAAACGCTTGCTGAAACATACGTACTTTCGAGCTTGTACACTAAGAGCAACCGAAACAAGTGTTTCCCCTAGTGTGGGTATATGTATGACCGTCTGTTTTTCCTGACTTCCTGACATCTCCCCCGATCGCGTACCGCCGTATGATGAAAAACGTTTTAATTGCACTAATTGTGTTTCGCGAGTGGGCTGCACCGGGGAAAACCCCCAACTGGACACAGAACTGTGTGTGAGCAGGCCAAAAGGAAGGAGAATCGATGAGTTTTCCTGCCATCTTGATGGGGTTTTGCGGTCATCTTGAAAATGCTTCCGGCGGCCACCACGGCCACAGACCGGGCGTGAGCGCAACTGCTGTAACGATCGATAGGGAATCGAACGCAATTCCGTGCGCAAAATTCCACCCCACGCCATATTGCATCCCGTGTGCATGTGTCGTTAAATGTTCTAATGCATGTTTGTTTGCTGGTGAGTTTCTGTAACGTCCGACCGGAGCGTGTTGGAGCACAGCACGGGTGGAAATTTAATTATGAAGCAATTTTGCGGTTAACACGCCACTTCCTGGCTGCACTAATGGGGCATGTTACGTTATGAGTGGTGATAAAAATTGGACAGCACAGCACACCGGTACTTTTGCCAACTAGTTCCCGCGGGTGTCCGTCTTTCAGTGCGTGTGTGTGTGTTGTAAATTGTACATTTTCCACAATCGATGTTAGTTTGATAATTAACAGATTTAAATCAATCGAAGTGAATAACGCACGGAAAAGCATTTAGAAATATGTCTCTATGCATACGCTTCCTGTTGCTGCTTATTCTACGGTCGAGAATTCCTATCCCCACAGCTACTGATTGTTTGCCACCACACTAAAGTATACAGAACAGAATCTCAAACACCTCCACGGCAAAAGTAAACGGTGTGGAAGCCATAATTCATTGCAATCAACATTGGCATTCCACCATCAATCTCATCTCCTAATGGCCATTATCGCTTTCCGATGGTTTGGCACCAACACCGAAAATCGATCGGCTGTTTGTAAAGTTCCCTCCACACGGGGCTGAACAAAAGTGGTGTTTTACGCAAAAATTTAATATTCAATCGTTCGTTGCCGTTAGCAGCGCTTATCAGAAGCATGGGTACGGTAATTTTGCCAGAATTTATGAATCTCGAAGGCGTGCGAATGGTACACTGTTCGTGGAAGAAATAATAATTAGATGCTGGCGTTTTAAGAACTAAATGACTCGCACCGCGAAAGGTTTTGGGTTGGAACGAGAAGGTGAAAGATTTATTTTTAAAACTAGATTGTTTTATTTTTATAAAATTTGCACTATAAAATGGGCGTATTATTATTATAAAAATGCCATACCTTGAAATAATCTGTAACCTCATTGATGCGTTCTAAGAAAAAAAATCCAGTCAGTTACAGTTTTGCCAAATTTTTCACCAAATAACAATTTCATCGTCCCATTTAGTTGGTTCCTAAATTAATTAATTTACCTTTCACCCCAATCATAATGCGCCACCAGCTTTTAAGCCTTGAATTGTCCCCCTCCCCCCCCCCACACACCTTTGTTAAAATGGCCATCATCAAGCTCCACATCGGTTCATCGTTCCTAAGAAAATGGCGAATTGAACGAAATGAGCAGACGTCAAACGATGCTTAACTTCCGGAACGCGTGCTGCTCTCTATTTTCGCAATTCACCGACCGAACCGAGCGAACCCCGGGCCGGACCGGTTTTCGCCCACTCCACCCCCGGTAGCCAGAACCTTGTGACAGGTTTGTGATGAAATTTATATTACCTATCCTTGAGACGTGATGAAATTATGTAAATTACAGCATTATGAAACGTGACATCCGTGCCCGGTTACCCGGCGTTCGTGGCGATCCGAACGTGCGAACGGTCGAACGGAATGCTATCTGCCGTGTGAATGGTGAATGGTCCGTTTGCGTTCAGCTTCACAAAAAAAAGGTTGGTTTTTAGCGTAGCGTGGTGGATAAGAAACAGTTTCCCCCAGAAAGTCACTCATAAATTTGGTTGTCGTACTTTGGCACACGGCCTTTTTGTTTTGTGCTTATCTGCCCGTACCGCTCAGCTGCAGCTGCTGCCCAAAGCTGCTGACAATGTGAAGTTCATGCAGATGAAGTTTTGCTGCAACGAAAGTGCAGCTACGGGCTACAGCTTTCCCGGTGACTTTGGCTTGATGTTACGGTCTGTCATAACAAATGTCAACCGACACCGGTCAAATGTCGAATGGCAACAAAAATGGAAGTCGTTTGACCCGGTTTGGAGGAGAGCCCGCGTGTGTAGCGTGTGTCCACTGGTAGATGAAGAGAAAAACCAGCAAACGGGATGCTGGACCACTACTAGCCTCGCCAACAGGACTTTCGGGCTAGCCATGACGCAGAATGGATGGCCAGCGACGGCTTGTGATGAATATTTATTTCCCCAAGACATACTCCCAAAAAGAGAGCGGTGAAGCGGGGGGTAAGTGCGTCAGGGAAGGGACGGGCAACATCATAAATCATCAGACACTTCGTAAGCTGTCGCAGTGTCCATCTCCGACCGAGTGCCCACTGTTGAGTCGGTCGAGGTGCCCATTGCTAGCCGATCCAGTCAACGCCTAAAATGGCCTCGACATGGTGAAAATGATGAATGGTTCTCAGTTTTCATTCAATTTCCTCACATTTTATGCACGAGAAGGGAACCGATGGGCGTTTTGGAGCGCCGGGTGCGGAGTGCTTTAACACCCAACGTTGGGTGGGTTTTGGGACAATTTGGGACAAAAGGGATGTGCGCCGGTTACGCTCGCTCGAAAGTAGCTAATTTTGCTTCCACAATGTTGTGCCATGTTTTATTTTTTTGAGAACCAAGGAAAAATGGAACCCAATAAAGATCTTGATATTGGGAGAAATATTGAGGAGTTGTCCTAGTTGATGAAGAATAAATTAAAACCACTTGGGCGTTGAAAAATACGCTTCCTGGAGGCTTTTTTTGGTGGAGACGTGCCTTTGGAAGTTACCCACTGCTGTCAAGGGAAACGGATCGTGTCCGGTTGATAGTGAACGGGGTGTGATTAATAAGTTGCTTCTGCCTTATCGTGTCGCAAAA
The DNA here is from genome assembly GCA_018908115.1 of Anopheles rivulorum. Taxonomy (NCBI): domain Eukaryota; kingdom Metazoa; phylum Arthropoda; class Insecta; order Diptera; family Culicidae; genus Anopheles; species Anopheles rivulorum. The sequence continues at coordinate 16,366,205 of CM032178.1, forward strand.
TACTTGACGGTGAAAAATATTGCATCCATAAATAGCTTTAAACGTGTCCGGTGGGAAACGTTTGAAAAGTTTGGAATTCCAACCTTCCTCAGTAGGGCCAGTGAAGGGTGTCAATGTTCCAATGGTTCCGCTAATGGTTGTTCTGGAAAGTTATTCTTCGATTGCTTCAAAAGCATCCGTTTAGAGTATCTTTCACAATAATTATATTTGGTACAGTATTTTTAACCATTTCCAGTAAATATTAACTCAACGAAATATCCTCAAAAGGACAGTGGAAACCACCAACAGACAAAAAAAAACTGGCAGACAACCTGTGTCCAATCATGGCTCAATCTGAAACGCTTTAACAGCAACACGATTTAATCGAACCTTCCGCGAAGCAAGCTATCAATGATTGAGGTGAAGTGGAAGTAGAAATACATAAAACGATTGCTTTTAACGATGGACACCTTCCGGGAAATAAGAAAAATGTAAATGCATTTTTTGCACTACCTTTCCATTAGCAAAAAAAAAATGAGAAGAAAACATTTGAAAGTAGCGAAAATTGCTTCGCAGGAATCTTTGCCAGTTTTTGTGGCCATTAATTTCCAGTTTATTTTTAGATATTTTTAAATGGAATGCACCGAAATGAACGACTGCCAATGTCGAAGCGAATAAAACTTAATTTGCTGTAAGGGGGAAAAAGTGGTCCATTTTTCCAGTGGCCCACGATAAAATGATACGATTCTCTGTGTTTTTTTTTTGTAGTATCACACTCACCTGACACTTCAGAACGGCCGTATTCCCCGACATCACATACTCATCGTGCACCTGGATGTTGTATTTTTGGTTCACAACTGTTGGGAAGAGAGCAAGAGAAAAGAAATGTGAGAAAAGATATACAATTATTAAACTGCAGAGCAAACAGTCGATAGCTAGCTGGCCATTTCCGTACAGAATTGGTACATTAAAGTAAACGTTACGATCAAATAGGTGTTGTTCATCGAATAGACTGTGCAATAAAACTAAACTCACGCAACATTTTCAGTCCAAGTGCAACAATTAACTGCGGTAGAATTTTTGCCACAAGGACAAAGGACAAATGACAAAGCGAACAATGCTTACTAGCGCCCCGATTGGGAAGCAAAGCATGACTGCTTTAAGCCCAGTTACTGCCGGCGAGACAAGGCAGAAGCTTCCTTTTTTTCTGCATTCCGTTGACTGTCATTTTGCTACGGAGCCAAAAAAAAAGTTCGTAATCGTAATTTTATTTCCAAACACAAATCACACCATTAGCCTAGTCAAATCGAGTGCGAAATTAAATTTTCTTCCCCGGTTGCTTCGTTGCTGCCGACGACAATGCGCAGTAATGGCGTAGCGCAGCTTCTATGCTGCTTAGTGGTGGTCGTTTGCTAACTGCTCGCTTTTTGTTCCGCGCGTGGTGTGAGCGGTTTGACATAAATGTGAGCAACACATTTAGAACATAGAAATGAAACATTCGAGGTACTCGCTTCTCGAGCGTAACCGCTAGCGCCATCTAGGAGGAAACGATGGAAACAGGCACGTGAGTCAAATGTCAGTGCATTTGAAAGCACAAAGCGATCCATTCTGCTCCATTCTGCACAATGGTGCTGATCATTTCAATTAAGTGTATGCAGTGAAAGCATTCACTTGCAAACTGCTCGCCCGAAGTACGTAAGCCCTTTCACTCATTTAGTCATCGTATCCGATCATTAATCTCACCTGCCAACAGTTTGAAAATGTTCCCTCGGCCGACCGAGTGAATGAACCGGTGTGCTTTCGGTAGCGATTTGAAAATGGCGATAGACAGTGCGGAAAGAATCCTTTCCCAACTGAGTCGCTTCCGGCCCGACCATCCCGATGCACCGGGGGAGACTTAAGCGCAAAACTTTCAAAGTAAGTTGCTACGTGTAGGTCTATGACTCGACGGGATGGGATGCATGTGCTCTCGGTCATGTGGATGGTGCCTTTGCCACTGAACCTCCGGGGGTAAGCCGCAATCAACTGATTGCTGCAATCGGGTCGCCCGTTCGCCTTTGGTGTCCGTCTAGGCGAATGAAAAAGTTTAAATGAGTCTGAGTACGAGGTCTACCCGGAGCGTGGTTCATGCAGTGTGGCAGTGTGTGCCTGCGGCAGATGTAATCGGCCAAAGACTTATGACGGTGGTGAAAAGTTTCGGGATGGAATGGCGTCCTCCATCAATCGGTACATAATCAAGAGCATCATCCTTCCACACCAAGAGCTTAGGGATAAAGTTTTGTGAGTTTAATCAGCTCATGAATGTGTTCATATGCTGTGCAATATGCATACGGCAAACTAAAGCGTTCTTATAGAACGAAAACAATACTGCAAAATGGTAAGGGTTGGCTTAAGCACTACCACTAGTATTTAATCTCAGTAACAGCTTGTGTGTATTTAAATTCCATCCTTCCAGCTCCAGAAAATATGTACCATTTGCTGGCGTTTTCCCTACAATTTCGCTCTTTCACTCTCGATTAAACAAACGGAATGCAATCAGTAGGAAAAACAAACAACTCCTTATTTCCGGTGTGTGTTTTTGTTTTCTTTGCGCACCAGGTAAACACAGTAGCCTATGCCGGAATGGGAAAGAAAGCTTGTTTTTCGCTCAGCCCCAAAACATCCGCAAGGAAGATGATCTACAAATTATAGCTTTCCGTACTCGGATGGCTGTGCACCATCAGCATGGTCAACCATCCAGGGCAAAGAACCATTTGGCGTAGCAAAGTTCTCCGTACGGCTTTTTTCTTGTACCGTGCGTGCTCCGTACCGGTGGAAAAAAAACCAGCGGAAAGATCTTAAATGAATTAGTTTATCGCTTAATCAGAGATCCCATCAATAAAAACGGTTAATGCTTATCCGATTAGTGCGGACGGAGAATGAAAGAAAAAAACACAACCCACCACCGGAAAAACTTTTTGCCCCTTTATGGAGGTTGCCCTGGGAACGTGGCGAGTGAAACTTCCACCACCACTCACGCATGGCATGCTTTGTGTGTGAGCATGTGTGTGTGTGTGATTGTGGACGTGATATGGCTAACCGAAAGTTTCTTCGAAAGAGAGAAGGATAGAAAGAGAAAAAAAAACGTGAAAGAAGGATATCCTTAACCGGCTCACTAGATCATCATCATCATCACTATTAGAATTGGATGAGCTATCGGTGAACTGAAGATGAATGGAGCGGTGGGTTAAAAGATCCAGCACATGGTGTTGCCTCTTTTTTGTGTCTCTTAGAAAATGGCCGCTTACATCCCGTTCGTTCGGTAGCACGAAAACCCGGGATGCGGTGGATTGTGTATGTTTTTCTACATCAAACACTTTGTCAACAAAACCCCTAATCTGATAAGCGAAACTTGGAATTCGACTGCTGCGTAGTGAAGTTCAACCTCCCCCAAAGAACCGAAAGGATAGCTTTGCCTTCCGGCTACGGCCGGATACTACGCAGGAAGTTTGTCCTTTTTCATGTATTCTCTTTAATTTTCTTTCGCAAACTGCGTCCGAGAATAGAACCGTTCCCAGTGCATTTCCCCGGTTCAGGTTGTACCGGGAGGCGCAAACATTCCTAGGTACGCCTGGGATGTGAAAATACAGAAACGTTTGTGTTTCCTGTGTGCGTACAGGCCTAGGAAAAAAGGGGCTTTACCCGGCTAATGATACGATCGGTACGATGTTAAGTGCCGGCATGGTTTGTACCAGCACCAGCACCCGGCTTACAGCAAATGGCAGAGTGGCCACTGTTTATTTGTCACCCAGTGTTGACGCATTGGGCAAACACGTTCCAAGCCTCGGTACGCCTGCATCTAATGTCCCATCAGACAACTTTCAGTGCTTTTAGTACTCTCGATGGGTGTGTGTGTCGGTGTGCTTGAGCATTTGTACTTCCGGATTAAAATTTAATTATTCAACTCATGTAAAACGCAAAGCGACAGCAGCTTCAAGAAAAGTTTCATTTCCCAAACACCCCTGCCAGCCAACAACGGTAGACAGCAAGATGAAAGTAAACTATCGGCAGGCTGTCCATGGGTGCTTTGGATACCAGGCCGGAGATAATTTCTTGTCTCCTGTCATCCGGCTGCTCCCAACCGGCGCCTAAGTAGACAGATAAGACAGAGATGAAAGAAGCTTTGCGTGTGTTTCTGAGCAAAAAAGGGAGCATAAAACATCAAAACCTCGCTAAAGCCCACGGAACCGGGTGACGCTCCATGTGCAAAGACTCACTTCACTTTGTTTATTCAGTTTTACAGAGCAAATTTATGGTCTCGTCGACATCCACATCTCAACCGAGCGCCCAGGCGGGAGGCCAAGTACCCCTAGCAACGCGCCTGAGCAGACCGGAGCTGAGTGCCGTTGGATAAACTTTTATCCCAACTGCGACGCAAGAGCCGAAGCAAGGAAGAGGTGTATGTCCCGAAGGATGGGCGTTTGGTG